>OW387140.1:44656210-44971823 GCA_936440205.1 Lepidonotus clava
GGGTACCAAAAAGTATATGTACACACACTCAGTTTGATTCCCCTTCTCATGACATTCCCTTATAGAGTATATATACCCCAGTGAGCACTTAGTTTAAACTTTTAGAGCCATCGGCTACCTACGCCCCTGTGAGCTGCTCGGCCGAAACGAAGCGGGAACGGCCAAAACTTCCCCACTAGCGCCCCCTGCCGTAGTAACGGGACACCAGTCCCCCTCCCCGGGCACTTGTCGCCCCCTGGTGGCGGGAATCCCAATTAGGGGCGGCCAACATTAGACGAGACACCGCCGGGGGACTTCCGGCCGGCCGTCGTTAGGGAAGCCACAGACAGACGTTTGTTTTGGTCCGTATTCGTGTTTCATCGTTTTCTACACAATGTAGCTGCCCAGATGCTTAAAGATATTCACGATACGGGTAGGAGAGACGATGGGGAGCGGTGATGGAGGGGACACACCGCGCGCCTCGTCTGATGCTGAGTAGGCGGAGTCTGGGCGACCAGCTGGACGCCTGGTGCGACATGTTGGCGGCGGCCAGCGCGGCCGTCGGGGGGCCGGGGCCCCGCAGCCCGCCCCAGGGGGGAGGACTCAGGTACGTAGATATTACATTCCACCAGTTTACCCATCAAAAAGTGTCCCCTGTTTTTGATGTAAGAGCTGTGACCAAGTGTTTCACTTGTAAAATGAAGATGTAGATCTAAGTCTTAGATCTACATCTTCATTTTACAAAGATCAAGAAAATATTTGATGAACCTGCAAGAATATTTGTCTACAATGTTTTCCCTTAAAAATGACTCATTTTAATTTGCTTTGTAATTTGCCCTCAAGCTGCAGAGTGAGCCTTCTAGAATCAAATACATGTCATTTTGACAGGGCAAAACCAGAGCACTATGTTAAGTTATAACTGGCTGTAACTCCTGAACCAACACAGTCACAGATAAAGATAACATTCAAAAAGCATATTAAACTAGACACTGAATCTGGCTGATGATACGTTCCTCAATTTTTTGAGTATTTTTCAATTTTTATCTACCTCAGGGTGCCCCGGCCGCCCCCCAACCCCCGCCCGGGACCCCCCGGCCCGGGCTCCGGCGGGCACCTGACGGGACTGACCCTGCCGCACGCCGCCAAACCCCCGCCCGGCCCCGCGCCCCCCAACAACAACAAGACGACCAACAGGGTGGCCACGTCCCGGAGAAAGTCCGTCAAGAAAACGTCCAGCGGCACGACCAAGGATGACACGAGGAAAAAACACAAAACGAAAGGGAAGGGTCGGACAAAATCCCGGCAGCATATGACCCAGTCGCACCCCAACCTGACGTCGACCGGCCTCTCCAGCAAGTCGGATTCATGGACGAACATTAGCAGTGTGGGCAGTGGGACAGTGTTATCCGGTAGCAGCCATTTGAGGATTCTAAACCCGGCCCTCGGCCCTCCCCGCCCGGCCGCCATCGTCCCCACCCAGGTCTCCGAGTCAGAGTCCGACTCGTCCGACTCAGAAATAGACTGTGCCGAGGACGACGCCCCTCAGAGAGAACTCATGTCGTCGGGCCACGTGAATCTAACCCGCGCCACAGAGTCGGCGAACACGTTTGTGAATAATGTAGTGAATCCCGGTAGTTGTAGCAGTAAAAACGGTGCTGAACGCAGGGCCAGTGGGGGTGGGGGTCACAGGGAGGTGACGACCATCTTCCCCCTGCACTCCCTCCACTCCCCGGCCGACCGACCCTCAGGTGCTCTCTCCCAGTCCACCTGTAACTTAACCAAACTCCCAGAGGTGGTGCTCACCCAACACCCCCAGTCACTGGACACCCAACAGGTCTCCACCCTCCCCTCCCACCACCGACCCACCCGGTCTAAAACCTCCTCCCCCGGTAAA
This sequence comes from Lepidonotus clava, assembly GCA_936440205.1. Classification (NCBI taxonomy): domain Eukaryota; kingdom Metazoa; phylum Annelida; class Polychaeta; order Phyllodocida; family Polynoidae; genus Lepidonotus; species Lepidonotus clava. The sequence goes on from OW387140.1 coordinate 44,658,084, forward strand.
ACCACACACACAGACTGGCGACCCCCCGAACCCCCAAAGAAGAAGCAGAGACCTTCCATCATCAGTTTAGTGAAACCCCTCAATCAGGAGGCCGAGAAAAACAAGTTCATGACGTCGCGGAATTACGAGTACAACCCCCAGTTTCAATACAAGGCGCCTGTTGACCAGTCTTACTACAGGAAATACTTCAAGCCTGAGTACAGGCTCATGCCACTCGTAAGTATCTCATAAATGGTATAACATCTTGATTACTTTCTACTGTACCCTACTAGTGTACTGCTTAAGAAATTTTGCCTCTTATAATGGTTAGAAATCTAGTACCATCAACTTTCATAAAACCTTATTAATTTCTTAAAATCATGCAGCCAATTCCTTTCCCTTATTGTGTGAAATGAAAACAGTAAGGTTGTATAATTCTATGTGCAAAGTGTTGATAATGAAAAGTATCAAGATTTTTAATTGGATTTTGTTTTCCAGTAGACTATATCTGGACATATTGGGTATGTTATCATATGTCACAGACGTCAGTGATACATTAAAATCACTCAGAAATGTCACAACCTTATATTTTCCACCGAAATGAGATTCAAAGTGTTGGGATAAACTTAATTAGTTTGCGCACATAACACTTGAACCTGGTAACTACATTTGAGAACCAAACATCTCAGACACAGGTGCATGTTACTCGATTAATTTTTGAAATTCTCTCACAAAGGGTCAGGGAAATTATCAAGAATTCTATAGGTTTAACCAGCTTGAGATCAGGGCAAAACATTTGTACAAAAAACAAATGCCAAATTGGTCCGGGATCCGGGCCAATTTGACATTTGGCCATCCGGGATGACCAAATGATTTTTGCCAGTTTTTCTTCACTTTTTACGCCCATTTTTGAGAGGAATTACAAAAATCCTCAGGGCCAAGAAAACATTACCAGTGCAGACAATATCAGGGCAAAGTCGACCCTGTTGGTCGACAGGTCAAAAAGTTCGTTTCAAGCACAGTTTATCTATTCATCATTTGTACTGCCAATGAGTGGTGCATATTGCGAATGGTGTGATTGGTAGGCTGTATGTACTGCTCCTCATTTTCATGGTTTCAACATGTTTTGAACTTCTTTTTTTGGGATAACAAAATATAGAAGAACATTGGAGGTCTTCCTCGGGTGGCCGTACAACCCAAGGAGGTTCGTGCGATCCCCATGAGTTGTACGGCTACGAACCCTAAGGTTCTTCTTATATTAGTATGAATATTCAAACAAATGGAAAGGTCAGCACTTGTGTGAGCCACCGATTGTGGACTTTCACTTTGAGTATTGGTTTTAATTCACTTGCTTGGAACTAGGGGAAACAGTTGCCAGAATGTTTATGAAAGATTAAACGCAGCGACATAAGCAACATTCAAAGAGCTTTCTGGGATTAATCATTTTGGTTGTTTGCAATTTCCTCAAGGCATTTGCAGGGTACTTCTATTAATGTTTAGCCTGTAACTAGTGTAAGTGTAATGAGATATGATATGATTCAAAATCAAGCTTGACCTGGGCATATAATATAGGCCTATTGCTCTCAGTTCAACCCACTTTGTATTCAGCTTATACCCACCAACAAATATAAGCATCATGACTTTTGATTCTACACATGCAGGCCCTTAAAGTGCTCCAGAATGTGCTGTTTAAGCACGGTACGTATGAGAAGTTCGCGAAGCGGTCCGGGGGTCGCGAGTTGAGCCGGGAGCAGATCCTGGAGCTGGTGATGGGTTACCTGAAGGAGGAGGGGCTGGAGGACGAGGTGCTCGTCAAACTGTCGCCCGACCTGGTGTCGCGCGCCTGCATGACCCGCGTCAAGGGCCGGCCCCTGCTGCAGGTTCAGACCAACAACGTGCATGAGGGGTGGATGGACGGGCTGCTCAGGCACGAGATAGGTGAGGTACACTGTAACAGTACTGGGGTACAGTTAGTAGACATAATAAAGGTATTATGTATAATACAGAGTGTAGACCAACAACGTGCATGAGGGGTGGATGGACGGGCTGCTCAGGCACGAGATAGGTGAGGTACACTGTAACAGTACTGGGGTACAGTTACTGAGTTAGTAGACGTAATAAAGGTATTATGTATAATACAGAGTGTAGACCAACAACGTGCACGAGGGGTGGATGGACGGGCTGCTGAGGCACGAGATAGGTGAGGCATACTCTAACAGTACTGGGGTACAGTTAGTAGATGTAACAAAGGTATTATGTTATGTATAATACAGAGTGTAGTCCAACAACGTGCACGAGGGCTGGATGGACAGGCTACTCAGGCACGAGATAGGTGAGGTACACTGTAACAGTACTGGGGTACAGGTAAATGTAACAGAGGTAATAATTATATACTGTAAATTGTATAACTGGGTGTACACCAACAACGTGCATGGGGGAAAATCAATGTTCCTTTTATTCTCCGGCATCGCTGTCGATGCCGTCGTCTCCGGTCAAGCCCGGAGTGTTGTGTTGGTCATTTAGGTGGATCACAAGCTATGTTCTTCTATCACTCAAATCATGCTCATACCAGTAACCAGCTTCAGTCAGAGAGGGTGTTGGCAGGTTGACCCTGTGTGTCCTTGGAGAGTGTTGGTGTTTAACCTTGCTATGAATGGAGAATTTGCTATGTAGGTCACACCAGGACTCTGCTTGCAGATTGATGCACTGCCATATATGGTAAGGTCTCCTGAACTATAGTCTGTTCTGTGAGATTTGGGTCAATTTCAAATTGCAGATATTTTATTTTCAAAGGATCTTTGTATGAAGTAATTGGAAGAACTGGATGTTATAGAAATGCTATAATGGCAAAGATAGAGACCCAAATGAAGTTTTTAGGGCCCTTCCCTTTTTTTCACAAATCTAAAATTTCAGATTTCTTGGAGGCCAGTTGCACCCCTTTGACTTCAAATATATAGGCGCTACACATTATTTAGGAGCCTCGGATCCCCGTGCCCATGCTATTTCAACCCCTGTTTAATAAGCATCTCGTCCACTACAAACACTTTTATATTACTCATGATATAAACAAAATATCAAAGAATAAACAAACATTGATCTTAACTCTTGTTTATGATACGCATCAGACTACTTCCTCATCATTTGTACTAGCTTGACTTTGATTCCGCTACTACTAACATTAATTTTGGCATAGAGACAACTCTTTTTTCAAAGACGATTTCTGGAAAATAAATATCTTTTATCTATGAATTTTATATCAAAGATAGGAATCATTTTCAATGGTCCATTTTCTTTACTAGACAAAAATTCGAATAGCCGGAGATTTTCGGTTTTGTAACCGATTCTCTTCTTCCATACTTCCACCTGTGACCTTGTAATAATGTCGATATTTCAGTAAGTTTTAAAGGATCAAAAGAAGTCTCTATCAAAAAAGCGGAAGTGGAATTTTTTTTTTAATGATAACTACAAATATAGCTTAAAGTGGTAATGCGACAAAGAGAGATTCGTAGCTTCCCTCCTATAAGATTGAAGCCTGTAAAATATTAACTTCTGACACTCAGGAACCCACTACATGCGGAGCTGCAACAACCGGTTACAGCTGTGGCGCCGGCCGAGGAAGCGGCGCGAGCTGGAGATGGGCCACCAGAACCCGACGGAGGAGGGGCTGGCCTCGCTGCACTCAGTCATCTTCAGGGACGACCCCTCCATGTGGAGGGCCGCCATGCTCTACTACACCGTGGTCAGGGCCTCCGACCTCTCCTTCTCCGCCCTCTTCCACGACCTCGCCAAGTTTGTACGCGAGCCCGCCGTGCGCTGGGACTACTGCCTGCGGGCCAAGAGGGGCCTCAGCGACACATCCGAGCCCGGTGAGTGAGGCATTCAGACTGTTACAGGGGATTCAGAGGGGAAGAAAAGTTGGTTCTATCATGTGGGTGAAACTCAGGCTGCTAGCTCGTGAATTCAGGGGCCTTTGCAGAACCTAGGGCTCTAACGAAATCGTTGAACTACTGAATCATATCATTAGGTCTATCCCCTTTTGATAATAAATCATCTTTTTACCTTTTTTCAAAGTTTTCAAAATTCAAGAATTTCCAGAAAGGAAATTCTCTATTAACCTCGGCCAGTGATTTGTATTTACCAATGCAAGGCCCTTGACATTAGCGAACTTTTAATGCAGATGGCTATAAAAACTCCTTCTAAAAGACTTTAAGAGAACCAATATACTCATATTTCGACAAAACCTATCGGCCAGTATTTTCCAAAATTTTCTTCTTTGGAAACAATTACTCTCGACTCTAAAAGAAAAAAATCTTAATTCCGATTTTTTTTAAAGTCACTCTGACGTTACCAATATATACCTCTGCTTCTGACAGGTGCCTTCACCAAGGACCAAGTGTACCTGAAAGGGGCACTTGAGATCCTGAAGCACCGGAGGAAGATCGACTTCCACGCGCTGCTGCGGCTGGGGAAGGTGAGCTACCGTGACGTGGACCGGCTGATGGGCGCGGGCAACTTCCACAACACGCGCATCCCCCGCTTCATGCGGGACCTCCACCACTACCACAAGAAACTCGACGAGATCCTGGTGAAGAACGGACTGACCGAGGCTGATCTGGAGCAGGTGTAGATGGGGTAAACCCCACGTAAACTAATACCGTTAGGAACTTGACGAGATCCTGGTGAAGAACGGACTAGCCGAGGCTGATCTAGAGCAGGTGTAGATGGGGCATACCCCACGTAAACTAGTACCGTAAGGAACTTGACGAGATCCTGGTGAAGAACGGACTGACCGAGGCTGATCTGGAGCAGGTGTAGATGGGGTAAACCCCACGTAAACTAGTACCGTAAGGAACTTGACGAGATCCTGGTGAAGAAGGGACTGCCTGAGGCTGATCTGGAGCAGGTGTAGATGGGGCATACCCCACGTAAACTATTACCTTAAGGAACTTGACGAGATCCTGGTGAAGAGCGGACTGACTGAGGCTGATCTGGAGCAGGTGTAGATGGGGCATACCCCACGTAAACTAGTACCGTAAGGAACTTGACGAGATCCTGGTGAAGAGCGGACTGACTGAGGCTGATCTGGAGTAAGTGTAGATGGGGCATACCCCACGTAAACTAGTACCGTAAGGAACTCAACTACATACAGAATGGGCATAAACCTCAGTACGAACATGGAGCGATCAAGGTTAAGAACAGGCTCAAAGGCAATATTCCACTTTGCAGTGGGTAGCATTTGCGGTCCGTTTTTTTAGGTACCGCAAGCAATTTACAGTTTTGATACCAACATGTTGGTATCCCTGACTGCAAGCAATCCATAGAAAACCTATATAAAATCATTTGCGGTAGCTCCTACAGCAAGCAAATACTGCAAGTATTTTCTATATTCCACCTTGTGCTACCCTACCGCAAGCAAGTTTGTGGCAGTTTGCTGGCGTCATTCCATGGTACCGCAGGCAAATACCGTGTAGTGGAATATAGCCTTAACACGTCTGGTGTTGAGCATATCGGGAGAGCGTGACGTGCTGCCGCAAGAAACTGGAGCGCATACATATCAAATATAGGGTGAAACCGACGTACGGTAGTACCACACGAAACTACATGTTCCAGGTTAGGAATAGGCCGACGGAAACTGGGGTGCAACTTTGAATTTAGTGGATCTGGTAATTTTGTGAAATTCAAGGCAAAATTACAGACTTTTGGTATAAAATAAGTTATAAAATGGTTAAGAGGTAGCTGTGACAGAGCTGAAATATGCCTTACTCCAATATTTTCTTGTTATTCCAGACTTAAATTATTTAATAATGCATCTGAATATATCATTAGTGTAGTGGAGTCCACTAATCTCAGAGTTGACAATGCAACCCTAATCTTGAGCCCACATATGGTGTACATTATATGACAATATTCAATAACCTTTGACAATTTGTTGTCATATTTGTGAACAAGAAAACCGTCATTATGTCCGTGTATACTGCTGACCCCGACACTCTGACCTCTCAAAACGCACAGCATTGACTAACTCAATGCACATCTTTCAGAATAATCGTCAGGACAATCCTAGGTATTACTATTTATTAGTCGTGTATGATAACGCAAGGACGTATCTTGTTCGTTTTTGTATTCAGGTAGTTTTTACAGCATTTAGAACCTTAGTTTAGAGGCACACTGTTCTCTCGGTTTGATGCTGTGCCTATATTCGGCACCATACTAAATATAGTTCAAGATTGAGGTACATTTTTATCTCTACGATACAGGTATAAGAAACACAACAAATTGATGAGCATTTGAGAGATTTGAAAGTATTTCTGAATACAATCGTGTAGTCCATGTCAATGTATTTAAGCCAAAAAGAAATAGTTGTATTCAGGTAACACAGGGTAAGTTTTTTTTATGAGGATTTTGCATACAATTTTTACCACACTTTCATAGGAATGCGATTATCGGTCAGTAGAATGGAGTTTGTTGATACTTTAGTTCTGATAAAAGGGAGTTGGGGCTCAGAATTTAGGTGGGTAAGATTACCTGAACACAATATCTTTTTGGTCTTATATCTAGTCGTTCGGTATGCAATATCGTGCAGTCATGACAGCTGAGTAGAATGTTAGCAATTTGTACTCTGTTCGCTTTTATTGGCGTCTGTAAATAGTTTGGTCAAGTAACTACCACCCAGTGGTGTTATCTCTGAATCTGGTGCAAGTTCGGTGCAGTATTCATTATCGTATTAGAGAACAGAAGATCAGTAGTAACTGGATGTTTGTTAAGAATTCAGGCAGAAGCCTTTTAGATTTTTCCTGTAGTTTTTGCACCTGCAGGCTAATTATAGTAAATGTAGTATTCAAAACCAGAGGGAAATCAATTATTCATTTGTTAGCGATATCAAATATCTGGAAAATACCTTAAAAGTAGCTTAACAATTCAGTAGTTATATAATTATATATACATAATAGAAAAAAGTGTACCTACAGGGTTTCAAATCTAGAAGAATTGTTTCAAGTTTGATCTTATTTGCTTCTGATTAAAAGGTAACATTTAGTCGTTAGGGAATAGACCAAGCTAGAAAAAAAAACAACATTTTTTTGTATTATTAAAGGTGCACAATAGTAATTGGGGCTACTAAAACATTCAGTGTTGGGTGAGGTAAATGTGGATGTAACATAACATGATTTGCGAATCTCTCTTACCGGTGCAAGCATTTACTAGTCTTGAAGTTCGCAATATGGTTTATAGTGCTAAGTATTGTTTACTGTATGAGTATTAGCACACAACAGCTGTAAGTAGATTTGTGGGAATACCATATACCGTAAAACCTACTCACTAAAAGACTATACATTACAAATGATTTATGCATTCTTCTTCTACAAGTTATCAAGCAACACGTTATGTATAACACATTATTGCTCTGTATTATGAATACACTTGTACAAAACCATCCGACAGGATCGGTACATATCATTTTAAAGTTCCAGCCTCTGGTGAATTGCTTTTAACAATCCACTGTAAACAAATAAATAATAAATAATAATTCCTAGAGAGGATAGGTTACGTTAAATACTAGATCGTTTGGCGTTACAATCCAACCGAACCGTGACCACAAACTCCTGAGTATTAAAGTTGTTGGAAATTACTTTTACAAACAGCGGCTTATGGTGGGATTTTACGGTGAGATTCCCAGGCACTTTAAGCTGTGGACAAAGTCCAGCTCTGGGTCTAATGGTCAGGAGAATATTCCAGTTCAGTCCTTATTATGGCAATACTTAAACATAACATGTTTGCTACGGGAGTTCGGCCTAAGATAACTATCTATCCGGCCAGCCAGCTCAGGCGGCCACAGAAGTTGGGCTTAGGCAGCTTTAGAAAAAGATTCCTGGTCAAGTTTGCTGACCTAGTCTAAGTTCTGTGTTTTGTGTATTTCCCGGAACATAAAGCAGTGGGAAAACAGTGTATACTGAGTGGAGAATCTGTGTCAAGTTGCAGTAGTATTTCAGTGTTTTACGTCAGTGGAAATCAGTCGAAATACAGTGGTTGAAAAGTGGTCAATCAGTATGTCCGAAATATATAAATGAGGTGGCAGTAGAAATTTGTATAATCAGTAGTAAATCAGTAGCTCATTTAAATATTTCGGACATACAGATTCAGTTTGGTCCGGGTTTGTTTACTTCTACCATGGTAAAGATGTTCAGAAAACACACACACTTCTGATGAAATCAAAACTGCAAGCTTGAAGTGGATGGCCATGAATTGATGAAAACCTGGTTGCATTTGATATAATCTCCCCTCTGACGTTTCAGTTATATATCCCATGTATATGAAACTATCAAGTATGACTCTTAATGGTGAATGCATTGAGATATTTTCTTAGGGGAACGACTATAATCTCGAAGCCTCAGTGCAATAAGACATTAACTGACATATTGACTAAATGTAATAGCTGTGAATTAGCCAAGGAAGAAGACGGTCAATATACTATTTGTAGATAATTCATCTCTGACTCTGATTTACGTAGTTTTGACGAAGGCCATTTTCTTTTCTTTTTTTAACAGAACATACTTTTATCGCATCCTTTTCCACCCTGGGGTCCCCGGGCAGTTTACCTTTACAGTATCCCCGGGAAGTATTCCGTTACAGTATTTCCCACCGAGTTTGATCACCTAATCTGTGAGTTGGTGCAATCCTCTCTAGTCAAGGTTATTTTGAATATTTTTAAAGGGGTATTTGTTTTACATTTTCAAACTAACGCCAGTATAGATTTTTAAAGTCGGCATAGTGATTCCGAGGTTTTTGATTAATCAAAGTGGATCAAAAGTTGTACATTCAATAGTTTACTTTTAGTTATAAGTAAAGTATAACTACGGAAATAAGCTTAAGGTTTACTAGACTAGATTGATATCATTTCGTTTTACTGTAGACTCTTTAGATAAAACACTTTTTGTAAATTCGTAACAATTGAAAAGGTCAATGATTAAGCTATTTCGAAGACGTTCAGGCTTGTTTTGATAGCTGTAGATTTAGACTCCATAAATATACTTATGAAGTCAATAGATTTTTTAACATATCTTTTCTAAATTGCTTTTGGATAGTTTTGTTCAATTCGAGCGACCTTTCCACCTACCAAACTGTAATCACAGCGATGTAATCCTCCTACCTGCCGTATATATATATATGGGATGCAGTTAACGACGTACGGCCAGTCTGTTAGCTTAACTATGATGTTGGGCATGCAAAGTTGCATATTTCAAGTCTTACTCAACCCGTTTCCTAGTTTTACGCATTTGATCCACCTCGAATGGTACAGGGGGGTTTATACCATCGATTCTGTGCACTATAGAGAATCTTTGTCTATATAAACTATACATGTATTGATTTATTGGATGAAAAAGGAATGATGTGGTACTTGGATTTTAGTTTTGTTATCAAATAAATGTACTTGTTCGCATCTCAAAGATTGGTTCCATTTTCATTATTTATATGGCTAGGATGTCCACCTAAATTGTCCTTTAAAAATCGCTGTCACATTTTCCGCAATAATTTGTTCTGCTCTGTAAGATATTAATAGAAATGGATTTTGATAGAACATTGTTCAACATTTTCAGAATTATAATTCCAGAAAATTTAATTACGAAATTAGGGAGTTTTAGCAACCACGACGCATCTCGATACGTTAACGTACCTCAAAACTTTTGAGCCTCGGTACAGGCTACCTGTGCAAGATTTATTAAAACCAAACATCTAGTTACTGATATCATTGACAAAGGAATGTACCTTGAATAACATAATTCTGGCATCAGTCATTACAGCAGAGATAAGAGGTACGTTGCGTTTGCGTTATGGGATACAACTCCCTAAAAATCCTGGCCTATATTATTTTGTCATGTCCCAATGCCGCGGCCACGATGAGTGATTCAAACTTGGGCGAGATGTTAGTGGGTCAGCCACTCAAGTTTCTTTACCTTAACACTTAACTCCACTGTGTAATGTTTAAAAAGAACTTTACAAAAACGATTTATTCACTCGTAAATTAAATCTATGAAATGCATAATCAAACAAACAAGATAAGGACACTGATATTGTTTTTAATACTTTATTTGTAATTTGCTTCGATGACGAAATGCCGCTTTTCGAATACTGATACGATCACTCGTACTTCTGATTATGAATAACTTTGTACAAACTTTCCCTACACTAAAACTGATGGCGGTGATGACTGATGAGATGGTACGGGCAGGCGACACTCACGTTCACATGATTATTTCCTAGGTTCTGTACAAACGTCTCACATATAAGCATTCTCTGAAGGTTACAATGAAGGCGATGAACATGAATGAAGAACTACGATGGCAATAGGTGATGCTTATTCTGAATGGATAAAAACCTCCCAGGCAATACATTGTATGATGTTTCTTATTGAGAATACTTAACTAATTTTCAAGTGTTACCCGTTTCTATTCTCGAGAATTCCTAAGGTACTTGGAGCATAGCGGAAACTAAAGTCTGATATTTTTTTCATTTCCATGCAACTATAAACTATTTTTCTAAAGTGGGTAGCGGATCCAGACTTTTTCTTAGAAAGCAAATGAGTACATGTGAAATGCGTGCAAAAATATACATAATTTCTATCGTAAATCTAGGTGTGGATGTGTTACACCCGAAAGTATTGTTCTCTTCTGACGAAATCCAGAATGTCATTTTCCATAGGAAATAATTTGTACTCTGCTCTGCACGATGATGTACAACCAGTAATAGCACAGTTACAGATTGTGATAAATACACCTTGATAAATGGACAATCAGTCTTTCACTCTAGTGCACCCTAATATTGAGAACAAGATTGGAAACATGTAAAAATAGAAGATCACGTGTTTCTTGTACAACCTGGAAGGCTGTAGTCAGCTACAGATAATGTGCCATGTGGCTTATTGCTTTACTGTAGATGACTGCTTGTCTCACAACAACAACTCTCAGACAAGGGTATGGCGAACTAGTCCAGGTCCTTAACTATTATATTATAGGTTAGCGTGTTAGTTAAAGACTGCCTTAGTTACAGCGTAACAGTTGCCTTAGTTACAGCATAACAGATTGCATGTGTTACAACGTTGCAGATTGCCTTAGTTACAGTGTTACAGAATGTTTGTTAAAAGCTTTGCAGACTGCCTTAGTTACAGTGTTAAGTGTTGCCTTAGTTACTGTGTTAAAAGTTTCCTTAGTTACAGCATTACAGATTGTGTTTGTTACAGTGTTGCAGATTGCTGTAGTCACAGCGTTACAGCAGAGCGAACGAAAAGTGAAAATAGCAAAATGATACAGTGCCGAAAAAGATCAAGATACAAATCTTGTGCGAAAACTAAAAGCTGTTCATCTAAATGCTACTACAGAAAAAGGCCAGGATTTCAAGCACCAAAGCGTACATGTAGAAAACATTCACTTTGCCCCACTCGTGCGGTGTGTTCGGTGGGTCGGTGGGGCGGATGGTGGGAGTAAGGCGGGAGGTGTAGAACACATAAAGCACAAGGATGAAAGAGAACATCCTAGTTCATCAGATTATTTTGAATTCAGAAAGGCTCACTTATTTCCATACACAAAAAATGGATTAAGATAGTATCCACTTATCACTTAATACTAATAGACTTGTAGGATTATTCAAGTGCATGAAATATTCAGTTCAAGCGTGACAGTTTGCATGGTAAACACAGCAGTAACAGTACTTTTCGGAAACTACTCTTCACATTTACTATAATGATAAGCCAGAACTGACACCCAACTTAACTTGTAAGCACCAAAGAGTATTGCCACAAAGTGAGTTGTTAGTTCTGCAACAAAACCTGTGCACGTTTGGTTACTACAATGAATTCATTGCAAAGGGTGAAGCCCGACGATTAAATATCTTGATGGCGTATTTTTAAAATGATAACTTTGCACTGGATGAATCATACTAATGATTTTCAATTTTTTTTACCCTTAGACATTGTAGTTTCAAAGTGAGCAAAAACATTAATCCAGAAAGGTAACAACGGTATTTGAAGACCGACGAGTTCACAATTTCTTTTCGTGTCCACATTTTTAAATGCTCTTGAAATCGATATTTTCTACATCAGAGATTCTACCGAACACACTCTTGTATTGCACGTTTTTTCTTACAAACACAAAAAAGTAACAATTATATATATATAAAAATCTTCTTTGTAAATCGCTCACTAGCCACCAGGTCCATTCGCTACTTTACCGTTTGTCAACAGCCTTAATTGTATGATATTTAACTTCTTTATATACAGTACTTAGTTCTATCTTTGGCTATCACAGAGTCATAACCAACAGGCCCCAACGTTAAACCCATTTAATCACAGCTTGAGTTCAAAGACACATCTTTCTACTTATCATAGGTCATTATAAAATTCATAAAAAGAGTTTTTGGTTATTTCAAATAGGCATGCCAGTCAATGAAAAATTAATGGACGTTAATTCAAAAAAATTAAAAATTAATCAATGACAACCTATTGAATTTTTAAAAGGGTTATGTTTTACGTACATGTAGCAGGATTTAAAACATTAAAAATTTGTCTAAAGTTTCAATAAACCTCGCAAATACCCTAAACATTTAAAAAGTCCAGATATGCGGAACTCTCGTATGTCTGGCAAACTTATCCTAGTTTAATTCTTTTTATGGAGAACTTTGTGAGCTTTTAATACATCATATTAGGTTGTTCATATAACTGGTTGAAAAAAAAGAAGTTTTGTTTTCAATAATCAAAATCCATTTACGCATTTATATCCCCAGTTTCTGCGTTGTACGTTAAATGTAGGAAACAGGCCTCAAGAACAGCGGTCACTCTTCACAGTGGCTACCTCTAGTGAGAAAGTACAATAAACATTCTGTGCCCTCACTTATCACTGAAAGACAATGGATAACGCTTTGGGAACAACCAAATATTTCAGTTATTTAGTTCCAGTATTGAGTTGTGGAAGTGGATTTGTTGGTGGGTTTTGGCGCATGGTAATGCTGGGGAAGATCCTTAGTGCAGGCGATGTCGGCCAGGGTAGGGGTGAGTACGGGGTGGCTGGAGGACGAATGGTCTGCAGCGTTTGGCTTTGAACGCATGACTAGGGCGGTGAAAAACCTGGCTTGGCTCGGTTCGGCCTAGTCGTAGGTAAGCATCATGTATATCCCTTTTACTATCATAAGGCAGGCGAGTATGTCTATCCGCTCCCTTATGTTTACGTACATGTACATCAGTCCACTGGCGGCCATCGTTACGCTTCACCGAGTCAGTGAGAGAACAACCAGTGGCTACTTAATCCCAATTTCACCAACACTTTCAAGTGTATCAGTTTTGCTCTGAAGCTTTGGCATGTAAGCTTTGGCGTGTGTGGACACCCTTCAGTTACAGTATCCTGGTACCACGGGCGGGCACACTCATCTAGGTCCGGTTTGATCTTTTGGAGAACAAACAGCTCATTCAGTCACCAAGTTTACCCGGTATGCAGTTCATGTATGCCATGAGACTGGTTTGGCGTGATATTTTATCCGGTCCTGCGCGGAGTCAGACAGCGACCATATCGGGTGGTGAGTTTTTGGCGGCGTGGCTCCCTGACCGACAGCAGGGCAGCAGTAGGTGTCAGCAGCCGTCTCCCGCCCCGGACAGTGACCCAGCCAGTTTGAAGGAGGCGAGTCGCCCGGTCGGGGCGATGTGTGAGGTGGTGGTGGAGGTGGGTGTGGGCTCGGGGCGCGTGTAGAACTCGGCCCACACAGGTCGGTGGTCACTCACCGTACCGCCCCATTTCCACCGGTCGGGGATCCACGGGCTCGTAAGACCCTCTTTCACCTCAAAGCACCAGCCTGAAAACATGAAAACAGTTAATTAATTGGTTTTTTTAAACAGAATTCCTCTAAATTCATGATGATTCTTAGAGTTTAACGTCTGCTGAGCAATTTTTGAGCTTTACCAGGACCCTCACTTTTTTTGGACTCTACACAGTTCTATGATGATTGAATCTATGGGGGTGGAAAGGACAGAAGGCAAGGCAGTGTAACAGGCACTCTAAAGTCTCAAACCCGGTCTGGCCGTATACAAAGCAAAAAGGTTACCTACTACATTCCCCCCCCCCCCTTTCAAGATATACTTTCAGACTGTTTATTGAAATTCCATCTTAACGACCAAGCTAATCAATATTCTTGTTACACCAACTGACATCGATCAGGAAGTTTATATATTTCTTGTGACTCTTTCCTTATCTCTCTTGGAGCTGTTTTACAGCTTGTTATCTCCTTGCTGTCGTTATAAGATAAGGTTGGCCCTCCGCCATTGTCCAGATTAGTTTTAATGTGGAAGGATATTTTTTATTTATGGTGAAATTAAACACATTATCAGTACTGACCTGTGTGGAGGTCCTGGGCGCAGCGGTTGGCGAGCAGACACGGGGGTGGCATCATGTTGGAGTTGGCGCCAGACGGGGTCAGCGCCTGGTAACCACGCTCCTCTAACTGAGATCCTGGTAACAAAATAACAGAAATGTTTCAATTAAGGATTTTATGTACTTAATCAATGTATTCAAATATCAGAAGCGTATTTTTTAAGTATCCTATGTACTCAATAAATTATTTTACATATAGTGATATACATACACATTGTATAAGAATTAGCCTCAATTCTAATTAAATTGGACAACATTAGTGTTTAAGCATTATTAATAGGATCCATTGAAGAGGAACACAGGCACAACATGTAACTGGAGTAACCTTTACAAAGAAACTACATTTTGATATATGCAACTGTAAAGAAAGTTATGGTTGGAGGTGAGGGAAACTAGAGTGATCCTCCTCCCCCCAGGGTAAATAAAGTTGTCCATAAAAAAAAAAAAAGAAGAAAAAAAAATCCCCTAAGGGTTCCAGATAGAGCTATGTGCTCTGCTGGGTGAAACTGACAGTACATGTGACACCCTGGAAACCCCGTAGTCCCCTCTGACCGAGCAATTCCCCGGTCCACCTGGACAGCCCGCCTTACCTGTGCCGTGTAGCAGGTTGAGGTGGCCGGCCACCACCACCGTCTTCAGCTCGGTCATCTCCTCCTCCAGTCGACTCGCCATGTCGGAGACGGTGGTCGAGGCGAGCTCGGCCTCCGTGTGGACGTTCACCACCACCAGCTCCCCACCCACACCCACCTGGGCAAAGAGAGAACGGGGGAAGGTGAGATAGAGGCTTTTTTAATCATTAGATGTGTGATGTTTAGGATCAGGGATTTAAGTTAGGGACATTGACAAAGTCGGAAATAGTAGTGAGAAAATCTGATTGTATCCCGAAATGTTGTGAAACTTCTTCTAACCATCAAATTTTGAAAGTGAATTTTGGGATTGTTGGGGAGAAAAAATCGGAAATCCGCCAACAATCGGAAAACTTGCATCCCTGTAGCCTGTGTAGGATACTTGGAGGAAATCACCATATTGTTTCCAAGAAGTTTCTAATATTTACACACTTTTTTTAATGAATGTTTAAGAAATTCAGACCTTTTGGTACTCGTATCCAGTCATTTATACAGAACGTGGCTTGAGAGCTGGTGTATACAATTTTCTTATAGTTATTTATGAAAAAGTTCATCAGATGTTACTTAAAAGTAAGGCCCAACAAAATATGCTTAATCTGGAAAAAATAAAGAAAACTGGACTATTTATTTTTCTTTACACAGTATCTAAGGGTCAGAATATTGTACAATTTCTCTTACCTCAAAGTGTGCGGCGTAGGGTCGGTTGGTGCCCGTGGTGGTCTGTAAGATGGCAGCCTTCGTTAACCGGATGTCCTGAGACGTGTCGTACAGGAAGCCCAGGTACTCCGCGCCACCCTGTGGGGAGAACCAGAACTAAGGTTAGGGACAGGTGACTTACACAGATCTTATATGAACCTCTACAAATACTAAACCAGCCGGACTCATATTGTAGTTTAGACCCTTTATCATCAGTCTTCATGCCATTTACACGTTAAACAGAGAGTTACTGGCGTGTATACTGTAAGAAATTATGCTGGTTCGGTCCCCCTTTACAGGCCTATATATAGACATAGTATTCGTCTCTGTATATTGCCCCGATCAGGGAATGGGCTTGCGGTGCAGGTTAGCCTACATGATTCCTCGTTCTGTGACAAGACTTTTGTAACAATTTGTTCAAGTATGCAAAAAGCATATAATCATTCTCTATAAGTGTTCTCAAAAAATACATTACAGGCCTAACTATTCCTTGTTTGTTAAACCATGATGAGATTTTTGTTTACATTGTTCATGTATGCAAAAAGTATATAAATATTCTGTACGCCCTAAAAAAATAAAATGGCAAATCAGTCCGTGGACCTACCTGTGGCAGGGTGCCGGCGACCTCGGAGACAACACACTCCCACACGCCCCGCTGGCCCGTCCACCGCTTGACGTTAGGGATCGTCGGCGAGTTCAGCTCTGCGCAGATCTGGGGGAAACAGATAGAGAGGTTAATGACATATACATTTATAATCCTTATTTATAAGGATTTTGACAGTGTACGGCCATACGAAAGTGAGCAGATCGCAGCCTGATGGAACACCGTATTACAATTCTCTCCTAATACGGACTCCTGTATTTGGTGCTCATAATTTAAGTTTTTTTTCTTTTTTTAATTGAGGACCCTTTCTTATCACATTTTTAAAAATACATGTACAATCTATCTTGTGACCTGAGAATGCATTCTCTCATGAATGTAGTGCATTGCCGTCGAGAATATTTAGCTAGAAAATATAATGATGTAGATGTAATAGAAATACCTTGGGAATTTTTGTTATTCAAAGCTTTCAGTATTGGTGCATGCCTCTTTTCCCACCGCTTTATGGGCCGCTTTATGTACACAGTGACATTGTTTTTTGGGAAGTCCCAGTTTTATGCCAAAGGATCATGAATATCACGCGAAATACATGTATCTAAGCTTAACGTGCCTTTCTTGTATTGTTGACCATCTCTCAGAAACAACATAACATTCCTTTGTTCCTATTTCCCCATGACCGGCCCGTTCTACACAGGGAGTCAATGTTTATTGTATCAAAAGAACCAAAGAACAGTTGTCAGTTTGTTTTTTCTGATTTATGTGTTTCCCTGACCTGACTTCCTTCTTCAGGTTCTGTTTAGTTTGATGGCTGTTCTTGTGTGACGTAGTACGGCTTAAGTCACATCAGAGAGAGTAAAGTTAAGTTTTATTTTAGTCTACATGGTCACATCACGTGGATACCATGAAGGGAGGTGCTAGTGTGAGATTTTAAAATAAATGAGGGAATCAAATTAAATAACAAAACTCGCCATCTATGTTCCAGTTTTGATAAGGGTTCTCAAAACAGAGTAACATGTCGATATCCCAGGGGTGGGTCACTAAGAGCCCTCTTCGTTAGCGGAAATGAATCCTTATTTTGATTCATTTACAAAAGGGTCGCATTGGGTCGGTTTCCACGAATACGAACTAGACCCTCGCACCCCCCAAGCTACACTGTTTTATAAAACAGTTATGTATGTACACAGACCGATTTAACGACCACCTCAAAAAGGGGACCACCTCACTTGAAGACCACTTTTTGTCTGAAGGGACTTTTGTATAATTTTTTCTTTTTCAATTACAGTTTCAGAGTCTGGTGATGGGGTGATGCCTGGTGTGACCAGGTGCTGAGCACCCCATTGGACCACGAGTGTGACGTGACACCTGTAAATATTTACTTTCTGTGACCAACCACCCATGTCGGGCTGTTTTTCTGTAAATTTACTTCAAACTCAGTAGGTACAGGTAGGTTATTACGCCGTGAGACTGAGAGTTGGCACAGGACGGCATATCTCGTACACTGTTTGTAAACATACACTCCGTCACAGCCGACCGAGATTGCTCTAATTCAGAAGTGCTACTTTAAATAGTTCTCTGCCATCAGCATAAGGTTGTGTGTAGTTTCTTTCCTTTCCGTTTTCTTTCTTTCTTTCTCTTTTTTTGGAGGGGGGGGGGGGGTGGAGAGGGGGATCATGGCATGAGTTTTAGTGGTTGGTACACTCAATATATATCCCTCTAATCTTTTTTTTTACCTCACTAGAATTCATACCCAAATGGCAAACTCGTCCCTACTACGCAGTTTGTGGGGGAGGTACTCATCAAGGTGTGCCTGATACTATGTACAGCTGACGAGTCAAAAAGTGTTTGGGATCTTTCATCATGACGTCTCCTCTAACACGTCACACCTCACTCCCAACCTGGAGCGGCTGGTACCCGTCGTGCGGCCCACCTGTGACCACTGACCGACCCCCACCTGCCGCCACCAGCGACACGCCGGTCGGCCTGGGTCGGTCCTCCAGGTGACGGGCACCAAAACAAACTCCAGAAAACAGGCCCCAATATGTGGGACTAAGAGGTGAGGACTGGTGGGGTGGGGGATCATGGCGTGTCCACACAGCTTTACCAACAAATATCAGCACTTGACGTGTGTATTTTTTTCTTTTCTTTTTTTTTATACCTTTATTCTATGAGGTAAAAATGAAAGCTTTTTCTATTACAGAAAAAGTCCTGAACACTTGTTCAGGTACCGTTAATCCTATGTTGCCCGTAGAGACTCAAGTTGAAACCGCATAGTTAGGGGTTGGCCCATAACCACATCTTACCTACCCTAATCAAACCACCCTGCCCACTTGGACAGACTATTGACCACTCAGACTTCACCCAAGCACCCCCTAGTGACAGTGAGTCAAAACTAACTGGCCCCTGGCCGTAACCATAGAGAAGGTTGCAACTAGGTGCCGATCCTTGATCCAGGCACTAACAGCAGTAGCAACGATCAGCAAACACAGTTAGCCACGTCCTAACCACAAAGTTGTATAATATTATAGTCATTTCTCTGTTTATTATAGTTCACTGTATGAACTACAATCTCAAATACCTTTCGCTACCCGAAAGTAGGCTGAGATGAAAGACCAGTCTACCTGCGGTTGCCACTTGCTACTATCAACAGATCAACCCTCATAGAGAACCATTTTTGGTATCTTATTCCAGGACTAAGATGCCAAAAACACCCCTGGTCATATTCCATAACCCAAGAATGAAACCAGGCTCAAAGTTGAACCCTGGACCTTTTGATTAGCGGACCAGAGCTCTACCACTGGGCTACCTCTCCTCCAGGCCAATGCCAAAGTGAGGTCTCTGTGTGGCCACGTGGACCTTGACCCATCTAGCACCTCTAAACAGCTTACGTTGTAATAGGTTTAACTCGGTGTGACAGTTAGTAGTGAGTTACTTGAGTTGTGGCTGACCTAACCGCACTAAGTAACTAATCCTCCTTTACTGTAAATGGTCTATTCACCAGTTCAAAGGTTATACTTCTGGCTTACACTGTGTTCGTTTAGTACGTCCCCAGGCACTTCTTACTGAGCAGGGCTCTGCGTGATCCTAAGTTATACATAATAGTAATATCTCCATTGTTATACTGATTTAATCTATTATAGTGAACAAGGCTATCCCCGCTGGCTATCTGCTTTCTTTCTTATTCTGGGATGTTTTTCTGCAAATGGATCTAACACATCCTCAATCGGTAACATTTTTTGGGGTCGCGTTTTTAATCTCTGTAAATATTGTAGTAAAAATACGATAGGATCTCGACACCAACAGACTAATATTTGGCTTACTCTTCCTCTAGTTTCAAAACAATTGTTTTAAAGCCTTCTGGCACCTCTATGATTGGATGAAATAAAACTTGTTGGAATACCGATATAAGACGGAGTAGAATCAGTGTAAGAGGTGGGGAGGGAATACGAAGTGTTGTATTATTGGGGGCGGGGGGAGGGGGTACTTAATAAATCCGAGTTCAGCTTACTAATAGAGTGACACAAATGGACATACTAATTTTCCTGGTATGTTACCTTCACTAGTCACTCCATCCGTTCAAGGTTAACCCTTAAGGATGTTGGTGGTTATTTTAATGAGAAGTACTTTTCTGGGCTGTTGATTACCTGTCATACTTATCAGTGTAGTACGCCTTGGAAAAGCGTTGGAGAAAGTTTCCGGTATGGTACACTCATTCCGAATTTGTACCCTAGTCTTTCTTGACTTTATACTTTTCTTGATCATCACCCTTCTAACTGAACCTATATCACGAGGCTAGCTCACAGGGATAGTAACAGGTGAGTTCAGATCACAGTAAGTCATGAGTGTGTAAACTTACCTTATGTAAGGCCTCTGGGTCCGTCACTTCTTGGATGGCTGCGATCCCGATTCTGTAATGGAAAAAGTCAAAATGTCAAAAAAGGTGGAAACAATTTAGAATTTTAGAAAAAGTTACGGTGGATAAATCCATAGTTAACAACGTCACATTGGAAAGTTTTCGGATAATTTTAACCTGATGTAGATTTCTTGGATCATAATGTTTTTTAATCTATTACGTCGTCTAACTTACCTTATCATTTCCCAAGTTTTCTCTTTCTATATATTTATAGTCAAATAATAATAAAAAAGAAATAATGCAGCCATTTACAATATGACTTTCCCTCGTTTATTCATGTTTGCAGTCTATTGACATAATACATCGTATTCCGTAACATTGAAAGCATTCAAATAAACACTCTACCAATGGTGACGTTTCAACATTTCTTCTCCCTATTTACATTATTTCTTCCCTGTTTGTTCCCTTAGTACCTACCCGTTCTCGAGCAGGGTGAGTGCGGTGACTTCCCGCACCCCGGGGTTGTCGGCCTTGTCGGAGGACAGTCGCTGCAGGTTCCAGGCGGCCACCCGTAGCACCCGCCTCTGGTGTCGCCTAAGGATCACCGGTGACTGCTTCAGTTTGCGGAAGGACTTGCGTACAAGCGGGCCATACGTGGACAGCAGGTCGTCCTGGGACCGGGTCAGCACCGAGTGAGTCGTGCAGATCTGTTGGGGGAATATGTTACACTGAAATTACAGCTACTTGTTTAAATCGCCAAAACCAATATTCAGGTTATTGTTCATCTGATTTACTGAAATTTGTCAAGGAAGTGCTAAGATTTGCGTATTCCTATATGAAAGTTTTCATGGCCACAGAAAATATTTTTATGACTGTGATCTGAACTTTGTCAACTGAGAAATAGTGGTAGGATTCTGACATAAGAATGTATTTTGCTGAAAATTCGATAACAAACCTTGCTGGGCAAATGGTAATTACTGATAGTTTGGGAAACTCATCACGTACAGGAAAAGTAAAGGATCTTAATTTCCAACTGACCTTACCAAATTTTCAGTAAAGCTAACAATAAACAGCATTCCTGTAGAATCTGGGTTAATAACTCACCCCGGCTTGTTGCTGCAGACTGGCCCCGCTGGAGCTGTTGCCCCGGGAGTGTGACTGAGAGTTCCCGGTTGGGGGCAGCGGGGGCGTGGTCAGTCCGTTACCCACCACCAGGTGGGGCACCACGTCCGGCTCGGGCCGCACCGAGTCGCTCAGAGTCAAATGAGGACGGATGGCGCTCAGTAAACTAGGCCGCATGCCCTTAATCTTAATAAGGTCATCTATAGTCTTAAAAGGCCCCTTTTTGTCGCGGTAGACCACAATGTTCTCAGCTATGGTCTGACTGATCTCTTTAACCTTCATCAGCTGGAAGACATTGGACGTGTTGAGGTTCACCTTGACGTAGGTCAGGTTGGCGGTGCGCGGGTGAGACCGGCGCGAGGAGGCCGAGGACGTGTTGTCGCCCTGGGTGATGGACAGGTCGTTCCTGCTGCTGCTCCGCGAGCTGCTCTGGGACGACTTCTTGCGGCCCACCGTGATTTCCATGCGGAGCGCGGTCAGCTTGGTGGCCCCCACGCCCGAGACCAGCGCCAGGTCCTCCACCTTCTTGAAGCCCCCGATCTGTCGCCGGTAGTCAACGATGTTGTGGGCTGTCACTCGGTTCACCTAGGGAGTAAAGATGGAAAAACATTTTTTAAAAATATATTATCCTTTATTTCGATCTGCGATACAAATTAGCAATATATTGCTAGTTTTCTTTGTATAAACAGAAAGCCTATATTCAATTACATCATTATTTGTGCGTCTATTAGTGAAATCATAAACGACTGAAGTGTTAAATACAGTGGTTTTTCTGTAATATCACCATCTATAAAACAATGGAGTATCAGAAGGAAACTTTTATTGCACTCCATGTTGTCAATATATACAGGTGATAATGCTAACAATAACATACACTGCACTTCTAGAGCTTCTGATCTGCCTTTCACATGTTCTTCTTACTGTATGTTACTGAGGAAGTTGTTACGCTTGCCTCGTGGCTGCAGAGGTTGCTTTCTCTGTTGTTTTTAACTTTTAACTTCTAATTTCAGGTTTAGACAATGATGCTGTTTCTTTAAGCTCATGCGAAAATTTTACAAAAACGCATTGATTTTATCGCTGATAGTTTCTGGTATTGACATATTCCTTACCTCGGGCAGTGTCATGAGTTCCTCCTCAGTGGCCGTGTTAATATTGAGCAGCTCCACGTTAACATTGGAACACCCGCTGTCCACCTCGGCCAGGTTGAAGGCGGCCGACAAGTTACGCTGGTGGTTGCCCCTCAGCTTTGGCGTGCTCGTGTGGTTCTCCTTACACAGGTTCGGGTTGCGATACCGCGGCAACCAGCAACTGTTCACACCTCCCATCTTGAAAGAGGCACAAGGCTGATCGCCTCTTAATGACAATAACTAGATGTGTGGTGATGAAGTATTGGGTAGGTTTAGCACCAGGTTGAGTTGTTCTGGGAGGACTCAGAGGTGCCCCTCTGTCCTCCCGAAGCCTCCGTTCGCTCTACGGGTAGCGGTTCCCTTCGGTGGAGGCGGCGTCATGGTTCGCCGGCTGGAAATGTAAAAAGGACATTGTTAGTGTATGAGTAACAAGTGAGGGGTAAAAAGTGACCTCTGCTCGGTGTAGGAGTATCAGACCGTGGACGGCAGAGGGTCGTGGTTATGATGGTAAGGACAAGGTGAATCAGGCACCTCAGTCACTGTACATGTTTACCACCTCACAAACATGGCACAACAACTAAAAACTAATATATCACTTTTAATCATTTTTCCTCACCACGTTTCACACAAAAACTAATCATGAAATTCCAATCAAAATGGATGGGTTGGAATTCACAGGCTGGCTTGGAAGGGCCATTGAATATCACGTTGGCTTGAAAGAGTATTCTTTACTGCTTTTTGAGAAACACTGAATCACAGGTCCTGTCCTGGTGGTCCTGACCTCAGGGCATTGTTTGCCAACAAAAGGCCCACCAACGCATACGTACTTCTAACCAACTAATAACCGTCTGAACAATACATCGCCGACAAGTTGTAACGACAGCAATAATTCACACAATATAGCAGAAACACCAGGCTAGTCAATACATACCATCCCAGACCAAATTTATTAATTGCTACGGATTTCATGGAAGTGAGGGCAGCGCCATTCACGCCGGAAGCCTCAGATCAGGAAATGAGTTATTGGATTCACGTCAGAGTACACCGTGGCAAATATAGTTTTTTTGCCAACATAATCATTGGGCTTCAAGTCGTGAACACATATTAACCGTAGGCAGGTCTTCAAGTTGTCAAAACATAATAACACCATAACCAAATTAGCACTTTCTGTGTAAGGACAAAGTACACATCTATCTGTGATAGTCCGACCCCGGCCCCCAGCGTTGTCCTACACAAACACAACGGGTGTTTACACGTCTGGTTAGTGTTAATTTAAGGCCGTTTCCACTTTCTGACTTTATTCAATACCCAGTAGGAAAAGCCTTGGAGTGTTAACATGCTCTTATCATTGGAAAGGATTTCAAGTTCTCTTTCAAATTATAGCATGTATATGTTCCCGTCATACTCCTAATAAAACTTAGAAATAACCATATTCCCGGCCGTAGAAATCAGCTAAGGAATACAGGCTGTAAAGTCTAAAGACCTTTAAACAGTGCTCTAATATTCAACGGCTAAGTCAGTGAAATACACTTCACATGAGAGTATATATGAAAGGTCCTGTATAACCTCCTTCGCATCCTAATCTCCTTTTGAACATGCCACCTAGATATTCTGTTAAAACCCATTTTAAACATACCATCCCTCTGTGGTGTATCTACAGATAACAGGTGTGCCCTATCCCTCCTGATCCAAGTTTTTTGACTCTAGAAATTGGTTGGCTGGTTATTGAGGTTTAACGCCATAGCAACATCTGATGCCATATATCACGGTGAGAACAAGGTTTGACTGTTCTGTCTTTGATGATCGAATCTATAATGAAATGATCTAATCTATAAGAAGATAAGAGATCATACCTCTAAACATTTACCGAGGCAGGTACTTCCGACAGTAGACATTATTTCAGCTTGGTAAATCCTATGAAGTGAGTGTCTAGCTGTCTAGCTGGTTGTCTAGCTGTGTGTTTCCTATGTCTCAGTAGTAGTAATACTGTGTAGTGATGTGGTCTCACCTGTGTGGAGTCTATCCGCGGTGTTACCAGCACCTCCCACAGGCTGTATCAGGACAGTACCGGTTGGTACCCATCTGCCCGGTCCCTATCTCCCATATCTCCCCAACCACCTCCGCACTATGGGCTCCACACCCGTGAACTGATATCAGGGTACCCAAGCAAATTACATTTTCAATTTCCTCGTGTTTTCCCTGAGATATCCCTTTCCTGTGTCAATTTATCTCTGTCATATCAAGCAAGTTGTTCAAATCTAAAAAGCCTCTGCGTGCTGACAAAATTTGGACAACCCAACAAAAAAAATTCAAATCCCTAATATCTTGAGAATCAGGAAATTCAGAACCTAGCCAAATGAAATTCCCTGTGTTTTGGCAAAAGTTGCAAATTCCCTGCCAGGGAATTTTTTTTGTCATTTCCCTGTGCTTTTGGTACAGTGTAATATGTCGCTTTCCTCATTTTATGAGAAACGGGTCCATAGAGGATATACTGGATTTTTTTTTTAAATGTTATATTTTATATCTCGAAATTTACCTAGTAATTCACCTACACTTCTATCGTATCCCTATGCAGTGTACTGCAACTTATTGCTGAGGCAGGAGACTGTGGAGTTCCTCCTTATTGTATTTATCAGAATAAAATCCAGGTGACAGAATCCTACACACCCAATGCCTCTGGTAAGTTGTGGTCGAATCAAGAAGTAAGATGCATGAAGCACGCCTGGTTACAAGACATGACCCTTGAATGAAACCGAGCCAGGATTGAACCCGGGTCACACTTTAACCTTGGGCCTTTAGATTAAACTGGCCAGTACTCTGCCTACGAGCCAACTGTCCCTCTTAAACATATCCTTTTAAATTTCACATACCGTAGCAGCGTTAGAAACAAACTTTTTAGGCTGTCGGTCAACAGGGCCCATTTTTCCAAAATGTTGCTGGCCCTGACAGTTTTGGTTGGCCATGACTTTTATTCTGTAACTGCTCTCATAAGTGGCAATGTAAAATATGGTCAGAATAAAAAAAAAATGGAAAAAAGTGCCCTGAAGTCACTGTTGGCCATCAGGACCAATTTGACACAATTTTTGGTGCAAATTGTCGGCCCTGCTTTTAAATTGTTGGCCATTGGCTGACGGGCCAGTGTTAATATCAAACACTGCATAGTGATATACGGCCGATCACTCTAGAGCCCCACTGTTTGCCAGTTATACCACCTATCTCCGACAATATATGAATCACCCACTTTCCTCGCCACCTTTG
This sequence comes from Lepidonotus clava, assembly GCA_936440205.1. Lineage (NCBI taxonomy): Eukaryota > Metazoa > Annelida > Polychaeta > Phyllodocida > Polynoidae > Lepidonotus > Lepidonotus clava. The sequence goes on from OW387140.1 coordinate 44,683,748, forward strand.
ATTCACCACTTTATCCGTGTTCAGTCCGTGTGACCGTCCAAAGTCCACATACCTAAACATATAAACAAAGCATTCAACTCCTTGGTGAATGATAACACAGTTCTCATTGGTATTTCAAGGGCCTAAAAGAAATGCGCCACACTTAGTGTTATCTCTGTTTGATCTGACACTGATCCATTTATAGATTGAGGAACACAATTTCTCAGTTTTGTGCGTGTCTGATAACTAGCCTTCTTTGATCGACACACTTCTGGTGGTTAAATGGTCGTGGACTCATATCAGATACTGAGATAGGTCCAGTTATGTATCAATTATATATCAATTGCATATCTCCAGGCAATGCAACTCTACCTGATTAAATATCACCGCCTCCCCCTAGCCTGTAGACTGATAACTGGCCTCTCTTACCGACCTCTCCCTGTTCGTCAGGTGCATTCTAAGTCTAACTGTACATCTCCAGGCCTTTGATTAACTAACACCCACCTGAAAGATTAACCAACAACTGACCTTTGGTGGCCACACAACCAGTCCTCTTCTGTGCGCCTGGCATTATTATTACTTTATACAGGGATGTAAGTCAGGGTGATTGAAACAATCTGAAATACTGCATGCAATGGAAAAGTGGAATTATCTTAAAATGATATAAAACCCTATGTAAGAAATTAATTTTGAAAACTATTACCAGAGGTGATGATGTGAAAAAAATCTGGAATCTGACTAAAATCTGAAAACTTACATCCCTGTTTATAGCTGTAGGCCTTTGATCAATTTACACCTGTCTAATCGATTACCTGATAACTGATTTTGGTGGTCATTCACTAGTCGCCTCCTTGTGAGCCATGCAGTATAATAACTTGTATAGATCCAGGCCTGTGATTAACTAACCACTGGCCTTTGGTGGCCGTACAACCGGTCCTCTCCTGTGCACCATGTATTATCATAACTGTATATCTCCAGGCCTCTGATCCACTAACACCCGCCTGATTGATTGACTAACGACTGACCTTTATGTATCAATTACACATCAACTGCTAAGCTCCAGGCCTTGATTAAATAACACCTACCGTCCTGTAGACTGATAACTGGCCTCTCAGCGACCTCTCCCTGCTCGCCAGGCAGTATTATAACTGTATAGCTCCAGGCCTTTGGTTAACTAACACCCACCTTAGTCCTAATTGGTGGCCATACACCAGTCGGACTGTCCTCTCCTTGTGTTCCATGCAGTATTACTATGATAACTTGTACATCTCCAGGCCTTTGATTAACCAACACCCGACCTTTGGTGGCCCCACGCCGGCCCTCTCCTGGTACAGTATTGTAGTGTAATGTATTATGCATTACTCCCACCAGCTGTCGAGTGAAGTGTAATCATTCTACCACACAGGGAGAGGTCCTTCCTTCCACGTAACACACCTTCCGGGGAGAGTGTGTGATCACACAGAGAGGACTAAGGTTCGGTCACACCTAGACCTTCCGACCCAATCCTACACGAGACTTGAGTTGAGTTGGCTCTTCGACAGTTCTGATACATGCAGATGACGGGGGTTAAAACTGGACTTTAAGAGAGTCCTTCAGACTATTCAAGTGTATTATTTTACAGTTGTGTTTGTTGTTCGGGTGACTTTCGAGCACCAGTAAGGGTGAGAAAAAAGCTCAAGTATATTCCAATATCGAAATTAATACAGTATTTAGGTTAATATAAGACAGTGTCGGCAGAAAATCTTTACAGTGAGAGAAAAAAGCTAGGTAACTGGAAATTGTCATAGCACACCGGAATTCCGATATGACCATTGACCCGTGTATACATTGTTACAGCCAATATTGTACCTCTACTCTCTAACCTGATGTACTTTGTATGGTCATATGGATCTTGATGTTCACAAAAACTGCCCCCCCCCCCCCCCACCTACTGTAATTGTGTGAGTGTTGGGTGTTGTCAGGTGTGGGTGTAAGGACCCCCCGCAAAGTGCGGATCACCTTCTGCCGTCACCGAGGGCCACGGGCCGGCACTCAACACAGTAAAACCTCCATTAAGGATAGGCAACATGAATTTAATATGATTTTATATCAACATGTAGGGCTTTTAATTAGGTTACTAGTAGAACATGTGTGATCTATATTAGCTATTTGGGATCAGATTACTGCGACCCTAGAAAAATATCCCTCTTCAAGTATTTTTCTAAACTTAAGCGGCGGTTTGAATTTTAGTATTTATGGTCATGATATTTTATTTGTTCGTTAAGACATAGAGATACAGCATGTCTATGGTTATAGGAGTACTTAAAGGTAACAAAAAGGCTATCGACGTATTTCAACACGCGTTACCTGGCTATAATATACATGTAAATACAGCCGAGTTTCTCGACAACTTTCTACTCTAAAACTATATTGTTCGTGTTTGTGTAAGTAGTGCATTATTGTGCCCAGTCTTACCTAAATTGATTGTCACCTATAGCACACATTGATTAATGGTGACCTCACAATGTGTCTACGTCATACTCTAGTTTTTGTTAACTTTGTATACAACTCGTCAGGTGATCCTCTTAGATAATTCTTCAGAAATAAACAATGGGACGTCACGAGGTATCTGATTTTTAAAGGCTACAAAGGACGTGTTTATTCATCCTGACATACTTTTCACTGACTCCAGGAATGTTCTCCGTTTTCTCGCAGCCCCTCACCTCTTGCCAGATCTTACTTCCTCGATGCACGGCTCAAGTCGGTATTACACTACACGACTTGAGCTGTGATATCAGCGCGATATGAGGATATTACAGACAGTTCGCATTCATAAGTGATATGATTGTTAAAAATTGGTAATTTGGAGTATCTCCCATATGTGTAACAAAGAATGTTATCTCTAATATGTTTGACTTTTCTGTGACATCGTCATATCGCAGCTCGAGTCGTGTAGTGTAAACCCCCCGTCAGACTCCCATCCCGGCCACTCGGCCCTCCCCGGCTGTACTCACTGCCCCTGTCGGTTTACCCGGCTGGGGTTGTCACCTTTTTACAGCCCTGCCCCGGCCCTCACTCCTCACTGATGGCAGAGAAACTACAGTTATAAAATCTCTATCCTCACTCTGGGCGGCTACGTGCTCACTTTTTTAAACGCTGGTATTGTTAAAACCAAGTTTAAGGTGTGAACATTTGCCTAGCAGAGGTTGGCCAGCATGCCTATCGCGAGGTGGGGTCCAGTTCCCGTTGGAAAAAAACTTTTGAAATGTTTAACATTGTGACTGCTGCACACAAAAATCTGGAAAAAAATATGTTGGGATTATGCTCTCTACAATGCATATGCTAAACATTAAGTTTTTGAACAAATTATCCTTGTATTTCTTGCATTTATGATGGGATGGTCTAGCCTCGCGCAGCAGGCCCGGCACCTTCAGTCACTGGAAGAGCACACCAGAGACCGATACTCTGTCATAGGATGGTCAAGTTTTACATGTATTTCGGGAACAGTAAACTAGGTTATGATATATGATAATGTGTACAATATATGCTACCTCCACGCACATACAAAACTATTGTATCGGATTCTTATTCAGTATTTTAACTTTGCGCTACGTTCTCGTGCATGCTAAACAGTCATCCTATAATTGTAAATACATCTCTTTGCAGGCGTGATGTGCAATGAACTGTAACTATAGGCTTAATGATCGACCAAACTTAATCCTACATACACCCAGGTAGCACACCAGTGAGTGATGATGAGGGGGCCTGAGTGTCTGTCCTTACTGGTCTCAGTTCTTTGGTGTGAGGCCTGTTGGCACACACTTCCCTACTGACCTTTGGTATATCAGGTAAACAACTACAACTTCAACTGGCTTGAAAATGTGTCTGCCCATTTCACACGTTCAATCGCAAGGATAATGAAACACCATATTCTAACCTCACTATTCTCTTTCGTGCATAAGTATCAAGCGTTTTGACAGAAGATTATATTCTGCCTGATTTTAACAAAGTGTGTCAATACTGTCATGAAGATTATAAACGATCCATTTGTGATTAAGAGGAAAAACTTTGTTAACAAAAATCAATCTGTAAATCATCCCTATGGCAATACAACCTGTCTAGATTGATAAACAAGTCCCTCTATCATGTCAAGGTAAAATCCTTTTAATTTTTGGGTACATTTGAGACACGAAATTGTGGATCTCCGGTACTCGTTCTCCCTTCCTCCACACCGGTACGTGAAGTTTAACTGTGGGCCAGCAAACAACAACAGGCACAGTCCACCGAAATAGACAGCCCCGAGTCGGTATTTTCTGAGGGTCGGGGGGTCGGGGGGATGACAAAAATTCCCTAACAGCCCGTCACCTGGTCTGGCTGATCTTTGAGGTTGGAGTCTCATTGTGGTATGTTACGGCGGGTATAGATTACATCTGAAGTGTTACTACTTCGATGAGTTTGTATGTTATTTCTCAAATCGAAATCAAAGGTGTAATTATATATGGACGCCTTTTGATAGTCATCAAATATATATCAGAAACTAAGCGCAAAAAAACCCACTATACTTCCAAACGAGAGCAATTGAGGATATCAATTCATAGATTAAGTTGTATCTGTTACATAATCAAACCAAGTCATTCTTGTTTGCCTTAGACATTAACATCTCATTCTTCTAAATGAAAACTTATCATATACCCATTTTTCTCCGTGTTACATATCTGGGTCGGGGAGAACCATGTGGCAAGGCCCTCCATCTCAGTGACACACCCAGGGCGACGTCGCCACAGCAATTCAAATATGTAAAACCAAATCAGCGGGTCGCCTGGAGGAGGGAGTCGCACTTTAGACCCTAAGACATTCTGCCACTGTAACACTCTAGACTAGAGAATGCTCGTTTCAAAGAAGAGAAGTAACGTCTTTGGGAGTTCGTCGCAGAGTGACCCCCTGGTTGGCAAGGTGCCAAACGACGACTGAGAGATATTTTGTGACATATTGCATTAAACCTAACGCAACTTGTAATAATAGGCAAAGGTTACCACAGAGAAAAACTGAATGTCACAAGAAATGAAGATAGAGTAACAAATGTAGCCGAGATTTATGACTCGTATAAAGGATAATATATTTTATACAGGTATAGCAGGCAAACTAGAGGCGGCGGGAATGTTATCCGGTCACATGTACTCACACCACGGAAAGTGCAGTAAAGTCACTGCCTGTCACGTTCGATATGTAATTTGTAAATCGCCTTAACCATAAAAGTTATGATAATATTGGTAGACCACTCAACATGCCTTAACTGCTAAGAGCCCTAGATCCCAGTAGAGTCGTTCTCTGAGCCCCTTATGGGCCTACACGTAAAGGCTTACACTACAAGACTTGAGCCGCGATATGACAGCTTGGCAGCGAAGTCGCACATATTAGAGACAAAATTCTTTCTCATCCAATAATGTGAGATACTCAAAATTGCCCATTTTTAAGGAATTAAATCACTCCTGCGTGCAAGTTTTCTGTAATATCATCATATCGATTTTCAGTATGACAACTAAAACTCCTGTGGCACAAGGTCACTCAAAATTGACCATACGAGCACCCACATGGCTCAACAATAAACAGGCAAGCCCCTAAGAGACCCTTCTTTACGATTTAATATCTTTGGTTAACGTACAAACCGTCCGTAGTCAGTAGCGGATTTGCGGGGGGGGGGGGGGGGGGCGCAGCAGGCGCGGCCCCCCCCCCCCCCCTATTTCAGGACCAAAATAGATTTTTTCAATGTAAAACTAGCACCCCCTGAGGGGGCGCCGGGTCCCTTTTTAATATGAGCGCCCCCCCCCCCCCTTCTCAAATTCCTGGATCCGCCCCTGGTAGTTCTTTGCCCCCGAACAGACTCGTACCGTACGTCGGGTGAGGAGGCCTCAGGAGAGTGGACTCTGGCTTTTTAGTAGTCCTACGGAGTAGAGCCGACGGCCCGGTTTGTGGGAGAAGACTTGGTATATATTTACATCCACATGACTTGTCTGGATCCTTTCTCACGGTCCATGGGGCATCTGACTACGAGGAAACTAAATTCCAACAGGCACCTGAGTATAGATCGCGGGCAGGATTGTTGAAAATCTAAATCATTTTACAATACCTAGAGAAATGAAATGGTTCGAGTTGTTTTCTTTTGTTTCACATTATACTTATCGTCTACATGAAAAAAATGTGGCTCTGAACAAAAAAATACAAGGTTATTACATTCCGTAGATTCAGGAAACATGAACCAAAGAGGTGTGCTCTTCCTTATAGGAATGGCGAAAAAAGAAAACTAAAATCCATTTCAAGTATTTCCTGGGGTTAAAAACGTTCTCTTCTCACAAGAAGTGTGTCTCATGATAAAACCACTTACGAGGAAACCTCCAGGAAATATAAATGATGTTTTTAGATTGTCGAAACTCACGACACGGTATTTACCTACCGACATTAAACATATATTCTTTTGTTCATAATTCCTAAAATATAAAGTGATGTGTTCTATCTAAACACGATATCACACGTAACTAATACGCAGAATATAATAACTCGGAACATTAAACTCTGAGAACCTTCCTGTTCCATGGAACTACTCCCTTTTGGTATGTTATCATACACTGTCTGTTACTACAATACAGAACTTGTCTCTACGACAAGGATGTTTTGGATACCAGGATCTGTATATATATATATTAAGCTGAGACCATTCAAGACAAAGATAAGGAGTAATACTCCGACTAAAACGAGACTTTTGCTAGGGCTAATCTCTGATACAAAAACCACAGGTTATGATCGAACATGTCTTAATGTGAGATCGTACCTAGACTTGAAACAGGAACTGCATTGAAAAGGTAAAATTAAATATGTATTCCCACACTGCCCGCACCACCATATGATAACCAGCAGATAATATTTTCACCGAAGCAAATAGAAGAGAGTGCATCTGCTTTAACAGTATGAGGGGCCTCCTTGAGGGAAATCATAACTAAACTTTGGCTAACTAGACTAGGTTTCCCGGAACTGACGGCACGTGGGATCCCATACTTGTAGCCTGGGGTCTGCATACGTACTGGGACCTTATAGCTGTAGAAACGTTTTTGCAGCCATGTCGTCGGTTGCCCCATGCTTTTATGTTGCAAACTTTTGAGTACAAATTTCTAAAAAGATCTTTCAAGAATGCAGTTAAAAAGTTGATGTGTGCCTTGGCCTAGGATGCCTGGGAGAGGCGGGTGAGACTTTAAATAGTCGGTGAGAACAAAGGCTGTCGTGTAGAGTCTAACCACAGATCAGATCGGGCCGACAGAGGCCGGGCCCGGAGCGAACAGCCTGGGTTCTCAGACCTGCCCTTTGCCATTCGCTTAATGAACTGAATCGACTACGAAGGTTGGGTTCGGCCTAACAGGGAGTTTTATTCATTTATCTTTTTTTTGTTGTTGGTTATATGCAAAACTTGACAAATCTCATCATCTAACGTGTCTATATAGTTTTAGCTGAAAAACATATCTGTGAAAATTTAGTTTGTTACTAAGTATTTTAAAATAGGCAATACAACAAAAAAAAAGCCAAAAAAAATATCTCAAAATCCCCTTATCATACCAATGGATATATATTTATATTATCTAAATACGATACAAAAAAATCCTATAGAATATATCCAAGTTTAGAGAGATACGTTCACAGGTGCGCGTAAACCGCCACAAGTCCCTACCATAGTTGGATGTGGCGGTGACTCCTCTGCATTCCTTCGTCGTTGGATCACTGCGGACAATGAACGCTCTTTGCTCAATATCTTACAACTCAAGATCAGTTATTTAGTCTCTGTTCCGCTAAATAAACAACACTTTCAATAAAACCTTCCAGGTGTGTATATATAACATCCTAGTGCATGACATCTGCCTTATCTAAAGCTGACGTGTACACTAAACTTAAAGAAGATCAAGGGGATCTATACAAGTATCTATGGATATAGTCAAATACATTTAATCATACATTCTTATTTATGTATGTCCATCCTACCTCACCTTTCACGAGACCAATTACATAAATCTATTATCAAAGATACATTAGCCGTTAAGTCTACGTTATTTTATCTGTTATTAAAGATGCGTTAGGCGTTACGTTTACGTCACGTTATGCTGTATAGGGTTGGTCAAACTGCCTATTGTTTAAGTCCATGGCCGTAGGCGTGTACGGCGAGCCTCGCGTCATGGACACATGATCCCCTCTATGATTACCTCCATTATAAAACTTCCCAACCATCTAATTCTATATAACTCCATTATAAAATATCCGAATCATTTAATTCTGTATGCTAAGATCATCATAGGAGTCCATGCATATCATTGTAGCGATACAAAACAATGTGACATGGTTATTTGCCGATAAAGACATAATGCCTTACAGTATTATTTATTGTGTCATCACTATTCAAGGAATCTACTTTCTAAGTCGACGACAGCTTGTACTTTCTTTTTTTATAACAAAAGTAAATATTTTAATGCAGCATAAGCCGCGTTCAATAAGTCCCCCTACTTTGGCTTAGATTCTTGGTCCCCCCCCCCCCCGTGGCGGATTTAGAGGGGGGGGGGGGATTTTACACGTATTTAATGTAAATTTCGGCCGAAAGTAATTAAGGAAAATTTTATTCCAATAGCGCGCCCCTCCCTTTTCAAAATGCTGGATCCGCCACTGCCATCCCCCCCCCCCCCCACCACCATCTGTACAGTGCCACTCACACATTTGACACCTCTGAATTTTGATGTTTCTTGCATTATCTACTGATTATTTTTGCGCGTGATATCAATCTACCATATCTGTTTGATTTTGGTATCCACATATTATTTTGACACAACATTGGCAGTGTCAAGTGTCAAGGGGGGGGGGGGATCCTTTAGGGTTTTGAGGTTGGACTGTGTACTCAATCTCATGCACACACCACCCATCTCGTTCCTTTAACATTAATTTTGGCGAATGCAAGTCAAGATTCCTTGAAGGCAATGTGTACCTCAGACCAGTAGAAGGATCTGAAAAAGGGGCCCAGAGGGTAGAATACGGCCAACTATCACCTGTAGCCACACCTGCCTCCCAGCGTGTAGGACATTAATTCAGGTCAACTCAGGCTAAGCAGCGGTATTCTTGTTACTCCTAAATATTCGCCGAGGGCATGGCTTGCAGAAACCTTCCTAAGCTCCTGGCCGTTTTTTGTGTACATACCAAGTAATCGTCCCCCAAGGCCGACCGGCACTTGTATAGGGACTTCTATCTTTTGTGCATTCCTAAATGTACAACGTGTTTCGCCAGATGTTAGGTATGCGAGCCAATGAAACACTGAATGCTATTATTGTGGTATTATAGAAAAAATGGATTTAAACCTAAGATGTTATTTCAGAAGGAAACGGTGCTAATAATATTTTATTAAAAAAAAAAATTAAAATTTTTTTTAAGGAAGAAAGTCACTTAAGAACCTTTTACAGAACCATAAAAAAACTCTACCATTTCAGGTTATCTGAAGAAAAGTACATAAAATCCTTATAAAATCCTGATTCCTTGACCCACCCGTCACTACTAGACCAAACGGTCCGTCCCATTCACACACATTAAAGATGTTTATTTCTGTTGGCCCTATACGACTAACAAACCCAGCCTTCTGACTGACCCCCCCCCCCCCCTCCCCGACTTATCAGTACTAACTGGTATGTTGATGCCCTGGTGGTTACAGAGATGCCCCTTGTGGGGTGCAGGGTAGGGGTGGGCAGGGCTGGGGTACCAGACGTAAACACACGTCAGGGTCAACTCAAACACACACTGACAGAACGGCCTTTTAACTGGCCCTATACAGACAATAAACCCATCTGTTGACGCTTTTAACTACTTGTTTAATATCTGCTGAAGAATTTGCTGGGGTTGCATATATTTCTACCGTTGTTTCGGATTAAAACCAAGACGGCTATTTTTTAAACTTTAGGGTACTGCTTTTGTAATCCCTCATATTCTACAATATATATGGCTCATATGTCCTTGTCGAAATTAAAAGAAATTAACAATTCACACAACCGAGGAGGACCGATTTGCTTTCTGATGCACATTTTTGTCAACCAAGTACTAAGATGTGCCCCACTCTTTCTAGCGAATGAATGTCTAATGTAAGAGGGGGTGGGATGCAGGAACTTGTGAAGGGGGGGGGGGGCATTTTTTTAAAGGAAGGCTGCACCCAATGTTTGCACCAAAAACAGGGCTTGACAAATCGGGTGTCCAGTGGCCCGGGACCACCAAAAAGTCATACTGGGCCACTGAAATGAGTGCCTGAGTTGCCCAGTGGGCAACCAGAGTCAAAGCCTAAAACTTGGTTTTGAAAATTATGTTTATCAACTTTTTACCCCTAAATCCATTGAATTGACATCTTAATTCTAATTTGATTGTCATCTATATATTTCATATTATTCTCTTCAAATGTTACTGGGTAACCACATTTTAAAGCTGGGCAACCACTTTCTTGACTCAAGTTGCCCAGTGGGCAACCAGGTTTCAAATTGATTTGTCGCGCCCTGAAAAATATCCAATATCGGACCCTGGGTAGGGTTAGGATCTATTTGAAGCGGTACAACTTCCCTACTCCAGACCTGTTCTGGTCTCACAGCAGGAGGGATACAAGGTGCCGTTATATCAGAGGTCCGTGGGGTCTGGGGATTCCACCTGGCCGAGTTTGTTTACGACCAGAGAAAAACACCCCCAGGTACCCGGCATCATACCGCCACGCCTTCTGACCGTAGTACGGGTAACCCACTAACTAGCTTGTTACTGGCTACACCGACTTTTTCTAATGTTTGCATAACTTCTTTTTTCTCCAGACTATCAGAGAAGCAGGTTATGGGGACTTCATTATAAATACATGTGAGAGCTCTCATGGGAGTTACACCTCAGCAGTGGAAGCATCGCAAATACCTACGTCTACCTGAAACATCAAAGCTGGTAACTGTCCTATTCCAAACTAACTCTGTTTTTTTTTGGTGACCGACTTTGTCAAGGGTACGTATTGATTTACACAAACCACCAAAATTGCCCATGTAAAACTAAAAAAAGAAAAAGATCCCCATGAAGTAGGACAATACAGTTATACAACTTACGGCGTCATCTTGTTCTTTGTATTTTAATTTTAATAAGCAGTAGGTGCCCTTTCAAAATCCAAGTGTCCACCAACCGTCCACATCCCGATCCTGTGAATGTGACCCTCCCACATTGGCAGACATATAAACAGTCGCACAGTGCCCTGAGTGTTGTCTCATCCCATAAACATCACACATTATATGGGGGACGGGCGTGGGAAGGGACACAGAGAGGGGAGGATCCAGCCTAGTCTTACAGCCCTCACAGCACTGTGAGTGCGGATATATCACATGCTGTGAACGTGTGGGCTCACGGTGCTGTGAGTGTTAATGCTGTGAGTGTATGTCACAGGCTTTGAAATGAGTCCTATAGTGATGTGAACAGTGGTTGTCAAGGCTGGAGAGGAGGCTCATAACATTTGAGATTCAATGCAGTGACCATAGGCCCACAGCACTGTGACTGTGTGTCACAGGCTGAGAATGTAATCAGGCTGCCATCCACTAGTCAACTTAACACAACACTCAGGGATTAGGGTCGGGTGGCAGTGCCGGTCAAAGTTTATACAAGAATTACAAAAATACTTTCCAGACAAGAAAATTGATGTTATTATTGGGTTTGGTCGAATATTTGTTGTCAATATTGGTTAGAAATCGGGGGCTGTGCCCCCAAACCCCCCTTTTTCTTTCATTTTTTTTTATTTCTAAATTTTCTTATTAATTGCCCCATAAACAATGACCGACCTAAGACAAACATGAGGGGATTATCTTCTATCAACACGTTGACTACTGAGGAGATCACAGTGCTGTGAGTGTCAAAACTGAGAACAGGCTTATACCATTAACATTGCTGGGAGTTTCAAGGCTGTAAGAGGAGGCTCATATTCATAACATTGTGAGTGTCAATGTTGTGAGTCTGTGTCACAGGCTATGGCTATGAGAACATGTTCATGGTCCTATGAGTGTCTTTCGATTGTCTGAGAATACGTTCACAGTGTGTGTGTATGTAACAGGTGCAGAACAGGCCGCGGGACGATATCATTCTGTTGGCACATCCCCGAGTGAGGGGATGGGTGTGGTGGGATATAGGCAATATTTGATATCTGGTTCTATCCCACCACCATACAATATTTGATATTTGCCTCAATCGTGGTGTGTGTAGGCTTATTATAGCTGGCCACCTCATGTCTGCTGTGAAAGGGCAACAAGGGCCTGACTTTGGGAGTGTTGGCATTGACTTGACAAGTTTGAGATATTGAAAGTCACGACCTGCAGTCACGGAGGAATAGGGGCAAGCCTTAACTTGATCAATTCGTGAGACTGATGGATATGCACTGTAATTAGGTCTTTCGTTTGTTTTTAAACAAATACTAAATCATGGATATATGGACATATATATATATGCTTAAATATTGAGCATAATTTTTTTTTACATGATCATAGCCGCGTTCCCTATAAATGAATACATATGCACAACTTCTATTCTATTTTTAGTACAATTTACATTTTTGGGCCTTTCCCATCACCTCCTGGTCAGACATACGGCCCCGCCCACAGCATACTGACCCCTGCCTCTAACCTTATGTTATAAAAACACCCACCCCCCGGCGCGTTAGGCGCCAGACAGCGGTACCTAACACCCACTGATCACACATGGACAATGTCCATAAAAACACACATAATGTATATATATACGGCCTACCACGGGCCGACAGCTGACCGCCAGATGGTCTCTATTATAGGCCCTACACGGGCAGGCGGCGCGGAATTTGTTCTAGTATTATTTTTATTATCTTTTTTTTTTTTTGCATTTCTTTATATTTTTTCTGCATTTTTTTATTACTTGAGATCTGATGATTGAGGTGAGCGCGGGGAATAATGACAGGATTACTAATTTGAGCTCGTGTTATGGATGGGTGTAACAGCTGATGGCTCTGTCAGAACTAAGGTAATGGACGTCGGGCCCAGAACAATCGGCCTGGGATGGTTCATTTATCCCCCGAGACCTGAAGGCCCGATTACACTACACGACTTGAGCTTCGACATCGGCGCGATGTGATGATTATTAAAGACAATTTACTAGCAGGAGTGACATAATTGTTTGAAATTGGCAATTCGGAGTATATTACACATGTATAACAAAGAATTGTGCCTTTAATATGTGCGGCTTCTCTGCGACATCGTCATGTCACAGCTCAAGTGGTGTAGTGTAACAGTACTCATACCCCCTTGAGTGATCACTTGCCGAGTAAGCAGTCTGAGGGGGGCGATCGGCCTGTGATGGATGTCTCTGTGTGGGGGCAGTGTGGGCGGGGGGCTTACAATGAGTTATGGATATCTATACCATAAGCGAAAGTGTTAGGAAAGAACATTACGTCCTTGGACGTTTATGAATATGCAAGGAAAACCTCCTCATATTTCCGTGTGAAACAAGACAGTTTATATCTTACGCCAATGTAATCCTGACGCTCGTGTAAATAATAAAGAAATGTTTTGTTACTTTTGCTTTTGCTTTCTATATTTAGGCTATCATGATACTTCATAGTTATTTTAAGTTACATCTTAATAATCAGAAAATAGCAGTTTTTGTCCTTATTTCTATCATAGCACATGGGTCTATGGGCATCTTCTCTTCTCAAGATTCCTACTTTCGCTACCATTCTGCTAGTCTAATAGGTAGAGGGAGGGACCGTGCATGGTGGAGGATGGGCTATGGTCTATTTCATTATCAGGGTTGGCTTTGACCTCAAACCGACAGTAGAGCTGGGTTAATCTGGATTAGTGCCTGGTCTTAATCCCACTCTGCTGGTCAGGGCTTTAGGTAATCCTGGACGCTGAGGATCTATACCTCCTGTGCTGAAGATTGCTTATTGGTAAGAACAGACAGGACAGGTAGTCTTGTTATCTTTATTCTTTAGATCTGTTGCTTTTTGTGTGTGTGTGTTTTTTAAACTAAAAACGGGCCCTCCATATTTGGTGTTGATAACTTGGAGATGTCTGTCTCCATGGTAACCTGTGACACCTGTAACCACCCACCCGTGACGGTAATTAAACTGACTTTTCCACTCTAGTGGATGACCTCTGACCTTCACAGCAATCCCCCCCCCCCCCCACCCCCACACACACCCCTAGGTCCCCGTGGCCTTGACTGGGTCTGGACAGGCCTATTAGAAAAAACTAACACAAAAACAGCAACACAAAAACGACGACTCAATTAACTCATTAACCAGTACGCTCCTGTTTTGTCGTTGCTTGATCACACAGAGATAGCCCTGAGCCTATTGATCCGTGCAGTGACGGGCGGGGGCGGCGCACCTTTTAATTCCCATCAGTTCCTCCCACCTCCCCGTCACTAATGACTCCTTTATCAACCTGGCCCTTTGTTTCACGGTCGGCTGGCCGTGGGCGTACATCTGGGCCTGTCAGGGACGTGCGTCGGTCAGGTTAATTAGGGCATGACTGGGTTTTTGTTTTCTATTACTTGTTTTCAATAATTTTACAATTAGTGATTGTGACCCTGAGTACGATTAAAATAGTATTGGGTTAGCCTCATGACTGTCATACACATGGACTAGTCCGGCTAATTATGGCACGACTGGGTTTGTTTTGTATTATTTTGTTTTCAATATTTTTGCAATAAACAGACGTTGACTGTGATGAAAAAAAGTCTTGAGTTTTCCTCATACACCTGTCATGGACAGATATACTGTATGTAAAGCTTTTTACCTTTGTAACGTCGATTGTTCGTTGAGAGTCTTTGCGAAATTGGAGTGATTACCCCGGGTAATTATCATGGGATTACATCAGAGTTTGGAAAAGGACACATCTGTATTATCCACACGATATGATCGAACTCTGGCAGCGACAGGCTCATCCCCCCTACTTACACATAGAAAAACATGTATAGCCTTGGAAGTGCATGTGATATAATATTCAGGTCAGGGTCATGCCTCGTTGTTATGTAAGTTGTTTTTCTTCCGTTGTTTTAGTTCTGATTTAATAGTATTCCCACGCTTTTTCGAAAATCAATTTGATACTTTTTCAAGTCCTCTCACAAGAAAAAGGTCAAATTTGAGACCTGTTTAATCAGGGCTGCCACTTACCAGAGATGTCAAAATTCCCTGACATTTCCCTGACTTTTCCCTGACGAATTTCATTTTTCCCTGACTAATAAGATAAGAAAATCCTTTCAATAAACAGCTTTAAAATACCCATAGAACAGTCCTTTCCGCAAATTTAGGCTCGAATCTTCAAAACACAATACCTCAATTTTTTCTTGGCAACTACTGTAGCCAAGGCCATGCTCCTGGCTCACATCAATGCCCCTTAAAATCCCTGTGACTATAAACGCACCCAGAGTTAGTGATCTTCCTTGTTTACCAGGTGTCAGTGCAGGTATCGTGTTCCGCACTAAAGCCCCATACCCACTAGGCGATTTTGACAAGAGTCGGCCGATTCAATGGTGCTAAAATCGGCCGACTCTACATATGAGTCGGCCGATTTTAGCGCCGACTCATATCAAACATGCACATTTCAATACTACATACTGACAGGTGATCTTAAACAGTCACGATTTACCAGCGATTCTGCTAGTTTCCCGTCGCCCATCGCCAGTAAAATCGCCTAGTGGGTATGGGGCTTAAGGGTCACCTGTCTTGTCTTACACCTCCCAGCCCTGTTGTTGTCCCTCCCCACCTGGTAACGCACTCAGAGAGCGGTCAGGTGAGATGACCAACACAAGGCGTCAACACGGGTCTCCTGGGTGCGAAATGCGTGATACACATAATGTATTCTGAATAATTCCACCAGGCAATTTTGACAACTTAGAATTTGATAATTTCTAAATTCTCATTATAAATATTACAGGGACCCATGCAAGTTATATACCATTGGAAAGGGAATTCAAAACCCTTTCTAATGATATAGAACATGTTTATAAGAACCCATTGTTTGTACTGACAATTTTTTAAATCGGGAGTAAAATAGGACAGCTGAGAGTTGAATACAGCCTCGACACGCAACGACCTCCCTCAGTCTACTCCGTCCGCATTGTTATCATTATTGAACTAAAGTTGATAAAAGTTTTGCCAGGTTCTGGAGTAGATGGAATGAGGAAGTTTTATTCAAGAACTCTTTATCTTGGATCGTTGAGGTTTTCTAGGATTTCATAAAAAGGTAGTGCAATCTCATTCACATGAAGATAAGATATCGGTATCAGACAGCGTAGTGAGCTTTCACATTGACGTAGGTGCGCTTCGTTTTTTTTCTTAGTTACCAATATCTAAGACCAGGGGATACACTTTAAATACCCACAAAACAGGATTACGTCTTGAAGATTAATCAAAAGGGATGTTTCTGAGAACTCGGTGTGGTGATTAATCACCTACAATAACAGCCCGCACTACCCGTACTTCTAGGCCACCTTTTATCAAAGCATGGAGATGTTTCCTGTCCAGCGCCCGCATTTTGGTTCATCCCCGTTGAGAGAACTTGTTCGCCATTTTTTGCGACAAAAGTTTTTCATAAAGTTTACAAAAAAAAAGAAAAAAAAAGAAATAAAAGTTTAATAGTACAATAAGAAGGGTCTATCTGGATGTACGATGTGATTGATATAGCCCGTTGACGAAAGAATCTCAAGGTCGAGGAAAGGGCTTTTATGTCTTAAAGGGCTGTAAAAACTACCAAGTACAAACTGAAAGCCTAATCTATATATATATATATATTGATATATATATATATTATATATATATAATATATATATATAATATATATATATATAAATCATTTTCACAATTTTCAGCAAAACACCAGCGGTGTGTAATGATACCATCCACCTCTTCTTTTTACTTAAAAGCTGACACCTTGTTGATGAATAAAACTATGATTAAGGAATCCTGACAGGCCGCAGCAGCTTGCTTGACATAAAACAATTCTTTATTCAGGTATGGCCCTACAAGTTTAATCCATGCGGGGCATTTATTGTCCTGTCGGAGCGGGTTATATGGGACACGTCTGGTGCCCTCCCCTGTCCCCGAGTGACGTCAGTAGACTCATCAAACGACGTCTCACACAGAGGCACCTTATTGTCTGATCACCGGCTGGAGAGGCGGGGGCGGGCTTAGACTGTAGTTACGTCCAAGTCCGCTATTCGCTCAAACTAGGACTGTGAACCAGCAACCATTTTAGGTGGGATATCCATCCAGTATCCCACAGTACTTTGCAGCCGCTGGTTGATGGCAAGGGGGCCCATAAGGCCAAACAAAAAAAATTGTTGTGTTCAGGTAACCCTACCTACCCTAAATTTTTGGCCCTACCCTAACTTTTTTTTAAGGAAATTTTTATTTTTTTTTTTTCAAAATCAAAAGAATTGATCTAAAGTACCATGGAAAACCATAAAACAGCACATGGATACGCAGGGCATGTATTTTAGATGCTAAAAATGTTTTTTGAGAATATTTGGAATATCTTTTTTATTTCCAACACTGGCCGGGTCTCTTTGGCAAGTAAAAAAAAAAGCAAAAAAAAAAGTTTTTTCAACCTACCTACCCTACTTTTTTCGACCTATGTTACCTGAACACAACAATTTTTTTTGTTTGGCCTAAAGAGCCAACAGTTGCATCACCATCAAAGGGTTTGCCCATACTATAAATTGACTACCCAATGGAAATAATCCTGCCATAATCCTACAAATTTCTCAGCTGACCAGTGTCAGAGGCCCATCATCTGTGTGTGGGTGTACGGACCTATTATGTAAAAGCTAAGTAGGCCAGGGACGAACTAGGCCATGTGAGGTCCACCATCTTGTCTATTCATACCTTGCTCAGTCTAGATTTCTTCATGTCAATCATACGAATTGGTTTAAAAATTCTGTGATGAGTTTCGTTTTAATATTCATTACATTGATTATATTCTGGAGTTGTTTCTCAATCTATAGTTTTGGGTTACAGACAATGGTTTCTCTGATTGGCTAAATCAGAACACTCATTGGCTGTATAGGATGCGTGTAGGTAATCTTCGAGGGGGTCCTGCATTATGAGAACGAGTTCTCATAATTAAATAGGAGAATGTGTTTCGAGTACATATAATGCTGTTTGCTGCACGTGCATCAGGGGCTTATCAAGATATATAAATAGCAGGCTGGCACATGTACATGTAACGTGTTCTGCATTCTTCCTTATTGTGACTGCTGCTCTATGAATCATTGAATGTGTCTGTTAGGTCTGGGTACGGCCGACCTGGTCCATATGGTACTGTACGTTAGACATTACGTCTACATCTACGTCACACGACATGCCAACTGACGCCCAGTTAAACCCAATATACCCCAAAACAGACACTCAGATTGTCGGCCTTACATTAATCAAGTTTGAGTTAATAAGGTTGGGGTCGACCATACGGCTTAGAAGTGTGCTTCCAATTATTACCTTTAAGCCTACACAACCAAGAACTGGACTATGGTTATAGCTGGAATGATAAAAACACACTGGCTACCATCAGGGCACTGATTCCGTCCCACAGGGGGAGGGAGTGAACAATCTCTCAGTCACACAGGTCTCTGCCTGGACCTCCCAACATTGACGGCACCTTAGCTTTTCCAGCTAAACCATGTAATATTTTTAGATTTTAATGGACAAAAAATCTCATGGCTATTCCCACTGCACTAATTAACAGTCGCACCATAACATATGGGCATGCGGGTGCATGCACTGATAAGGAAGTTTCTTAGAATAGAAGACCACAACACAACAACATCCTTCTAACGTTGATAATACACCTAGTTGTGCGCAAAACAAAGTTTGGTGGAGATACGAGGATCAATACAGAAGGAGGTTCCTCAGTTTGACGAGCTTCGACCTTGATCACCTCACTGAGATCATCGTGTAACATGGATTATCTGACAAGGTCGGCGCTGGCCATCATGCTGTTATAGACTATACCATTATGCAAGCACAGTACATGGACAAGACAATTCCGGAGTTACAGTTGACATTCTGAAATTTTGGCAGTTGGCATTTTCTTGAATCATATTTTAGAAGCACATGTATTGAAAATGACCTTCAGAAAAACAGCCCTAACCAAAACAGTTGTTCCTGAATTATTTTAAATTCAAAACAAGTATCTTGTCACCTAACTACCTGAGTGATTAGGACAAAATCCAGCATGGAATTAGAAATCACTAGAAAATAGGAAATAATTTAAAAATTGAAGGTAAAATGCCTTTTTTGTATGATACAGAATGTAATTGGATTACCATGGTACTATGAGAGCCGGCGAGGTACGGCTGCGACTACTCAGTGTTTACTTCTACTGGGCAGGGGGTACTCGGCAGGTGCGGCTCCCACACACAGACCAGGGTGGTGGGGGGTACACCAGCCCGCTACACGTGGCCCTGGTTTGCCCACTGCCCTAATTACTCACCGTTAAGTCGCTTAACCCACTTCCCAGAGAGCTGCTCAGAGCTGCTCAAGGCCGACGGGAGCTGCTCATAGTAATACCCCCGACCCCGCCCACCCGCCTCTCCGGAACAAAACGCAGCTGGAGTACAGTGTATGATGAGTACAGAAACAAGTGTGAGTTTGCAGTAGTAGTTCAGTGGTAAATCAGTGGAAATCATTCAACATTGGGAATACAATGGCTGAGCAGTGGTCAATAATTATGTCCGAAATATTTAAATGAGCCGTCAGTAGAACTCAGTGTACATCAGTAGCATTTCAGTAGCTCATTTTAATATTTTGGGCATACTTATTCAGGAAATATACACTGCCGTTTGCTCCGGGATCTCCCCTATAGGAATTCCTACCCCCTCCAAAACCACTACATTCTCAGGAAGCAACACCCCCAAAGGCCCCACCACATCACCATGCACGCCATATGCCCACTACTGCTGGTAAACCTCAAACCGACCTGTATATATCAGGACTCGAGACGGGCTTGAATTACAGGTATAATAATCTTAGTGATGCACTGATCATTGACCCCCGTTGTCAATCTGAAACGGGGGTCAATCTGATGTGTTCTTACTCGACAGTTCTCGCTTCTCAATTGTACGCTGAGGCTATGCCGAAAGGAAAGATTCCTGATCAATTCAGCCCATATTCTGAATAAATTCTGAAAATATTCTAAGAAGAAGAAATTATGATATCGACATGTTTTAGCAGTGAATCTATAGCACGCTTGGGGCGGACCTGTATGTTACAAATTTGTCTAGTTTCTCTATTTGTTCCCCTCAGGTTCCACACGCACGGTGAGATCGGATTCCGTGGCCGGGGATGGTGTCAGGTGCGATGTGACCACTCGCCCCCCGCCCCCCGCCTCCAGTGCTGAGGGGTCAGGTAGGATCATATACACCTGGACGTATTGCGCGCCGTGAGAGGCTCTTACCTGGGGCTCAATACGTGGGGATTAATCCCCAGTATTGTGAGGTACTTAGGTTGTAACACGTGTATCTGGGCCTGAGCCATAAGTCGGTCCAGCATATTACAACATATAAAATGAGAGCACAGTAATACATGGTAAAAGTTGCAGGGTTTGAAATTAAAGCTGTTCACTGAACTCGGCGTAAATGATTTGTAGAGCTGTGCACTCGGCCTGTGTACCCTTTTTTGAAGTACAGGTAGTTCTAAAATGTATGAGTAATACATGTATAGTAAATGAGTGCATCATCAGAGTAAACTGCTTCCAAACTCTCCCTCGTTGGCAGTGCTTCCTCACATGCTTACGGGGTCTGTATTTCATTATTCTTCATATTCTTATTTGAATGTTTGTACAACAATGGCACACCTATCGGTATTTGCTAATTAATCATCAGAAATGTATAGCTATCTTAAGGTTGGGTTGACTGCATGCTCTCTTATGGTAAACAACCTCTCTCGGGGTTTGTTTATTTGATGGTTTGAACCACCAGACTCAGTGGTTCTGGGGCACTGGAATATTTCCCCCTTGCTCCTGGATGATCGAATCTAAGGGAAGGTAGAGACCATACCCCTACACTTTTACCGAGGCAGGTGTTCTTTTATATGCAGTGTCCCATAGGCAGGGCACCACATACAATGGCTGATGGCACTAGGCCTTTGATAACCATGTCGTTGACCACAGGGAGAATGTCTTATACCACAGCATCAGGACAGAGACTTGAACTGTCAACCTCTGAATGATGAAGCCAGCACTCTACCACTGTGCCACTAGAACACCCTCCCTCTTGTGGCTGTAGATGTACCACTCCCCCACCCCACCCCCCACCCTGGAGTGGTCAGCAGGGAGCCGGTCCTGGTTAATTCAGGTCGCTGAGTGGGTTAATCACCCCCTGCACGCGGGGTCAGGGCGAAGGCGGGATTACACTGCATGACTTGAGCTACGATATGGACACGATAACTAGGATATTACAGACAATTCACATACAGGAGTGATATGATTGTTAGAATTTGACAATTTGGAGTGTCTCTCAAATGTGTAACAAAGAATTTTATCTCTAATATGTGCGACTCCTCTGCAATATCGTCATTTAGCCACCCAAGTCGTTGTGTAGTGTAATATTGCCTTTAACCCTTGGTCATGACTCACCCCTGTCAGATTCAATAGGAGCCATTTCAAGGGGTTTGACATCATTGACAACCTTTGTCTTGGTCAGGGGTCATCACAGCCATCGCATTTGGTCAGGGATGTTAATGTAAAGACTATCTAGTATTTTTCATTAATTAAACAAAAATAAGTTAATGGAAGCAAGAATCTGTGGCACCTTATACACTGGAATCACTTCCATTGAAATAGCGGCACCTGTGATTTGGTTGGTCATGACTAAAGATAAAGGTCAGAGCTCGAGGCACCGTTTATTTGGTGGAGCATAATGAGATTCGGGCACTTCGCATTTTGGTTGGTCATGACTACGCCCAATCTCGGGGCATTTGGTGTGCAGATAAAAACTGAGGGCCTAACTCGAGGGACCAGTGATTTGATGGGTCATAGTCAGATAGTAAAAACACAAGTACAATCTCTGAGAGGGCCATCGTGATTTGGTGGGTGACGACCACGGTCAGGGCTCGGGGCACATGGGGCCGGTCGGCGACAGATCAAACACTGATCGTGATTTAATTAGTGCATTCACTGAATGACTCTGCATCCTGCAGGTGATTTAGTGGTAATTCATGAATAGTTTGAGTGTAGCGGCAGAGCTATTAATATTGTAATATTGTCAGGTGTAGAATTGGAAATAATACCAGAATCGTATCACATTCTGAGTTTGCATTATTTAAAATGAAAACAATGTTTTCTATTTCGTTTGTGGGGGGGGGGGGGGGGGGGGCGGGGGCAGACTGAAGAGACCCTTTACAGATTAATCCCAGGATGAGCACAATGCCTGTATTGAACTCTCATTATCAGCGCATTTTCAAGCTAGTCTGTAAAGGGTAAGAGCGGGGGGAATGGGGTGGGGGTTACGCTGGAGTAAATCTCTGGATATCAATCGGCAACTGAACTACAGCTCTTTGCCTTACATATGGTTCAGTATAATATATACATCAGGGTAGAACCTACCTCTTAGTACTCCTCCATAGACGTCCACAACAAGATGTCCTCAGTAACAAGTCTTGTGTCCCAACAACAGTAGGAGCTCCTTCACGGTGTCCGATTATTGACAACTCAACCTTAGCACTGTTTACTTCTTGTCAGCGTTATACAAATGCTAGGTACGCATCGCTGAGACTGGGGCAAAGTACTCCCTATGTTAAAAAGACAAACATGTCGAGAACTTTCCCTGGTGTTGTAAATGTAAATATGTATGTTCACAGGATAGTGTGCTTATATATATCGCAGTTGGAATACTCCAAGCAAACCTACGTTGAGTAACGATCCAATGGCACTGGTGGTTAATTAATCCTGTCCAGTTTCCAATGCAATCCTAGTTTTGTGCACTTCATACTAGTACAAAAGTTGTAATAATTATGTCCTAACCTTTCTCAACCGGTCTGTGTAGTTTTACTAGGTAAGTCCTCCGTGTGTCTGTATGTACGTAGTTACTATAGGAGGTAGACAGCTGTCTGTCGGTCTGTCTCCTCCCGGCGCCCCGGGTCTGTAACACTCCTCCTGTGTGTGGTGTGTGTGAGAGGTGTGTGCGCCTCACTGACTGCGGATCCCCGCCGAGCGGCCACCACTTTATAACTGAGAGAAGACAGACCCCGATCTGACGGCCCACGCCACCACCACCACCACCACCACCCGGCACCACCACAAGGCACCACCAGAGACCAGCACCACCGCTATGTTCAACCAGGTGTTGACGCACTGTATGTGAGTTAACCAACTGGAAACACTCAACAATTCCTTTTGGGGGCCTTCCATTTAGTATGTACGCACATTTTAAAAAATTTCAGACCCCCCCCCACCACCACCCCTTGGGCAAAAGTACGCATTGGATTTGCACCAAAATGTATGCACATTTTCAAAATTTTTTATCATCTCATGATAACATGTGCGTACAGCTCGTTTGTCGAGAATG
The DNA here is from genome assembly GCA_936440205.1 of Lepidonotus clava. Classification (NCBI taxonomy): domain Eukaryota; kingdom Metazoa; phylum Annelida; class Polychaeta; order Phyllodocida; family Polynoidae; genus Lepidonotus; species Lepidonotus clava. The sequence goes on from OW387140.1 coordinate 44,707,301, forward strand.
TTTCATCGACAACTATCACGAAGCCATAAATCTCAAGAATGAGGCCATAAAACCCACAATATGGGTCCAATCATCTTACGCCTTATATCATGTTTGTCTGACCCCATTCATTGGATTCCTTAAAGCCGCGTTCTCGTCCGTGAGGACGTCGTTATAATATTTGCTACGTTGTAACTCCCGTACCTTGGTGCCAAATTTGTGATGTGACCAATAACGTCACTGGATTACGTTCTAAAAGTGGAAAACACGTCACCAGCCGTCGCGTCGTTAGACTAACGTCGGCGGACGAAAGCCTAACGACAGGAGGACGAGACTGCTCCTTTAACAATGTTTTTGTTTAACATAACTCTGATATATTTGAAATATATATAGAAATAGTACAATAACCTAGGCTATATAATATTTCTAATATCATAATCAACATGATAGAAGATAGTTTATTAAAATAAGCAAAAATCACAAAAAAAATTCTTAGGAAAAACAATATGATGAATCAAATAAGATATGCTTTCAAAACAGTCTGTTATTATTTGATATATGTATTTCAATACTTTTTTTTAACATAGAGAACGTAGGCACCTCATAGACAGACAGAGGGGTGACGACAGGTGGGGAGCGGAGAGCGGTGTCATCGCGGTGCCTTCGGAGAACCCCGTCTGTAGGCCCGGGGGGGGGGGGTAGTATGTCAAACATTCCTGACCCACGCACAGTGAGAGCTCGGTGTGCAAACTATGGAGGATCTCTTTGAGGTCTTTTCTCTTTTACTTTTTTTGGGGTAGGATCTCTTTGCATCCTCTTTTATGAGTATTGAAATGATTCTATGGTGACACATTCTGTCTATAGTAGGCAGTCCATAGTTCCACGTATGTTTTCTAATATTGTGAAGGGCCGTATGGATGCCAAATAAAGAGCACGTGGTCATATATATTTTGTTCAGCCTACAGGAGGTATTTCCTTGATCTTTTTTTTTGACAGACCTGAGCCAGAATGCGCATTTCTTTTCACCCCAAAGCATCCCACAAACGAATATTTACTAATATCATACCTGTCCTCTATGAGTATACATGTGACTATTTATAATCTTATCAGATGGGTGAAAGCATTATGGTAAAAAGCACCTCGCACAAGAAATACATTGGAATCTGCTCAACCCAAATACAGGAGAGGAGCAAGATATGATTTACCCATCGAGGTATGGGTGGTTTGGGCGTCGCTGCTATGTATAGGACCAGAAGGATGTCCGGAGTCCCTACATGTAGTCCTTCTCTAGTACAGTCTAACACGTCTGACGTCTGACAGGAGATTTTTCGTGTTAGTTTTCTGGACCACGACGTTATTGACATTCCCGATAACCAGACGTATGTGTTATTGGTCTAACCCGGATTGAGTCCCGTGCCTACAGCTCATCGGGCCCTGATACCGAGTTATGTAACCCTGATGAGGGACCTCCAAGTCACTTCTGGTACTGATGGGTGTAAGGGGGGATTTAGTAATTTCTGGTACTGGGTCATATATTGACAACGCGCATTCAAATCAATACTCTGCGTAACAAAATGTGCAAACATTTTTATGGGTCTATGTTCGATTATTCCAGAATCAAGTGTTGCTGTATTACAACTCTGTCTATAGATTACGGTTGATTAGTTCGTGTATTAATAATGGTGACGGAGGAAACAGATTCAAGTAAATAAATAACAAAGACACACCCCTCCCACCTAACTGCATTGTTCATTCAGTTTGCAAGTCATTGCACTCTATCCCCTCATAACAGTATTGAGTACACATATATATGTTCCTTTCTTCTTGATTTCAAGTTTTCAAGTCTATATAGTGCTTCCAATTCATCAATAGATAATCTCAAATATTACTGGCTAAGCAAGTTAAAGAAAAATAAACAAAAAACATAAAAAAGGAAAATATCTAATAATGTTATTTCAATATTACTGTAACGGAAAATAAATGGAAATTCGCATTGATATCATAGACCTCGTCCTGGAGAATTGAACGGGGCAAAATCAACACAATGTTTACAAAGGCATTCATATTGAAGAGTTTCAACATTATCACTCTGACAACTAGAAAGTCTCATAGAAGCTGATGAAGAACATACAGCAAACTCTTAACTAATATAAAGTTACCTTGCAAGTCTTTCCTGACGACCTTTGTTTGCATTTTCAGTGTGATTCATCTCTACGGATTGTGTGAATGTGGAGAACTGGGAGCTGTCAACCGTGAAGGCAAGTGGCTCTTGACCTTTAAATTTGATTGTTTGCCATGGCCTTTTTTCAAAAGAAAAAATCGACAGGAAGATATAAGAATATAATAATTTGACAATGACAGGAGAATATAGTGCAATAGGACATACTCACATAGTTGTCTCTTAGATTTGACACGAGACATGACATACTCACATAGGCATCATAAGCGACTACAACATGCAAATTTATCATTTCTTATTTAATCGAAAGGCGACATCGAGACCACTATTAAGGGCCCCAGACAAGTGAAGCTCGGCGAAACTGATGTGTAAATTGGTGTGCTTAAATACGTCCTAACTACTCTAACCTGTCTCACCCCCACTCCTGTAACCTCCATCAAAGGACACCTTGCACTCCAGAGGCCACACATTGGCCTCTTAGTAACATAATAGGAGGCCCAAAGGGGATACTGTGATCTGTTCTGTCACTGGGTGCGCGTGTACCCAAACCAGGTCACAATGTGCGACTGGGTGTATCGGTGTAGGAGTACATTGTGTATTCTGAATCATATTAGACATTGGTAGAACGCAATGTTTTTCAATTCAGCCCACACATGTACAAGTTGTCAAATACATAATGCATTTAGTGGTGGATTGAGGAAGGGATGGGGGCGGTGGAATCTAATATAATTTCTTGGCCCCGAAAATTAGACATTAGGGCACCCCTACTCTTGAGAATCTCTGGATCCGGCAGAAGCATTTCATGAAATTGACCATGAATGCTTGGAAGTGGGAAAACTTAAGGAAAATCTAATAAAACGCCAGTATGTTTGGTCAAAGTTTCTTATATAATGCCCCAGAGGAGATGCCTGAGATTTAGGGACTCCCTTCCCGTACCCACTCCCTATGACAAATCCTGGATTCGCCCCAGATTATCGCCGATCTAAGATTATCGTGTTCTCAGGGATAAAGCAAGGCTCTAGTATAGTGTTTGTGTCCTAGGGAGATAATCCCAAACAACCACATTATACACATGAGGCACCTCCACGTTGACCTGGGGTCATAGAATGCGCATTCTGGGGCAAGTATTTAACATGTATACCTCCCCGCCCACCTCTCAGTGCCTCTGTGGGGTTGCTGAACCCTTACTCAGTGCCTCAGACATTTAGGTCTGTGCCTATCACAATACACACTGAGATAGGCAGGGTCCTTACTAAAATTTCGTGCTCAGTTTCCATGTGTTTCCTGTTCCATGGTAAATTTCCACTGACATGGAATCAATGATTCTTTGTTTAATGACATGGTGTTCAAGTAAAAAAATTCTTAAAGATATATGAAGCATCCAGGAAGAAAAAGAAATTTTATTCTTGGAAAATCTCTGAACCTTAAGAATTATGAAATCCAAAAACTGGCTTAACAAAATTCCCTGTATTTTTGGTCAACTTTCCACACTCCATTTTCCTAGACAGTTTTGTTTTTTGCTGTTTCCTGTGCACTGGGGACCCTGATAAGCCTTGTACCCTAATATCTGCACCCCGCCTACCACCGTGCACATAACCCCACTTCGTGGAAGGTCCACCCACCCGGTTTCCCCGAGGTGGCCCGCCCGCCCAGGAAGTGCCGTGTGTGTTCAGGAGATGAGGTGTATGTTTACCCTTTACGGCCCGCCTCTATGTGTGCAGTGTTAGCAAATATGTTTGGTCGATTCGGTATTTCCCTGGCAGCTAGAGTCGAGGAAATGTCCCTATTTTACCGAGTTAGAGGCGGATCGTGAAATACTGGTGATGGGAAGGAAGGAGGGTGGGTTGTATATAGAATATCACGTATCCCTATGCCTCTTCATAGACCCTTCCTGGCCTTATGTAACAGGGTGTGAATAAAACAATGATTGTAGGTCATTGGCTCAATGGCAATAACGTATGAAATAAAAAAAGTAATAATAATAATTAAGGAAAAAAAAGGAAGCGAAATTGGGTGCCCCTGAGAGTGGGGAACATTTATAGAGCGATTCTGAGTGAGTACATGCATGTGTACTTCATGATTCATGCTGAAATCAGCCAAGTATTGACGGAAGGATTCTCTGTTATAGACTTTGTCTCTTGAAGCCAGAACTTGTTAAGTAAATGGGTCCAATTCCGTTTGAAGGAAGAGACCATGGAAGCTAGTGAAAAACATACTGAATTCTTTACACCAATTTCTAGTTACTTTGCGAGCCTTTTCCCTGACGACCTTTGTTTGTGTTGCCAGTGTGATTCATCTCTATGGATTGTGTGAATGTGGGGAACTGGGAGCCGTCGACCGTGAAGGCAAGTGAAAAGAACTGATGTATAAGTGTGTACATGTATTATATAAGACATAACTATTTAACTGTATCATTCCTACTCCTAAAATGTTAATCAACATACATCTTGCACCCAGAGGCTACACTTTTGCCACCTCTTATTATAGTATACTCAGAATGGACATGTGATCTGTTTTCTCAGTCTTAGTGGGTGTGGGTGTACCTAAACCAGGTCACAATGTAGGACTGTCAAAGAGACATCGTCTGTTCAGGCCAGAACTAACTGAACAAATGGGTCTATGTATATTTGTTTGGGCTGCTTCAACTTGTACCTCTGCGATGGAAATTAGTGATGTACCTGTCGATACAGTATTTCTTCCCATTCGCCCCATCAAGCCAGGCAGTGTTGTACTTTATGTATTGTACCCATTCACTGAGTCACTGACATATGATGATATGGAAGTTTATATTACAAACACAAATTCAGTATTCCACACGATATTGCCGATAGCATAAATTTTGTGTATGAGGGCAGGTGCCATTTCGGTGCACCCGTCAGCCCTAGCTTTGCTTTTTGGGGTTTGGACCCATGTTGAATCCTGGAGCACTGGACGCTGGTCCTTGCACTGGAACACTTCACTTCAGCCCTAACCCCCCACTGCCCTCCCCACTAGGTCACTGACCCTAGACCTACCTGTAGAAGACGCTGTGTGGACGCTGCCTTTTGTTTCCCCTGCTGTCCCACGTCCACCTCTCTGCTTGTCCCTCCTAGTGGTATTAATGTTAATGTCTCCGTCTGGGAGTCTCCCTCCAGGGTCTGAGGGGTGTACATGTACTCACACCGGCCTTAGTACAGCCTCCAGGGTGCCTCATGTACCACCTCCTCCTCCCTCTGAGTGTAACGTGCGGGCCGTGGTACGGGTGGTTCTCGTGTGACCCGGGACCCACTCCAATGCTGGTGACGGCCCGCTGTCACAGTACACGTGCACCCGGCCTCCCACTGTCTGCCGCCGCCGGCTAGACGTGCAAACGGCCCCTCTGCCTTTCACGTGTTTTGACTTAAATATTGAAATATATCGATTTTTGTAATGTTTAGGGGCGGATCCAGATATATTTATTTTTTCAAAAGGGAGGCCTCCTATTTTTTTCCGCCGACACTCCTGGTCTAGAATTTCACAATAAACAAAAAATAAAAATAAATAAATAAATTTAAGAAAATAAAAAATGGCAAAAATAGGTGAGGGTAAGCGTCCCCTGTGCCCCCATTAATGATCTGCCGCTAATGTCAAATACATGTAGATTTATACTGCTGCACAGATCCCTTTCTAATATTTAATTATCCACCCCTGATCCAGGCCAGTAATTTGAATATCATGTAACATTGGAAATTCAGATGGCGATGACTTAAGAAAATACCCTCACAATTTCAAGGGAATATCCATGAATATAAGGGATATACATATCAATAGATGACTGAATTATCGGTACCAGTTTCAATATGAACTGATGATATTCTATATTATAAATTCACGGTTTGACGGTATTCCTACGATACTTTACCAATTAATTATGTCTAAAATGTTTAATTTACTGACTTTAAATAAGCAAAATTCTATGATGTAAAGTAACGTATATGCCTGTTTTGCCAACAAAAGAAATGCTGCACCAGTTTGTGCAGACATGTTGGATGATGTCAGCTAACATGCTGACATGAGGCTTCCGTTTGTATATCCTTATGAAAGGAGATCTCAAATTACAATGCATGAAGAACGAAAGAAGCGTGTGTACTTAGAAACAGTGTATGAAAGTACACGTACATGTTAGTTTGTTTTATTTGTTTAATTGTTTAAGAGCTCATAACGACTGTGGCAAACACGATTCAGTCAATATAGACTATATTTTAAATCTATGCAGCCGACATGAGATCGCGGTTACATGCTTCATATAATTGTGGCCTCTATTTCTCATCTGTGACTGATAATACCGTGCAATAAGCTTCGCATAAAATATCTAGACAAATATTATAATCCAGAACTCCAAAAACTCTTCTTTTTTATTTTCGAAGGAGCATAATTATATTTCCCCCAATGTGTACATGGCTCTATATGATTAGCATGGTTGTAGTTACATTATGACTCAATTATAAGAATCATGTTAATCAAAGAATCATACAATCCATTGATTATAGTTAACTTGTGGACGTGGGGGCAAGTCCAGTATGTCCTGGTCTTGGAGCAGACAGGTCTCCAACTAAGGACTGTTCAGACCGCGCGGACTGACGCGGTCAGTGGTCAGTGACGCGGACCCACGCGGCACCTAACGCGTTGACGCTTGGTAATCGATTAATTTTGGGAATTCAAGAACTAATTCTCGGATTTATAGTCTTTGAACTAGCTAATAATGCTTTCCAAAGACCACTAATTGCATATAATCTCTGGCTTTACCTAAGCTCCCCGTAGCTGGACGCCTCCACACCCCCACCCCCACCCCCAGGTGTAAACGCGCCCTAAGCTCTCACGGTGTAAACGCGCGCTAAGCCCCCTCTGTCCACCCCCTGGCCCGCCGCAGGTCATACTTTTAGTCATACCATGGATGGAGGGTAAAATACCTCAGCCCCAACGACCCGTGACCATGGTTACCGCTTACATGGTGATTACAGCGGCTTCTTGGCATTCTCTGGAGCCAGGGTGCCAGCACTTTTTTTCCCATTTTTTTTCTTTTTATAATGAATTTAAGATCTTTTAAGACGCACCAAAGTTTGTGAAATTTAAGACATGTTATCTGCTCGATAACAGAAAAATTGATAAGTATAATTTAAATATAGAGACGTGACTGCATGAGCCATTTCATATTCTAGGATTAATGAAACTCTGCTTTTATATCAGATTCAATCAAGGATCTTTTTAGACCTCTTGCAAGAAAAAAGTTTATTGCAATTTGCAATTTTTTTTTTTTTTTTTTTTTTTGTTAGAAAAATTTATCAAATCAATATGAGGCTTGCGTGGGCGCCTTGGAAACGCCTCTTATCAACGGCACTGCACATTCTTTTCATTCTATAACTTGGCACGTCGAAAGGACAAAGTATGTATGGGGTGGTGTGTTCTGTCGCCGACAGGGGGCATTGTCTACCCCGGGGCTATTTTTAGCCCTGTTGACCCGACCAAACCCCGACTGGAGCCTGACGTACCCCAGAGAGGGATTCAGGGGATGGATCCAATGGGTGGGGGAGGGCAGAGTGCGCGTGCACCCGGAGCACCCAAATACTGGGTACATATCTGATACAGTGGTTATATCAGAGAATAATGAAGCAGTTTGGATAGAAATGGATACTTACTGCTTTTTTACCTTTAGAAATGATCAGGATCTGACCTTGTTGATTAGCTAGACAATTTTGGGGCCCTGGACATGAAAGTATCAAATGACACTGAAATAATATAGAATATACACGTGAAAATGATAGATCAGTGCAAACTTTTTCAATATCTTTCCACACAAGAATGTATATAAAAAGTGTGGATGTAATTGCTACCCTTTAAATCATGCTGGAAAAACAGCATATTCCTCTGTGGATCCAAGACAATGATTCAGACAGTGGTTCCCGCATGTTAGCACCAGCTGTATCGGGGCAGCCAGCATTGAGATTAAGTATACATACACAATGAATGGAGTCTACATACATACACGGTTCATAATCCCATAAGTACACATGTACCCATCCTGTATTTCATAATTCACTGGGATAAGGTATTATGGATACCACGTAAGACCGGTGTGGGTGAGTTACGTCAGGGCCAGCAGTGCCAACGGGTTAGACCTTCCATGACCTAGTTCCCTCTTGCATATTAGTTTGAATGACCCGCAGATTTGGATGTAACTACAGCCTACGACGGGGCATGGCTGAGTGAGTCAGATACTTGGTGGTAAATACAGCACTGTCATTGCTGGCGACGTGGTCCTCCAGGCTTTACGACAAGTCAGGCCGCGCCAAGTCATGCTTGGAGTCGTGGACCAGAACTTTCTATGACAATATTTGCTACGACTTGAAATGTACATTGATGATGACATATCCCTGTAGGCTAAGCTAGAAGTGAATGAATCATAGAGCGATAGTAGAGAAAAAGTAAGTAGCTTAGTGACTTAATTTGTATTGTAAGGATCCTATCTGTAACCGAAACTGAAGGTACATCAATAAATCAAAAAATTGTCAATATTATGGCAAGACATTGTAGATGGCAATTGGGACAGTATTTAGAAGTTTGCGTCATAGGTGGTGGGTGGGTGAGTGACTAGCTTCTATATATGGTAGATTGTATTCTTTTTAGAAATGTTGATGAACAAAAAAGTAGGGATGGAGGAGGGATTGGCAATGAATAGTATAGGTAGTTGTGGTGGGGTAAAGGGAGTGGGGGGGGGGGGGGGGGGTTCTGAATGCTACGTATGAGTTGGGAGTAGAAGCTCTAACAACTAAGGAATACTAGCTTAAACATGAAAAAATACATCATTGTTGTTCACTTTTGTTGCTTCAGATAGAGACAATGTCTATTTTCTTTACAAACAATCGAACATAGAAGATCACGTGAATAGAATTCTACTAAGGGTCATGCCACTTTTTCATATACATTACCGCTGGCTTAATATCATGATCCTTCCATGATTTCAGTTTGTTGTTTTGTCATGTTTGAGTACGACAATCATTATCATGATGATGGCCCCCTCTTTAAAAAATAATACTGCCCTAATAACTGCCAATCATGTGCTCCCAGTCCCACATCCGTGTGTATTGTGAGTGTGTACACACAGAATGAGGACCTACTTCCCTCCTTCACCCCCTCCCATGTACTCGAGTGGCTGTACTGGAGTTGTGGTCCATTACTACTGGGTGTTGAGGGCCCCGGGCGGAGGCTGGGACGGCGGGTGGGTGCACCTGTACTCACTGGGCACACAATAGAGTAAGTCGGCGCCTTTGGGGGGAGGCTCCAAACCCTAAAATCGGTCAATTTGCAGTGGGTTTAAAAGTTTCAAAATTATTGAGGATGAGATGAGCATGTATCGCATGAAGTCGTAAATAAACTCTTTTCATTTTTTGAAAAAAAAGCCAGTTTGTCATGGATGGTTTCTTTTTGTTCGGGGATTGGAACTTTGGTTGCACCTCCAGGGGCGGGTCCAGCTGGGGAGGGTTCAGGGGACCCTGACTCCCCCCCCCCCCCCCCCCCCCAACCTTGCCAAACAGAAAAAAACGTCGTGCGTGTGCACGCGAATTCCCTTCATTTTCAATTTTTGGTACTTACCCTATATGTGGACCCCCCCCCTTTTTCGAACTCCTGTATCCGCCCCCGACCTCCCTCGGTCGAGGGACAGCTATTCTGAAATTCTCATGTTGGGCCCTGGACGAGAGATTTGCAATTATTCTCATTTAGACCTAGTATGGCACCCCTCCTTCTAACGCCCATTGACCACCTGCCGAGAGCTAACAATGGGTGTGTGACGTAACCTAATCAATAGACTTGCCACCCGCCCCCTACTTGCCACTCGCCCCGTGATTGGAACAAACAGACCTAACATATCGGCAGTACGTACCAAGGCTGATGTCATTAGGACCATTATCTGTCCGTTACCACATCACAACACAAAGTGTGTTTAGGGGAAAACTAATTGTCGAAGAACACGATCCGTGATCGGAAATGATCAAACCTATCCGGGTGTGTGTGTCCTGGGACAATCATCAAATACTGGTTAGCAGCCGGAGACTCGGTGTCTAGTCGATTAAGACATAATTGATTCTGTTCATACTTGGAGGAGAATATTTTACAGTATACGATCCATGTATGCATACTTTTTCATGATTTTAAGACATTATCTGCATCGAATATATGTCATTAAAGAGAGGTGGAGGAGAATAATCAAATATCCACAGAATCGCTCGATACATGCGAACTATTTAATCAAATGATTCTGAAGCACTTTTCATGTACAGTATAAAAGATGTAAAAACAAATTATAATGTATAAAACCAAGGCCTGGAAAGCGACATAATGTAGTACTGACGCAAATGCCTGTACTTTGTGATATTTACTGGGCGTCAATACGTCAGTATAGACTAATAATCTCAAAAAGGTCTTCACAGTGAGGTGGCTGAGTGCCCCTCCCTCCATAACCCTAACCACTGACCAATGTGACCACACCCATGGCTGACCGTGGTGGGCGTGGCCACTGAAGGGGCGTGGTCAGAGTATCAGGGCTTAACCCAAGGCAGGATTTAGGAAATAGCACAAGGGTTTATACAAACAGTACACCCAATGACAAAATAAACATATGTAAGAACAAAGGCACTAGAAACAGTGCCGTGAATGTTTCAGTAGTAAGTCATACGACAAACAAAGTCTCGCATTAGTACAGGTTTCAGAAGGTTTTGTTGAAAATATGAGAATGAAAGCTTTCGGAGCTGCTGGGACCCTTTTGCTCAGTTAGGCCGAAGGCCCTGATTGAAAACTATTATCCTCTATTGACGAGCTAACGTTCATTTTCAAACATGTTGGCAATATTCAACAAAACAATACTGACGTAAAATCTGGAAAACATTGACATTCGATCATCATTTTGAATGCCGGCCTGGAACTTATGTAGAAGACACAACACTGCAAAGATTACATTAATATCTTATAATATCGATCGGCCAATATACATATATATATCTATGAGTATTTTCGTTGGGTATGTGACTCTCTTACGAGAAAAATCAAGATGTTTACCACTTCCATTCAATATCAAATGAGACATGAAATGGGATCCAACCGTTGCCATGGCGACAGGATCCAGAAGGGAGAGGGGTTCATATCGTGTTTATTCCCTCTTCCCGTGCACGGCTCTATTTACGTTACAGACGGCCATCTGCCGACCTCCGGGAGATAACGCCGCTCTCCGTGAGTGCACGGTAATCCACGAGATCTCCGTTAATGCCCGTCTTCCACATACCAAGGAGGCTCCTGACTTCTAGTTAATCTCTGTGCACATACCGAAAGTGCATTAGCGTATTGCTGAGGATATACTATCATAAGTGGCAATATATAAATATAGATTTAATGCGGAAATCATAATATATATATATATAAATATATATATATATATACATGTATATATAAACCATCAGCACAGCCGATAACATGATGGTAACCAGTATTAAGAGTGTGATCTCCACTTTCACTACGTTGCCGAAAGTGCACTGAAAATGCTGCTGTTATGCAAAAGTGTTTCAAGAGCATTTCCACGGAAATTAACACTCAATATCGGCAGCACATGCATAGTGATACTTTCGGTACCTGTAATACGGGCTTAAGATGGCTTCTACGTGCTCGCATTCTGACCCGGGTGCTGACCCCGTCACGACCCCACCACGCCCTTCTTCTCTGCCAGATAACGCCAACTTCCCTGGTCAGGGATAGCTTATCAGTAAAACGACGGTATCATTCCAGAATATAGTAATATCTAAATGTCATAGGAACTGAATAATATATTTCATAGATTTATTACCAACAAATCTGTGTTTTCCACACATATAGAGCACTTATGTATACTCGACATTAAATCTTATCATCGGGAGGCAAAGGTTTGGTTCTGAGTTGTTTCTTATATATGTTCTATCAACAGGTCTAACATGAATTTTACACGCCCCTGCCCCTTTTACACTCACACACATATACCTAATGTCCACTGTAAATGTACAATGGACTTCAGGCCTCACCAAATCCAGCGTCCTGGGTGTCCTGTCCACCCCACTAAAGGCACAGGACACCCTGATAGGACCCTCAGATTATCCTGTGGACACTCTAAAAATAATACCATAATATCAAGGTTGATGCAAAGGGACACCAAATTTCATGTGCAGGACACCATTGATGCACAGACAGTACATTTTTTAATGTCAAATTGGCACCCCCAGGACGCCGGGACCCTTCTTTAATATGTGCGCCCCCCCTTTCTTAAATTTCTGGATCCGCCCCGTGTTAGCCCTGGACTTTGCTGACACCAGGAGTATTGTTGTGTGTGTTGTTGAAGTTGACATTATGCCTTGTTATTTCGAAGACTCAATTTCAGATGGACGACATGGGACCCAAAGGTGACATTGAGTGGTTCTCCTAATGGTCCTGACGCCCCAGGGACCCGTCCAGGACTCTGCTGACACCAGGAACATTATAATGTTTATCATTCAGGTTGTCATTATGCTCAGAGGACTCAGTATCACATGGACGACATGGGACGTCCATGTGACATTCAGTGGACCCGACACCTCCCGTCGCCCCCGGGGACCGTCCCGGTGCCACCTCAGCACTTCTCCCGTGTACACACAAACGTCCCCCTCCCCTGCCCTGCCCTCATCGACGGGATTCCCTGCCCCTGGGGATTCCCTGAGGGGAAAACTGTGTGGGTTGTGGTGGGGTGAGTTGACTATTTCATGAGACAGTTATAGAGAATGCATAGTCTAATTGCGAAACAATGAGGGGATATTTTGGCCTGACTGGTTAGCCGGTGGTTAGCTCACCAATATGGCTATCGAGACTATATACATGCCGGTATCTTTCTTTTTCACTTGTTCCTGAAGGTGCAATGATAAATGACTCTCTGTTTAAGGTAACCCGCATAGGTCCTTGATATGGTGATTGAGACAATCAAGTTAATATTTAATTAGCAAAATATTATGTCAGTGTTACCTAGCCAATCGAAGCAACAAGCCACTCGCCCATCCAGGCAGGTGAGTCTCATGTTCTACCTGCCCCACCTCATTTTTACCTGCCCCGGACAGGCGGCCAAAACTTGACGTCAAGTCCGTTATCTCTCACGGGATCTCTCACCATGAATATGCTTCCAACCATCCCCTCCCCCCATTCCCTTCCCATCCCCCATTTCCTCGGTTTACCAGTAAATGCCACAGTTTAGGTTCCGCCCCCGCCGCCGACCACGCCTCTGGTGGTGGATCAACACAATGTAAACACTCACATACCCAGACCCATCCCGTGCATACTGGTAATACCCTAATCCCCCTCTCAGTACGCCCCCCCCCCTCATTCCAACCCTACCACTGACTCTTTGAAGGTTACTCCCCACTGCCAAACTACAGCCCCTGCTTTTTTGTGACTGACCACTCCTGAATTTCAGTTGACCGCCCCTTATTTTTGAGGGACACAGATCACCGCCCCCCAAAATTAGCGTGTGTCAGTCCTAGAAAATGAACAGAAATTACGAAAGGTGCTTAGAAAAACTTCTGATAACATTTCATTGGTGTTTTTGGGTTGAAATAAGTAGTAATAAGGCTAAATTTTAAGTCATTGCCACTACATTATTCTCTGGATTCACTGCTCCCCTTATTTGCCTAAAAAGTGACTCACTGCCCCTCAATTTTGTTGTTTACTGCACCTGCTCCGTGGGTCCGTTTGGCAGTGGGTACTTTTTGAAGGCTAAGTGCCCCCCCCCCCCGGGCCCAAACCCCTTCTGTTGGCCCACACCTTGCACTGCTGAAGGTCACCTGGTGATCTGGATCCCGGCGTGTGGTAGGGCGATGGGTGTGAAACATCAGCTCTAGTGGTGAAATGGCTGATAACCAGCAAAACTGAGACTGGAGGGGTTAGAGGAAACAGGAAGTATATGTTACGGATAAAAGGTCAAAATCCTCTACTATAGTCGGATATCATAACCCTGTTACTTTTATATTTTGTATCAAGTAGTTGCAATACATGTTTTTCATATTGTTAAATAAATTCTGTACAAAATCATCCATGCTCCTAAAACGTATGATTGGAGTTTTGTGTGTTGTACTCACTGTATCGGACTACCAACTCAACCCAACTTTTGGTCGTGTTCTCTATTAGTACTGGTTAGACCTTATGTTTGACTAATTTTCGATAGCTGTGACTTTTCGGATCGTCCATGTTTTCGGGAATGAATAAAATAATTCAGTAAGATCCAGCAAACAGCCATCATACAGCAATACTACATTCTACCGGGTTCCAACGAACCAAGACTTTCCAGTGAGTTTTCCAATCCATGAGCAACTGCGGTTTTACAAGCGGAGTTTCTTATGCTTCAGATCTTATATTTGTTTCATTTGCTTAATGATAATATCTCAGAATATTCATCAAGCATTTCCAAACCAATGCACGATTTGTTTTAAGATTCTGGGACATTTGTGGATATCAACACAACTTCGGTGACCTTTCCGTGATCGCACTCATAATTCCTTCAAACAACCAGCAACAGCCACGCCATATTCTTAAATGCCAATAGTCACATAAACACACCAACAATACACTAACAATTACTGCTGCGATAATGAGTCAATGATCTCAGTACTATGTATACAGTGACAACACGTCAGTGACCGGTCGTCTACGTCGCGGGTCACGTGGTCATGTGAGACGCCGGGAACAAAGGTGCCCCCTGGCGGAGATAGTACACACCTGTTGGCGAGTGTCGGTTACCACGTGTTGTGACGTCTTCAGGTACGAGGGGAAGGTAACGGGAACCGTAAAGCACCTATCACATTACAGCAATGTGGACCTGCTAAGCTATCCAAAGTGAACACGTGAATTTGCCCTACTCTTAAGTTGTTTATATATAATGATAAATAAAGTAGTTTTTCTGTTATCCAATGATCTATTCCTTTTCTTTTTTATTTTGTGCTTCAAAATGCCTAAATCACATCCAATATTATAGTAATATGAGCATTATCTTCACTGATATGAGTTCTCAAGCTTCAAAATGCCTAAATCACAACCAATATTATAGTACTATGAGCATCATCTTCAATGATATGAGTTTGCTGTAGTTATTTATAGGGGAACTAACTAGTACCCATCCATTCATATATCTGCCATTCATGTGTCATGTGATTTTTATATAATTCTTTCATCCTTTCTCCAACCTTAGTTTGCATTTATTTACAAATATATAAAGGCACTTCCTGGGTATATTACGTCTAAAGCTGTCCCCCCTGGGCCCGGACCGTTTGTCTCCTCTCCTACCTACCGACCTTCTAGCAGAGAGGAAATAGTACTACCACACCGCTCTGCCCTGTGTATGCTCTATAAATAGTCCGAGCTGCTCGTCCAAGGCCACCCCTCACCCAGAGGGGCACGCCCCCCTCTCCCCACCCCCAGCCCCGCGTCACCCTCTCACCGCGCGTGGACCGTCGTGTGAGGGGGCGGTTACCTTGGTCATTTGACGTTTTCTTTCTGTTTGTTTTGTTATATTTCAGTTATATTTCACATGTGTTTCCATGTGGTTACTGAATCGAAAGAATCATAAAATCTCTGACGAATCACATGCTACTGAACTTTTGTTCCTGTCACTAATTCTAAAATGTAAACAGGGTTTGATCCAAATTGATCCATATTTTAACTCAATTCACATAATATACTTTGAGGGGGGGGGGGGGGGGAGAAAAAGTAACCGGTCACTTTATTCCCTACCACTTAATTCTAAGATTTAGAAATCACTTTTGATAAGATATATTGGAGCAATATCATAAGAATTATCTATTCTATTCCCTGATAGTTCCTGTTCATGTCGGGTAGGCTAAATATAGACCTGTGGCATTGAACACTCACATGAATCTATATAGCGGAAACGTCGCCTCTCCATGCTGTTATAAGCCAGAGCCATTGATCGATCATTGTCTGACCAGGCCTTGCAGCTACCCCCTCACCCACTTATCCCCACTCCCCCTCCACCCCTGGGCCTTCTCCTCTCCAGACAACTCTTCTGCCCGCGGGGCCATCCACACGGGAACCCAGGATGCATTAATTTGGAAAGTCGGATAGACTAGCGATAACAATGTTAATATTATCAATAGTGTTTCTGGTGCACAAGAAAAGGAAATGGAGGTGGGCATTGGGAGGCGGGATAAAGGCCAACCAGAACTGCCCCTCATAATACTGTACTGACGCGGGTGGCCAGTCCATGTTTGGGCAGCATGACGTGAGCTTAGAAGCGCACGTGTAAGCCAATGTTTCACTTTGACAGTAAGTGAAATGGGGGAGGAGTTAAGGTGTGACGTACCACCACATAATAATGTGTTTCGCTCTTAGCTAGCCAGAGTAGCTGCAAGCACTGTGTGAGTAAACATCCTGTGAAGGTTGGACCTTTAATCTGCAGTCTAGGTTCTGGAGAGAGGCATATAGAAATTGTGTTAGAGCGCGGAGCGTTGACTGAATGTGTTTGAGGGAACTCTAACCTCGGGACTGATCATGGTCAATCGAGTTCTTGTCACGGAACGACTAGACATTGGATAATAAACAACAAATCCTTTCACAACGAGTATTCACGTCTTACATGATAAGGGAACTATAATTATGTATTGGACGACCGCAGTCGACGAGGAGGGAGACTGCGAATGGAGCTAGTTATTATCTATACAACATAACAACATAAACACGCATTAACTTTAAACGGATAATTAAACCTCTATAGTTCAATACCATGTCAGTCTCGAAAAATAAACACGGTTTTCGTGCATATATCAGGTGCAAAGCCCCTGAAGAGTGTATTCCAGGCAATGCTTCTGGCATTTTCTCAATGATATACGATGTTTATATATTCAACAAATATTGCATATCCGGGTGCATTTCCCTAAAGAGCTGTACTTCCGACATTAAAATCATGCACTTTGGGTTAATTTCTGACACTACATGTTTCACTTGCAAGTTGCAGTCAGGGATGTAAGTCAGGTTTACTGACTTACTGAAAAAAAAACTCCTGACATATTTTTGAAATTGTAATAAGAGATTATGCATGGAAAAAAATCTGAAATCTGACAAAAATCTGAAACATCCCTGTGCAGTCTAGGTGTCCAGGGCCTCAGTCACATTAGCCAGGAGTTTGCTTACGTCAGCAGGAGGTCGATAAGTGATCGGCGATAGGGATCAATAGGGCCGTGAGGTAGGCGGGAAGGGGGCATTCACCGAACCACCTGCCGCCCACTCACCGGCATACCACGCCTCGCCTCGACAGACACCAGCCAAACAGGGGAAGAACTTTGGTTTTATTTGATTTTTTCACTGAGCGCTTCATATTTTTACTGATCTCTTTTTCCGATTGATCACTTCAAAGGCCTGGCTGCGCTCTACATTATACGATATGATTGTTACTGCCTTACCAAATAAACAAGTTGATTTCTACAATGTGTTCTCATTGATAATAAATATCTACAAATTGCACTGAGGTACAGTGCAAGAAAAACTAGAATAGTATATAATAAAATATTGTAAACTCGTTTGTATTGGCAAGAATATTATAGTGGAACTTGTAACGCTGATACGTGTGCTAAACGCCAGGCGGCGACATCGTTTAGTGGCATAGTTAAAGTATGTGGAGAGCGGTAAGGCCCCCAGGCGTAGGGACTGCAGCCGGGCTGAGGCACGTCCTGCAGGTACGCACAGGTACGATGAATGACGATGGAGACCTGTAAGGGTACGTTATGGATCGTCATATCTAACCAAAAGATGCTAAGAACAGCAGGCCTTTCTGTCAACATTAGTTTATATGATAGCTAGAAATAGAATTAGTTTATGTGAGATAGAATGGGCAGTATGAGAGATAAGTAAGACTTCATTAAGTAATAGTGTAAATGAGCATAGCGACAAGCCTTTTGGCTGTCGCTATATAAGTGGTATGAGACATGAGACAGACGAGCAGACCAAGAAAGAGTTCGAACAGAACACATGGAGCAATAGTCAGATATACGGATCACACGGGTAGTGTTAAGGATGGTAGTAACCACAATGAACAGGTGATAGTAAGGATTGGGACAGCTTAGGCTTAGCCTTACGGACTACGTGCTGGAAGTGACGGAGATCCTACCAATGGTCTCCGTTACCGGTAGACGAGAGGTGACTCTCTCAACAGTGTAAGAGCGTATATACCTTGCGAAAGGGGAAGCTTGACCCAAGCTATACCTGGTTGGATTGTAACTGATGTGTTTGAATTGTGACAGGAAAGGAAGAAATGTATGGATGGAGAACTGTATACTTGTACCTTCAGAATATTATCATGAATGTAATAAACTGACCTCTTGCCAAGCGCGTGTTCTTTGTATAGGATTGAGCCCCTTTACTTAGAATCTCTACCACTAAGAATTGAACTTTGATCCAGGATAACATCTATCTGGAAGAAGCTAGCAACTTCAACGAATAATCACTAAGAACTCCCCATTATCTTAGTATGACACATTTTATTAACATATCCAAGTAAAACGAAAGATCTACGATAAGCGATATAATATCACGCAGTTGAATAATGAATAGACGAATCAACACAGGATATGAATAAGTACGAACTTTAATAGGATACTCCCCGATAAATAAACGAACATCAAAATATAACCACCTAGCTCAAAATTACAATGGAACCTCAATTTTAAACATAGGGTATGTTCTTCGCTCGTTTTGTTTCATGGCTTTTCCATGATATAAAAGTTAGACAATCCTCTCAGATACTATCAGTTAGTGGGCAACATGTCATTTTGGCTATATAATCTGGTTTAAACAACTTCCCTTCCATCTTATAAAAACTGTCCAATAACAGTTACAGGTGAGTAAATTTCAAATGTCAAAAGAATGCTAAGTTACTTGGCAACATGACTATAGTCATTACCCAAGTTGCTTCTTACTGTTGTATTCTATAAAATCTACTTTTAGAGTCATAAGGTTATTTGGATCCACCAAAATCAAATCCACACTGAGTTCTAATAAACCTTGATGGTTAATACTTTACCAATTTAATTTAGACCAATATTTTTGTCCTTTCAGTTACTTGAGTTGGTGTCTTTTTTAAAAGTTTTTACACTTAGACTTATTCAGTTTTGACCAAACATTGCTTTTCGTTCCTACAAAGTTAAAATGATATTTTCAGTGGATAGGCCTGGATAGACCTAGGCTAATTTAGTATGACAATTTTGGGCACACTAGAGAAGGACAGTCGCATCTTTCCTCAAGAATTGAATAACCGTAAGTCAACAACAAACAAACACACACAAATATACCATCTCTTGCATAACGAAAAACAAGGTCAAGGGAGGCCTCAATCATCCATTGCAGAACAACTCGCTCTTACTCGAACACAAAGACAAAGTCAAAGACCAAGGTCCAAGTCCAAGTGCACTGAAAAAATAACTTGAATAGACTGAAAGCCTGATTCTGGATATGACTGCCACATAACATAAGATACACATTATTCCATGGTCTGTCATTCTAAAGTTAGGCTGTGCTGCTACGGGTGCTCCAACTATCACCATCTGCAAGTTCTAGAGACTAGACGTTTGTCTGCTCGACTCGGACTCAAACTCGTCTGCTCACAACTGCTCCATCAACAGTCGCCCCTTGGGTTGTCAAGCGCTAGCAAAACTAACATAAGACGCAGAGTCACTTACCAGAATCTTGTAGAATGTGCTTGAGGTATGCATGTTTGTATGCCAATGTTTTAGAGAAGCATTTTCGAAAATTCCTCGCACCCTCCTGCTCGGGGTGTCGAACCCTCGCCGCCCCGTCCGCTAACCCTGGGAAGGAGTGTCCAATCGAAATGATGTCGATTCAATTTGGTAAGCTCATAGATATGCATACAGAATCTTCAGCGGACGGCTTGAGTTTCAGAATGTGGTAAACAATAAATTATATGTAGCACCATTGCGTTCAGAGGAAAATAAATATGGTTAAGCTAAATTTTAATATCATCGATCAAATACACAACCGATTTTATCGGCCGTGCAAGTTCGACATTTAGCTGGTACTTGGCAACCACACTTTGAAACACTTTGTCTGCTGCAAACCAGCCGATAGAAAAAGAATTTTGATCATACAGAGATAAATAAAATAAGCAGAATATATCATAGTGTATGTTTTGTAATTATGATAATTATTTTGTCCTTAACTTATCGGTAACGAGTGTATTTTATTTTACAAGAAATCGATGTCGACTCAAGTGCGGAGCTACCGGAAGTAGGGCATGCAAGGTCTTCCAAGTCTAAGAAGCGATAAATTCGGTGTAAAATCGTCGATTTCTCCTAAAATCATGAAGGTCAGGTTTTCCTACGTGGTGTTGAAGTAAGGTTGATCATAATGGAGACGCTGGCAGAGCATGCAGCCCTTAAGAGTTGCGTGTTGGGAGGAGGACTGCCCCACTGTGCTGTCTCTGTTGTTGAAACTGGCGTCGCGGACGCAGGGAGGGACACCGCCTCTGACCCCGTCACTTGTCACGGTGTGAACGTAAACACCTCCGGGATGGCCACCCTGGTCACCGCGCAGGTTAAAGAGGGGGTAGAGCAGGCAGGAGTGTTGCAGCCCGAAGATCTACAGCACCATGCGAACGTTTCCTTGTTGACAGCGGATTCAGAGGCCATCGCGCTCTCTGGGGATTCACAAGTGATCCACCAGCTTCACATTCAACATGGTTTGGAGGACAGGGCACCAGAGAATGGAGAAGGTATTGTAACAGGAATTGGTGTATTATAATAGGGTTGGCGCACCTGTTACGACTCTGAGCTATTTCACTGATATGATACGGCGTTATATTGGTAGCGTGTCGTATTCGTCATTAAAAGATCTACTATACCGAGTACACGGGTTTGGGTCATCTGTATCTACGAGGCAAGAATGACGCTCTGCGACGTCGAGAAACTTGCGTCATTCGCGTCTGAAAAAAGACGCTCGCTGCAGAATGTTCCCCCCAACTTCCGGTCCCTTGTTGCCTCGTAGATACAGATCCCCCAAACCCGCATACGGAGTATAAGCTGCGACCTGTAGGCTGCTCGTAGGAGCAGGGAGGAAGCAGGGCAGTAGTCCACAGGCTATAGTTCACCAGTGAGCCCACCAGGTGGGGGTGGTGGCTGTGACTGCCTTAAGGGCAGGGTCAAGTGCCAAAGAAGGAGAGAGACAAGTGCTCTTAGATGTGTACTCGGCGAACTTTATTGGCCAAATGACAACGAATGGCTGCAGCGCAGCTCCTTATATAGTGTCCCAGAATGTGCAGAATGTGTGCATGATGCACACAGTGTGCACGGCATGCACAGTGCGCACAGGGCACACACCGCAACACATTAGTTAAAAGGCACAATGGAAGGGCAGTTCTATTACACTATGTTTGGGTTCTTAGAGGGCTTTGTCCTGAGATAAATTAGATAAAGTGTGGAATTTGTTCAGAGTTTTAACATAAGCACATGTCTGAAAGCAATCACGTTGTAATATATAAATTCCATAAGCCTAAGGACGCCTAGGTCAGTTAAACAAATCTAATTCCTTGATAACTAACGTTATACATGTATTTACATATGGATCCACTCATCCAGGCATAGACCTAATAGTAATAGGCACAATGATATAAGGCAGTGTCTTTTAGAAAAAAAAACTCATCTTTTGAATTACATTATTAGATTATTGGACTGAGATATAGTTGCAATTTTGAGAGGTTATGGGCCACTACATGACTGCGTAAAACAAACATGACGTTAATTAGAATGAATTGAAGTCCAATACGAAGATAAGAGCATAAACCTATAACATTGTAGACCCATATTAAAAGAAATAAAGAGAAATACATGGACATCATCATGTAATACTATTAATAATAAATTTCTTTCAGATACCCCGGAAGTCATACTGGTGTACCAAGATATCTTCACTTGTGGAGCCTGCAGCAAACAGTTCGTGGACTTGGTGGAGTTTCTTGAACACAAGACCCATCGTAAGTATGCTACGGAAATTAAAACAACTGTTCAACAAGAATGCTTTTTATATTTGTATATGGAACTGATTGTCATTGGCTGATCTGATATATTTTTTGTTGAGCGTCAACGCGTGAGATGGTTTACATAATGTCCCAAATATGTCGGATACGATTCAAGCTATTTCCTTATGGTAGTTGTCCATGCCACAGGTAAAGAAAACCAATTTAAAAAAAAGTAATTTTGTTCCTTCAAATTCGTCTCCTACATCCTATTTACTTGACGTTGATTTTGTACAGATACCATCGGTGCCGTGTTTCACAAGTGTGACTTGTGTCAGATGGTGTTCCGAAGCCAGCCCCTCATCACCGATCACTACCAGAAGTGCCACCAGGTGGCGTTGTACGGCGGTGAACAGGGTACGGAAGAAGTGCAGCCCGGGTCGGGGGATGGAGAAACCACACAGGCGGACGGTATCAGCGCCAGCATCGAAGACCTTGGCATGGGCGATAAGGACGGTGCGGTTGACCAAGTCGACATGGAGACCGTCACCAAAGTCATGATGACAGGGGGACTGCCGGTCAGCATGGTCAACGGGGAAATCTGCCCCAAGGATGATGCAGAGCACCTAAATGGATCAGCTGGGGCCAGAGAACAAGTTGTGTTTGTTCAGAATGGTTTGTCTGGTGTACCTGAGGATCTGGTTGTATCTGATGGGGGGACTACAAACCAGGAGACCATGTCCATTGAAGCGTTTACATCGAGTGAAGCTGCAAGCGCTCTGTTGAAGCCCCTGTCCAATGGCTTACAAAGCATACTGAACGACAACGTGTCCCCCGCCTTGGCCACAAACGGGCAGCTTTCTGAACAGAAGTCATCCCTTGATGACATTGGTAATGGTATTGTGGCGGTTGAACCCTTGCCTGAAACCCCAAGCAAACCTGACTTTAACTTCATCTTGCAGACCGAGATGGTTAAAGGCAGCACCTTCACCTATGGCAAGACTTGGTTCAAGTGTCTGCACTGTGAGTTTAAGACCAACGCCAAAATAACCATCACCAAGCACATGCAGGAGGTGCACGTAGATATGATCGACCTGCACGCCAACATGGATATTAAGGACATCATGGGCAGCGACAAGCGCAAAGTCATGAAGATGTCCACATATGAGACTATTTTTGGCAGAGAGTCGCGCTTTAGAAGGCGCACAAAGAAGGGCAAGCGAGCCGACAAACAGGACATACCAGGTGTGTACAACTGCAGCACGTGTGGGAAGGTGTTCACACGCATGCGCTATCTTAGGAAACATTCAGAGACCCATAGGACTGAGAAAAAATACCTTTGTGATGAATGTGGCAAGTCATTTAAATCACGAACTTACCTGTCTGTCCACAGACGAATACACAAAGAGAAACTGTTTCGATGTAATCAGTGTGACTTTAAGTCGAAGATTAATGCTGCCATCCATGCTCACCGCCAGGTCCACAGCCAGGGCTCGGTGCTCTGCGACATCTGCGGTTACGCCTACACCGACAAATCCACGCTCAACAAGCATAAGCGAGTTCACGATCTCACCCGGCCATACAAGTGCAATTTCCCAGGGTGCACCTGGAGGTTTAAGACAGAAGTGATGTGCAAGGCCCACATCCGCGCACACACCACAGAGGGCAAGTTTAAATGCTCCTTCTGCGGTTACCTCTTCAGGCACAAGCACCACCTGCAGCGACACGAGACGAGCATGCACGGGGTGAAACACACCAAGACACGCACCAACCACACAACCAAGACCACTGCCAAGAAAACACAGAGCGCTTTGGTTAGCGACATAACCGACACGGTTAATCTAGTTATAAACACTGAGGGCGACAACCCTTTGCAGCTACAGGGAGACGGTACGCAGCATTTGGTGGTTGCTACCGACACGCAGGGCACCCCGATCGCCTTTGAGGGCGCAGAACTGTCCGCCCTAAACGTGGCCTATCAAACTTTGCTTCAGAACCAGGAAGGTCCCGGTGACACACGCACACTCATTATGACACAACCAGACACTCAGATAATCTTCAAACAGGAATACTAGCCTCATTCATTATTCTCAAGCAGGGATATTGTTTCATTATTTTCAAACAGAAATGTCAATCATATTCATTAACTCCAAGCAGGAATAGCAATGTCCTTCATTAACTTTTTGCAGGAAATTTAACTCATCTTTAAAAAAGGACAGCCATGTAATTCATCAATTTCACACCGTGTTTTTTGACAAAATCACCATTCATTCATTGAAGACTAACCACGATGATAATTATATTCACGTGTTTCATTATATAGATATTATATATGTGAAATTAATGCTCTTTATATATTTGTCTGTGTCATACTCAGTAACCTTCGTCCCAGGCCTTTTTTTCAAACAAATCATACTGGCGGAGTCAATGTTCTGCTTAACAGTTGTCATATAATTCTATTTTTTTAAAGTATAGTCGAGAATGCATGTTTGCCATGGGGTAATGAAAGGTAGTGATTAAAAATGTATTCGCTCATTTTAAAAAGATTGCAAATAGATCTTCTATATTCCAGTGTTGTGACTTTAACTTCAAGTTTAAAGGGATCCAAAACCAATGTGATTGAAAATATTTTCGAAGCTCAGATAACTGTAGAAATATGTTCCAATTTTTGTTGACATTAACTGAAAAAACATGTTGATAATGTTATGCCAGTTTTCATGGTTTACATTTTATCATATGCCTGAGTTAAGCTGATAGACTAGAAGTACATAGATATTTGAGTTTGGAAAATGTTGCCCATGAATTGCTTTTGGTTCCCTTCAAGAACTTATGGTGTGTGTAAGGTGCTGTCTATTCTTAAGCCGTTACTTCTCTTACTCATCTCACCTAGGATGCTAAAAAAGCTGTATAAAGTCTTTAATCATGCCTTTAGATTATTTGTCAAGTTCTTGAAAAGGTGTCATACAATCAGGGTTTGGTATGAATTTGCAATTATCTATGATAATCGAATATCTGTGTGTGCAAATCCTATTAATTCTGGTCAAAGATATTATGCTCATAAAGTCATGCATCATTAAATTTGTCAGCCACATATTCCTACTCTCCTCTATCATACGAAAACCAAGAAGTATCATGTAGGGTTGGAAATAAAACTTGTTATTTAAACATTTAAGCTGACAGTAGTCTTTTCAGCCTACCTATGTGCAAAATAATCACCCAAAAATCCTATGCTCTTTTAATTTTCAAACGAATCTCATCAGACCTGATTGAAATTCATCAGCAAGTGGCTGACGGAATTACATTTATATCCAACCCTGGTATGGGAGTATTCTAAAGTTAAGGTATAAACTCTGGTAGTTACAAGTTGTAAGCAGGGCTTGATGCAGGTGTAGGTATCCGTTATCACCAATAACCGTGTGTGTTGTAACTGTGACGGCTCAGGTCGGTCGGAGGAACCGCCAAAACACAGTCTGATTCTGAGAAGAATTCCATACTCAACTATTTAAAGTTCAACAGGGATGTGCATTTTCAGATTTTTGTCTCAGGGATATAAGTTTTCAGATTCTTGTCTGATTTCAGATTTTTTCACATCATCACCTCAAATAGTAATTTTGAACATCAGTTTCTTAAATCACGCTTTATAGCATTTTAAGATAATTTCAAACATTCTTCCTGTAGTTTCAGAATTGTTCATTAACCTGACTTATATCCCTGTTATCTAATCACTTTTTTTCCAAGTCATACCTTCTGGTTATAATTTTCAAAAATAATTTCTTATATCACCTTTCAAACAATGTTATGATAATTTCTTATTTTCTGTCTGGGGTTTCAGATTTACCCTGACTTACTCCCTGTTTTCGCCGAACATGAAATCGCAAAAACGTGAACCATTTACGTTTAATGCTGAGCAAAAGAGAAATACACAGATTCACGAGTACACAAATACACGAGTTGGATACTACGACTCGTGCTTTTTGATACATTTATTATTTATTTAAATGGATAATGATTCCCGGTTGCACGCTGTAAGTGAACTGAACTCGTTTCGTCCTCAGAGAATTGAGTAATATTAAGGATTAACATCATACTGTCATATGAATGAATTACTACCAGTAAACTGATAAATTAAAACAAAAATGTGTTCCATCGATGTGTTCCCTTCGTTCCAAAAAGACAAACAGTATGGCCGATAATTCATGGAACTTTAGATTCATACAGAAGTAACTACCGTAGAACTTATCCCGCTGTTTGAATTAATTGAATATACGGTGCCTCCCCATGTCAACTTCTCTATTTACGACCCTATTTAGACCATTGGGGAAGGGATGGTGTAGTGGGTAACATCCTCGACTTCCACTCGGCTGGGCTGGGTTCGAGCCTGGGCTATGCCAGTCGCACCACCTTGCCTTGCCGTCATTCCCATCCACATAGATACGATCACAGAACTTGGTACAAACACAAACATGAGCTGGTGTTGATATAGCTGAAAAATTGCTAAGCACACCTTAAACTCCAACGATCATCATATTTAGACCAGTTAAAGATTGAAAACTAAGGTGCCAATAGACAATTCAAGAGGGTTATTACCAGTTAGTTACACTAACAGGCAAATGAGCAGCTTGTATGTTGTCTTTCCAAAAAACCCTCTGGAACTTTTCCAAATCTAAAATTTTTAAAGTAAAAGCAGGTCAGTGATTTTGAAACTTTTATTCTATGATAAATATTGCAAAAGTGTTTTGAATATTGCTGAATAAGGTGTTTAGTTCTAAATGTACGTTTAACGGCCCGTTTTAACTGCGTATTATGAGGGTAGCAAAAATGGCATGTCCAGAGATGAGGGAAAAAAACCCACAATTCCTGGTTGATACTGATAAACAACCACGACATTCACGTAAAGTAAACACTCATTTGTCTTGCGTGAATTAGGAAGTCCTGTAGAGATACTTGGGGCACAGACCTACCGCCCGTATATTATTTCGACCATTTTAGGCTGAAATAAATAGTGAATAAATAGTTTACTACTTTGCCGTGATTTTGAAAGGAGGTAACTTTAAACTAATTGGTGATTCAGTAACATTTATTTAGCTCTGTGAATGGCGTTTTACATAAGCTTTGTCACACAAAGCGAACTCTTAAAAAAGGCACAAACCCGGGAATCCTCAATGTGATTCCTTCTCACCCTACAACATAGTGCCGTTTTATACTCAATAAAGAAATGACAGTCAAAAACATTAAATACCAGGTGATATACAATATCCCATCTTGTTCTCATAATTTCTCTCGTTTATAATTCTAATGTGATATGCATCTGATTATTATTCATTTTCTCTAGATAACATCACTTTGTAATAAAAATAAAAATTAACGGAGGCGCGGAATATGATTACCTTTATCAATAAATGTGGAGTGGATGCTATTATTGGAATGTATAATAATTTTCTCTGGGTCAAATTTGTTGTTTGACCCTATACTAAATCATTTGAAAAACTGATCCTGTTTTACAGAATGACGGATATATCATCTTCATATTTTTTTTTGCATCATAAATTGCCGGACAGAAGCGTTCCATGATAATGTTAGCCTCAACATAGACTTTCTAATGGCATGCAAAGATGTTGCTGTGAGTGGAAGTCTTGTTTTTTTAGGTGCGTACATATATCCTCACTGCACAGCGTATGTGAATGATTATCGAGTCAAGGTACGACTTGGAAAACAACAACAAAAAAACAACCAACCTTTTTAAACTTGACATTTTCGAGATTCAAAAAACAAATCTTGCGACTTTTCGGCAACACAGAGTATACCAGTAAAGAGATGACTATACGTCCTATAACCACATTACTAGACTTCATTGTGGTAATATGGTTTCGTTTACACTCGCTTTTCCATTTGCACTCATTTCATATATATTATTTCTTCACATAATAAACTTGACAAGATAAAGCGGATCTCTAAGGTTGCACCAAAGTCCATTTTCAACATAACTTCACTTCTTTTTTTTAACAACACAATACACATTCGAGATGTTTAACATTCAAGAATATGAGACTTCAATTAAATAAAATAAAAAATCCTCATTAGAAATTTCTCTAAGCAGAAGAGCAAATCGAATAGTCGTAGAAAAAACATATCATGTCTTCGACGAGTTCAGTTAAGCACTTGATTATATGAAAAAGTAAAATACGTTTCTGGGTTAGTTGTATTCACGATGCAATTTAGAAAAAAGATTCCGGTTTAAATTAGTTTCCAATGTAAATACAATATATGGTTAGCACACCCTTGACGTTGGGACTCTGGTTCCATGTCAAGATCAAGAAGGAACAAGTTACAAATATCCATAGTTCTGATAAGTTGACATCTGCGGACTCGAGGCCTGGTAACCCCCCTGCTCGAGGGCTCTGGTAAGAAATGTCACTTTACATGCACCATCTTAGCCCTGTGGATAATTCTCTTCGTGGGTTACTTCAGTTGTAATTCTTGGACAAACATTTTTTGTCGGTTAAGTTACATTTGGGATACACTTACCAGACTGATTGATTAACGTGTCCTGGGTTCGTCAGACAATTGTCATTTAATTTCACCCCTATTAAAAAAAAGGAAAGCCTTGACATAACGTCAGGCAGTGAATAACGATCGCGTCACCACTGGGACCATCATAAACTTCACACATACATACATACACTTGCATATATCACCAAGCAGGCACTCTCCCTTCTGTTTTTGATGCGTTATACAAACTTCATGAACAATTACTTACATCGATATTTGTGTTTATGACTTAGCTGCTCATCAATACACTTCTTCTTTCCGTCCATTGGTCATACCCTTGTTGGACATCTGTCTGGTTATCGCATTGTTTTCTACCAAGATAACGCTCATATCATGGCAGATCACACTGCTCCAGTCAGTATGTTCAATGTTTGCTGTGCTCTATCCCTACAGGGTGACTACATTAAGTAGGTACTTTCAGAAACCACATACGTCGACGTATCTAGAATATTTGCAGTCACTTTTGAAACTACATGTGGGAAATGTGAAAAACACGTCACATTTGGAATATAAACACGCCACTATATTCCCAATTCTAGATAAAAACAGCCCAGAGGCTAACACATACGTACCCATTAAGGATAGGCAACTGTTGGTAGCCACTGTTTAAGCAAAACCAGAATATCTCGGATCGATCTTCAGAAAATGAGGAAAAGGATGAAATTACCTGAGAGACGGTTAGACGGGACCGAGAGCTTTGGTTAACTCCAACTGCTACCAAAAATTATCCTTCTTGGAAAATTTGTTTCTCTAGATACAATAGTTACCTTAACGGTTATCATTAAATAGGGATCTGAACTGACTATTTAACATTTCTAAAGATTTTTATGGGACAATAATATAATGGGAAATGTACAGCAACCGCTGCAGGACTCCCAGACCAACAGTTATCTACCCTTAAAGCGACAGTCTCACCCTACCCTGAACACAACTTACACACACTGAATGCTGCATAACACTAGTGAAAGGACAGTAAGTCTGAAATTTCTCCTGGCAAGAAGATACACATTATTGAGAATATTATCAGAAATACTCTGAAAGTTTGATTGGGGACACAAACGTGGAGACTAGATTTACGTTGTAGAGGAGGTATCAAACCGATATTTATATTTGTGGTTCCATATATTGGAAAAGCAGTAAATAAAAATCTTAAAAGCAAGAATAATCCATCTATATATCAAGTAGGGCTATCTTGAGCTTGAGGTGGGAGGAATTAAGCACATCTGTATTGTAACTCCACCTCTTGGACAAAGAGTTCACAAAATTCAGAAATGAAATCGTGATCAATCTAGGCTAGGTTATTATTTTCTATATTTGTCATAATGTAGTTGATCCCATGTTGATACTGTGTCGATGTTTACGCGGAGCGTCACCAGTTTCTGTGTCATCCACATATAGGGAGACGGAACAAGGAGCCGAGGATATGATAGACCAAAACAATATTTAAATCAAAAGCTAAGTTTGACATTATGCCGCCAGTCTGAAGACTTAAGGGGACCTCCCTGGGTCTAGGATTATTCTGTGCGGCACGAACACATGTTAACAGTGGAACACATTGTTACAGTAACAGACTAGGATAACGTACTACAAGAACGACTCTAGGATAAGGAGAGCGTAACAACAAAACCTGATTTCTCACTTGTTATGACCCGTACACGTTAACAAGTCTATTCTAGGCCTCTGTCTCACTGCAGTGTCCAAGCCAACGGACACTTCTAAGATGTGGCTGTATGACCCCCTGGGTCGTGTGGCCATCCGCGGACAAACCTTCTTAAATCTCTTCTTATATCATTACCTAAACACAGGGCTTGAAAAATCGGGTGTCCAGTGGCCCAGGGCCACCAAAAAGTCATACTGGGCCACTGACATGAGTACCACAGTTGCCCAGTGGGCAACCAGAGTCAGAGTCCAAAACTAAGGTTTAAAAATTATGAACATTCAAACTTTTATCCCTAAGTCCGTGGGATCAGCTATGCCTCAACTACAATGGCTCAGTCAAAACACAGAATCTTTGAGCTATTTTTCATCTATTTTACATTGCTCCCTTCAGGCGTTACTGGGCAACCACTTTTTCTTCCTGGGAAACCACATTCAGGATACTAGTTGCCCAGTGGGTAACCAAGTTTCAAATTGATTTGTCAAGCCCTGCAAACAACATCCAAAATCTGGGGAAAATCATGAAGAGGAGGAGCGGTGCGTACTGCCCAACTTTACTTACTACATGTAGTCCCAATACGCACCGCTCGACACGCTGTTAGGGTAATACAGGACGTGATTTTACAAGATCTGTTAAACTATCACATGGCCTGCCATCGTAGTGTGACTGGTGAAGAATCTTCAACAATTGAGGTGATGCATAACGCTAATCAAAAGGCGTCAATTATTCTTCTCTGAAGCTCTACTCTCACATCATTTTATGTCAGGACTACATAGTACATTAGCTCCTTGCAATTAAGTTAACGAGGTAAAAAGAACAAGTACAAAGATACACAGTGGTCGACTGAAGCGATACAAACTGATTCCCCATTGTGATATGGACCTTGTATTCAACCATTCGTTTTTTTGTTCAGACCAAGTAACATTTTTTGATTTGTTGAGAAGATCTGAGGTCACATGACTACTCTCATAAAAGTTCATGTGCCCGCCGGTAACAGGCTGAAGGTGTCCAACGTGCAGCGAGGGTACCAGCGAAACATGGAAAAGTCTTTGACTTTATCCTGTCTCCATAAATTAACCTTTTATCTTTGTCCGGCAGTCATTTAGATTCTTGTCTCAGTAGATAAATACTGTCTTTCAGACATGTCACCCAACAGAATTCATTGACGGTCCATTCCTGTTCCCATCTGAGGCTTCTCTAGTCTCTGTTGATTGTACTCACAAATCTGAGTGGACTGAGTGGAGTTCAAAGAGTCAGACATTAGATGTATGTCTTTACTTGTCCCAGCCGTACCGTTTGACCATGCGCTCGAAGGCGTGCCGGGCCTCCGTCTCATTGTACTCCGAGTCGGTGTGACCGGTGTCTAACCGCGCCTTGTCATCCGACATTATTTCAGACCGGATCTGTACAAGGATACTCTGAAATACATGAAGTCAGAAAAGGTGTGCAATTCATATTCAATATGTACAATCTGTATAATGTGTGCAATCTGTAATTACTGTAAATCATGATGTCATCTGTGGCTCAGGTGAACTAACCAAGACATGTTCGTGAAAAATCCTATTCAGTTTACCTCAACATGAAAATTTTATAAAACCGAAATGTATGTCATATCTTTTATTCTGTTAAACTATTTCTTTTTTCCCAGATCAACAAACATTGTTTGATTCGAAGGCTAGAATTACGGTCCAAGCCACGTCCAGTACACATCTTTAATATCACTACAAAAATCAAGATTACGTGTTGAAGGTGCTCAGTATTAAACATAAATTTGGGGGAATTACAGCCAAACTAGAGTGAAACGCTAGAGTGGAAAGTGAAGTACTCTACGCCATGGTCCTTACCTCGATGTCGTTGGTGGGTCTCCAACCAGAACGAGACAACATCTCCATACAGACGCTGCCTCCGATGGTCACGTGACCTGAAATTATAATAAGAAAAATTAAGCTTATTTCTTATGGTTGCGTACCATACAAATTATACAGCTATAAAACTAAAATGAAATTTCTTTGTATTTGCAAGCACATTGTTTTCTATTGTGGACCACTCGGCTTGACAAGAACTATTTTATTTCCTCTTTTAAGTCTACTCCCTATGACTTTTACTTTAATCTATTCCCACAGATAGGCTCATGCCATGTCAGAAACTAGTGAAATAACATCAGTGTCATGCTTGC
This sequence comes from Lepidonotus clava, assembly GCA_936440205.1. Taxonomy (NCBI): domain Eukaryota; kingdom Metazoa; phylum Annelida; class Polychaeta; order Phyllodocida; family Polynoidae; genus Lepidonotus; species Lepidonotus clava. Next base: position 44,739,864 of record OW387140.1, read on the forward strand.
AGAACCTAATCCTGGGAGAGAGGGGGCACTTTTCCGTTCCATTGGTGCCTTCAGGCAATGTACTTAGGCAAGGTACTTAGTCAATGCCGCTAGTTTCAGCCTATCATTTCTTCCAATCGGCAAGAATCTCACTGTTCACTTTGCCTACTTACCAGTGAGAAACTTGAAGCGTGGTCGCAGAACACGAACAAAAGGAGGAGCCATAGGGTAATCTTTGGGGAACTTCATCTCGAGGTAAATCACAGGCTGAAAAGGACAACACCAGTCTATACCACCTCGACTCAGGAATTCCACCGATAATTTTAATACTTTTTTTTATAAATAATATCCATATATTTTTTTATTTAGATACTTCAAGGAAGGAAATATAAAAGGACACTTAACATCAATATTTTCTGAACTGGATTCAAAAATCTTTCAAATTGAGTATCAAAATATGTTATGTTGTTTTATAGTTTAGGATTCTGCCACCTGAATGTGTTCACACTAGAGAAGACTGAGCATTTAATACATCCTACAGAAGATACAATTACGATTTCCTTACCTGTCTCTTGTGTGCCTTGGCATATTTTTCTAGATCTTTTCCTAACATTGTATCGTTAGGGATGTCTGTAAGACTAACGTCCTAAAACAGAAAAGCACATAATGATTTATTTCCTATAACAAGTTCTATACATCTTAAATAATATTTTACTCTAATTTTTTAAAGAATATAGCAATATCCATTGCTTCACATATTATTTCAATATTTCAATCCAGGCATCTTAGTATATAGGTGTTCCTTCTTCAATTTATCAACAGCAATTGTAACAAGTTGATGTATTTTCCTCGTAAATTTTGGAAATTAAGACATTTTCTTACCCACAAAAAGAGGTTGTCCCCTCGTGGTCCTCCTGTTACCCCAAACTTTCCCTCCGACTTCTTAAAGTTCTTCATGTCTACAAAAGGAAACAGGCTTTTCACTGATGTGTATTGTGTATTAAAGATGCAATATATGGTAGGGAAATATAGCTCCATAAAAGTAAATAATGGAAAACAATCTTGTGAAGACAGACAGAATAAAGATATGAATATTATTGGATGCAAGAAGCCAAAAGGTAGAGAAAAATACATAAAGAGACAAACTGAAAGCAGCCTTGATTTAGAACACCTAGCAAACATCTCATTCTTCTCTGATAACTTGAGACAATCTCAGTGTAAATACGTTACACTTTTTTCTCATGTGTCCATTTGTGTTGAAAGTATTATCCCCCCGTACCTGCCAATAAGCGGTGCACGGCCGTCGAACTGCCGTCTCCAGTGAAGAAGCTGTCTGCACTCTCAGGTTCTCTGCAGGAATATTAACCATAATTTAATGCCAAGAAATTTCACAATCAAATTCCAACCATTATATATGAAAATATAGTAATTTCCATCCAACTGTGTCATGCTATTAGTTTACGAAATTAAGCTTCACAATTGTTACTTTTCGCTTCAGCATTAACTAACTGATAAATTACAAAAATGTCTCTCAGTTGTCAAAAATTCATGCACTCGTCGAGTGCACCCTATTGAAAACACTAAAGCGGGCAGCATCCCTCATGCAAGGTCTTTTATCTTTCTAGGTAAATTATTAATTCAGATTTGTTTGAAAAGGCCAAGTTCGAATTATTCCCTTTGACTTTTCCCAAAAATATTTACTTGGTAAACTATACGCATGGCAAACTTTACACTGCACCTTTTTATGCAGGTATTTCACTCATTCAAATAGTCTTCAACATTTTCCTGAAAATTATACTCATGTAGAGACAAGAGACCAGTACTTCTAGGGTTGCCAAGGTCCTTTAACTAGACTAGGGACTCTAAGGTGGCTTGCATCAAACATAAATCAAACCAGAGGCCAATGAATATTAGAGCAATACTCCTACCCTGAGTTTACTCTTCTTTTTCTTAACTTAAGGTACTATAACAAACACTATTGTATGTCTCTCCAACTCACAGTGCAGCGGGCTGGGCCACAGCGGCCTGGTCACCGAGCGCGTCCACATCCTCCTCCTGGTAGTACCCCGCATCATCGTAGTCCTCGTCATCGTCATCGTCCTCCTGGTCTACGTCAAAGTCAAAGTCTTCATCAGTGTCGCTGCCGGGAGCATTCGCTGCTGCATCATTACCACCAACCACCTGAAAGATAGTAACATATATTTGAGAACAAACTTTGTTCTTTTTTTTTTTAAAGATTCTAAACACACAAGTATCTTTTCTTTAACAGGAAAAAAATCTAATGTAAACATATTAGTTGCACTCTTTAAAAGAATGGACGTTGTTCAAAATGAAGCATATATTTATGTGAGCTTGTGGAAAGTGCTGCTAAATACCATGGATTTGTTCAGTAAAATATTGGAAATTCTTTCTAAAATTCACTGATTTTAAAACCCTTTGCTCCCCCAGGCCGTCTATAGCCAGGCCTAGCACACCCCCTGTTGTCCCCAGGGCCATCTATAGACGGGCTTAAATTGAGGGACTTTAGAGCACATTGATTGAAAGAATTCATCCATTTTTTCCAAAAATATATTGACTATAAAGTACATTTTCCTACAGTTCGAGACATATAAGTTTTATAGACATAAATGTGATGTTTCATCATGTAATCTGTCTCTAAATGTAGCTGTATTTTCCATATTCCCTTAGAGGGCCTCTCACAAGGCAGAATGAAAACAATGGGTTTGCACCAACAGGTGGGCCCCTGGACTGTGACAACTGACCAGTGGGCTCCACACACTAGAGGTGCGAACTGAACTGTGTGAGTGGAGCAAAGCTTTGGGCTAGCCTTGTGTTTTCTATGTCTATGTAAACATTATTATCTAGGTTTAACATCACAAATAATTGGTGCCTCATTAGTATGCAATTAATAGATACTACATGAGACTGAGGGTTCATCAATATAAACATTGGCCCACCCCTGACTGGGGCCCCCTAAGGGAGCTAGGGGTAGACCAGGCCCTGGGGGACACCTAGAGAAACGACCATGGGGAGCAAAGGGGTTTAGGCATCTTAAAAACCAGAAAAATACTAAAGATAATTTTTTTCTAAATAAGTGAAAACTTATCAAGATTAGCTATATCATATCTTTTAAAGAATACTTGAAAAATGACTAAGTTATTTCAAAGCCCTGTTCTTGTCCCTGAGATTGACGTCATTTGCTACGTTGTAACTCCCTGCCTGGCACGCCAATTTTGTGACATGACCAATGATGTCGCCGGATTACATTCTAATATTGCCGGCTGTCGCATCGTTAGGCTAACGTCAGTGTATGTAAGCCTAGCAACGGCAGGATGAGAACGTCCCTTTAAGTGTCATCAATACTTACTTTTGTTAGGTCTTTGCCGACCATGTTGAGTACCTCGGTCAGCGAGCGCTCCTTACATGAGCTGATGGCATCTTGTGTCTGCGCGAGGAAGGACAGAATGTCCTCATTGTCGCTCCACACATGCTAAAGAGGAAGGTTGGGAGGTCGGGTTAATAAAGGTACTGTTTGTTGAACATGTCAGTGGTGTTTAAACTAGGGCTGGTGCAACAGCATGAAGTTTTATTTTAATGTAGTGGCTTGGGCTAGCAGTTGGTGACTTGATGTAAACTCAATGGACATTTTTTATTTTCTTTAAAGATTGAGATGCCATGGAGGAAGTGGAGTATGACCCTGATAATTAACAAGAAGCAAAAGAGCTACAAAGTTCGGCTCATGCATGAGCGATGGTCGTCCCTCAATAAACTAAAGGCCTTCCTACAACCTGAAGGCTATATGGGCTATGAGTAGTGATCACCACCACCACTCTTGCTGTCACACACAACTCAGGGAGGGTCTTAGGAAAGGGGCTCCTACTACTAGTACTAGGTCCCTCCACCCACCCACCTAGACCTGCCCACCTGCAGGTGACATTGGAGGTCCTAATGTGGAGGGGTGAGGGTTGATTGGCTCAAGTACTGGTTATGTAACCCACTTCTGGCTTCTCAAACTGCCTGACTCTAACAATCATTGTAGGACAATGCCCTTCAACAGCTGAACATGAGATTGTGTAACCAGTAATTGAGAACAAAGAGAATTAAATGGCTAAAGACATGACTGATTGAGGGAGTCCCCACCATTAGCTACAATACTACATAGATATAACTAGGGACACCCTCAAAATGAAGAAGGTTGTCTCTGGTTCAGGTTTTTTTTCTTTTCCATTGTGCTTATTGATAAGGGCAAAAAAAAAAAAAAGGGGGTAGGAAGGTCAAAATCTTTTTTTGGGGGTTACTTTTTATTTTTACTTACCAAAGAGACCTGAGCATTGTTGAAAATAAGAATATTCCAAATATCCACTAAAAACATTTTTAGCATCTAAAATAGATGCCCTGAGCATCTTAAGATACGTTGTTTTATGGTTTTCCATGCATTTTTAGGTCGATCCGTTTGGATTTTGAATTTTTTAAAATAAATTTCCTAAAAAAAAGTTGGGGTAGGGCCAAAAAATTAGGGCAGGTAGGGTTACCTAAACACAACAATTATCTTTTTTTGGGGGCCTAATGATAGCAAAACTTTCAGGTATAAACCTTTTCTTCCACGTGTGCCAGTTTTGGTACAAATCAGGCAAAATATCATTTTGAATTATTTTTTTTTAAATGTAGGGTAGGACCACAGATTTATGTTAGGTCGGGTTACCTGTACACAATATTTTGTTATTGTTGCCAATGTTGGCCTGAGTTATAATTGATCAGTGAAAGGTTAGTTTTGACGAGTAAAGAATTTCCACGTGATATTTGTTTCATTGGCAAATTGCCTAGTTGAAGAAATTGTGGCAGTGGCAGTCACTGGTGATGGTGCAATCAACAGAAGCGAGTGAAGGGAACGTCCTTCAATGAATAGTCTGAATTCTTTTACTGGGGGTTCAAGCATTGTGACTGACACATGATTAACAGAATGGATGTACATACCCAGGACTTTTCGCCAGGTCCTGGACACACTACGAAGAAAGATATGTCTTGTTTAACTTTGTGTTTGAAAACAATTCTCCTTTCCTCTTCATCAGAGAGCAGAATGGTGTAGCCGTTGCACTGACACCACGTTACTGCTGTCTCCTTCAATGTTCGGAATTCCATGACAATGGTATTCGATCACAAGTTGGTCCTTCCTACTTTCCCTAGCTAGATGTAAATGCTATTCATTCCTGGTAAAGCATCAAGCATGCTGTCAAGAAGTAAACATTTAGGATCCGATTCCTCGTCGTCCACTGCTGTGACCGCCTGAAGTGGTATGTTATTCTCATACGCTGTCCTAGGGATGACGTCACGTCAGTAACGCATTCTGATTGGTCAATTCTGGGGACTCCCAATGGTCATAAAACTTTGGGGAGAAGATATGGAGAACTTTTATTAGTGGTCCATGACATAGCTAACATCTTGTGCCTTTCCAATCATAGTTTGATATGTACCCACAGGTCGTAATACTGGTAACAAATTATTTTGTCAATTGATTTCTGAAAATTTAGGAAATGACGTTGGGCAAAAGGAGTTTAGAATAACCATAGAGATACATAATTATATATGTCTATGGAATAACTTTCCTATTTTCTCCCCATTAAGAAATGACCAAGCCATGGCAGAAGCACGTAGATAATACCAAGGATGGCTGACGTCACGACGTCAGTTACCACTGTGTAAGTGAAGCTTTGTAACATTCGTTAAATGTGAAATCGGAAGTGAAAGTGAAATTTCGGAATCCAATATCAGCCAATCCGAAGGCGAGAAAAGGTTTGAGCGCGGAGCTCCATAAACAACGCCGCATGGCCGCCGACGAGTCGAACCGGCTTCTGAACACATCGTGATTTTACAGATTTACGGATGTTTTACGCCTCATATTTTGCAAATAACATACTAGTCACATTCTAAGGGTGCAGGAGACATTGAGGATGTTTGGGGGAGTTTCCTTGGGGCTGCTGCTGGGCAGTGCGGCCCGTCTTTTCCTGGTGGCGTACGGAGTCTGGCAGGACAGGACGATGGTGGTCAAGTTTACTGACGTCGACTACAACGTCTTCACTGATGCTGCGCGTCATATTACAAAAGTAAGCGTGAATTGATCGACTCATCGGTTATTACAGTTTGATTTATCGGATAGTTAATTCTCATTTAAATCGCCCTCATTTCAAATTAGCAGATACCTGCCTAAGTAAAAGTAAAACAAGTAAAAGAGGAATAAATCATAAAATAATGTTGTTTTTTTTGGTTGTTTTTTTTGTTTTTTCTTTAAATCAACCTGCCAGTTCCACTATGAGTCATCCCCCCTCTCAGAGAGAAAGAAAGAAAAACGGAAAAAAATATTGAGAAAATGAATAGATAGATAAAATATTTTGAAAAATGGATATATAAATAGACTAAACAAAAATGAAAAAAGTAATAAGAAGAGGAATTTCTAAACATTAATAATGCTCCAATAAAATCCCCGTTCCCCAAAAATAAATAGATAAAATATATTCAATCTTAGTTTAAAATGCATACTTTCCTCAGGTATTTTTAGATGAATACTAAGTGAATCTCAGAGACTGATTACATTAGCTTTTGATATTCACGTAAATTATATCAGATTTATCCTTGAATGTGATTTATGATATTGTATTTTATATCTGTCATTATGTTACTTAATCAATGCTTACTTGCAGGGCCAGTCACCATACCAGAGGGCCACCTACCGCTACACGCCCCTCCTGGCCATGGCCCTCACTCCAAACATCTACCTCTCCCCTGTCTTTGGCAAGCTGTTGTTCGTGCTATTTGACATTCTGGCCGGTTACCTTATCTACCTGACCGTGCTGCGGAGCGGTCAGACTCCGCGTCGGGCTGCGTTCTGCTCCTACCTGTGGCTCCTCAACCCGCTGCCCATGGCTGTGTCCAGCCGGGGGAACGCGGAGTCGCTGATGGCCGTGCTGGTCCTAGCCACCATCTACTGCCTGCAGAGACGGGGTGTGTTGATGACTGCCTTAGGGTTTATCCTCTATGCGCTCTCCGTACACGTCAAGATCTATCCGGTGACGTACGCCCTGCCCATCTACCTGTCACTGACGTCAGGAGGCAAGGCGGGGTGGAGGGTGTTTGGGTGGGACATTCTACCCAATGGGCGCAGGCTGGCTTTTATTCTATTGGCTGGTGCCACGTTTGTTCTTCTAACTGGTGGATGTTATATGCTGTGAGTATATATTTGTGCATTGCTTTTGTCTTGGAACTGTTTCCTGTCCTAACCATCACATTTATGTAAGAGTGGCTTATTAAAAAAAACTAAACAACATTGCAGCCATTAGCAAAAGGTGTATCCAATGAATTTGAAAAGAATCATGTCATGTTGAAAAGTTTTACTCTGATACCTATTAATTCCAAATTTTCTCAAAATTTATGTATATTTTTGTTCCTTGTATTTTAATCCTTGTGCACTCTCACCTTTCCAGCTACGGAGACCAGTTCCTCCAGGAGGCGTACCTCTACCACGTGACTCGTCGCGACACGCGTCACAACTTCTCGGTGTACTTCTACCTGTTGTACCTGGTGGGGGAGACTGGGGTGGCCGGCTTGGTCGGCGTGCTTGCCTTCGTCCCCCAGGCCGTGCTCCTGCTCGTGTCGTCCTTCAGGTACTACTCCGACCTGCCCCTCTGCTGCTTCCTACACACCGCCATCTTTGTGACCTTCAACAAGGTCTGCACCTCACAGGTCAGTGACAAAAATTACTAATACATGAATGATTGCAAAATGTTGCAGATATATCTGCTCCTGGGTTCTTTTGGAAATACAGATTTAAAAAAGAATATCCACTAATTGTCTTTGTTATAGGCAGTAACGTTTCGAAAGGGAGGTGGCTATTTGCTTTAAGGATATATGGCCTCTTGAGCAAAATTCCTTTGGTATTCTGGTTGCCAATATTACTTTGTTCATTCATGGTATTCTCTCCGACCAGAAATGTGATCCATATTTGCAGAGCAATCTGCTTTATTTCGTTAAAGAACTAGCATTAAATACATAATTTTTCATGATTAAAAATCAGACCAGAGAAAAAATGCAACTGTCACAATTAATAAAAATTTCTAGCGAAACTGTAAAAGGTCCGATTGAAATCTGTTGTTAATTTTCTTTCATTGATATCAAATATAGATTTTCTTTTTTTTCATACATTTTCTTTGAATGATAACACTTCCCCTCGTTCTTCATATATCATAACTATTAATAAATTTCCACACCACTAAGAGTCTGTTGAAATGTCCTAGGTTGTTCCACTCAGTCTCACTATAAGAGTGTTGTTATTGCAGTACTTCCTATGGTACCTCTGCCTCTTACCGCTGGTCGTGCCTAACGTCAAGATGTCCCTGCAGATGGCGCTGGGGTTGGTGGCCATGTGGTTCGCCGCGCAGGTGAGTTCACGTTTCTGAAGGCTGATATTAGTGAATCTGAACATGTCTGACTGAGCACTGATATCTTCAGTGTAGTACTGTACACGTAACTAAAAGTGACAGAAGAGCGTCTTATGATAACAAGATTAGGGAGAAACAGGACAGACATAAATGTATGTTAAGTCCCGAATTTTGATGTTGAAATACTAAAAGAAAGGAAGGACCTGGCAAATGGTATGATGGGATCCACTTTTTTTCATGTTTAGTTGTACATATATATTAGAAAATCAACATTTTGTATCGCTAATTTAGCCCTCTATCATTGTAAAATTTAAAATAATCTGCCCCAGTTTCTTTCTTAATATTATGTTTGAAAACCCATACTATTGGCACTATTGCTCACATCTCTACAACAACTGTAGCCCCGGCACGGTCTTGAATCATTTTACGTAAGTTGTGCATTGGATATTCAATGTAATATTAGGTAAATTGTGCATTGAAATTACAAGACAAAAAATAATACATCGCATTTAAAATAAATCTGTTACCGTCTTTGTAGGGCCTGTGGCTGAGCCCGGCGTACTACCTGGAGTTTGAGGGCCGGAACACCTTCGCCCTCATCTGGCTGGCCGGGCTCGTCTTCTTCGCCGTCAACGTCTACGTCATCAACATCGTCCTCGCCCACTACACCTCCCCCACCCTACACCAGGCGGCGCCACCCGCCAACGACACCGAGCGTCTCGCCAGGAGGCCGCTCAGGCCCAAGGTCGACTAGGACAGTAGCAGGAGCCGCTGTACCCGCTGTGGCATTTGAAAAGTCGCCTATGTGAGAAGTTGCCAATCGGGACTATGGTGTGTCCCATTGGCCAAACTACAATAGCCTCAACAGGTGCCCCTCCACAAATGGGAGGACTGGGGATGAGTTAGCCTTTTAGTATGAATCCAAAATAGGGCAAAGAAGAGAGGGATATATATATTTAGTTTGCTACCCATTACAACTTTTAAGGAATTCATTACAAAACATGCCCGAGGCTAGAAGCTGCTCCCATGCTCATGTGCAGTGCTGATCGTAGACCGATCGGCGTCTTTCCATATGTGGCAACTATTCAAATGTAACACTTCCAGTACAGTCATCCATTGCGGTTATATCTTTTAACGTTAATTTCCATTTCTAGCGGGCATGGCCCAGCCATGAATCGAACCGACCTAAAGTCATTGAGCATTGTTGTTTCCATGAAATATTAGCAAGGAATCATTACAGGAGTTACATTCATGTAACTACAGTCTAACTGATCAAGTGCTGTAAGTCACACTAAGTCAGCAACGGAGGATTAAGCTTGTTAGATGAAAACTTTTGTCAAATGGAATTCAACTTTCATGTGTGACCAAATTTTTCCCACATGGAATCATTAACGGTGTTGCAAATGAGCATTATGACCGTATTAGCCATCGGCGCTGATAGGACTATTTGAGTATGTTTACCGGAATACTTAACAAACATGTTTAGCAAACCAGGTAAATTTTATCATAAATTCCTATAAAAAAAAAAGCAGCCCTCATTTAAAAATTACCAACCAATTTTCAATTCCGATTATTGGTTCGTGATATAGTGTATGCTACATGGAGACATATTACAACTTCCTCTGTGATTCTCAAATGCATTGGATGAATTATGTAGACTATCTTAATTGTCAGAGTCAGCCCAGGATGCTTACAATTTCTAAGTATGTATCAAATCAATATTTCTTTATATATACCTTTTGCAATATCTCGCATTTAATAAATGCAGTGATAAATTGATCTTAATATGATTACAGATTATTGAAAATGGATGTAAAATGTCATCAAATGTTCGTCCAAACCATTTTATGCATTGGCCTTGCTCAGTCTTGAATATTTTACTATCGAATTAAGTGTTGGAAGTAATTCACCTTTTAATGTTTCATCACATTAACATTATACATCTATACATATAATCTAAGTGTTCACCCGTAACTTTCACCTGTGGATCAGTATTAATGTGTATGTTGGTAAATGCAAAAGTCTTAGATAAGCGAATGTCGTACGTGGTATATTTAGTTATATGTATCAACATGTAATTACTTTTAAGAATATCGTCAAAATCTAGTTATATTTCATATGATTCTTTTGTATGTTACTAGTGTCAAAGTTATGTCATACGTTTTAGAGATATATGTAAACCATAGTGAACGTACTATTTTATATGTAAACTATAGTAAACGGAATATTTGTATCAAAACAGCTGATTGCCAACAACTAGATTCTGACACTTTGTCCAAGGCATATCGATGACAAAATTTTATATTATACAACGAGTAAGTGTTATAGTGGGGTCTGTTAAGGTCATTTTTTTGAGAAATCGTTACACGGCGGATAAAAGCACCGAATTTGGTATGAGGCGCCTCTGAGGCATAACTATCAAATCTGGAAGGGGAGCCACGTTGAAATATTGAAAGGACGGATGTGGGGGCCCAAAAACCAATATGGCCGACTTTTACTATAAAAATTCTTATATCTCAGTATCTAAAAAGACTAAAGAGACATGGTTGGTGTCAAAATTGAGGGATTATGAATCAGGGAATTCAATTATTATGAGGCGGCAAGGCTTTAAAATCAAATACAGGCCTAGGTCACCTTAAGATCTTATGCCGCCGAATTCCCCTTTCGTCTATACGACAATCGGTGACGCGTTTATATGTAACACTCGATGAGATGATCGCTCCTGGGCTTAAATAACCACATATTTGGGCTTATTTGGGCTTACATCGCAGAGATTTTGATATATCAAACATATTGGCATAGTTAAAATATTCCAAATTGGGCCAAATAAGACATTCAAGCCTGGAATTATGACCGTTACGGTCCCCGGGCGCAGCAGCCGGCTTTCATCGGTGAAGAAGGAATCTGGGTCAAAGGTCATCAACTTTGCAGACCTATTTCACCATGAAATCAGGCATTCTAACAGTAGTTATTGATACCAACAGATACATTTGGATACATAGAGAAGCATCGCATAGTCCAAAAATGAATAGATTGCGAAATAACGCGATAATTTGCGCAAATACATCGCGCCATTTTCCGCATCGGACGCGTGGAGGCACACGGTGACAGAGCCCAGACCGGCCCGCGCTGGCAGCGGGGACGGTTGGTTGGTCCCGGGGAGTCGCCCTTCTCCGCCTGGATGCCTGGATTACGGCGGTATCTGATGCTTTCAATATATATATTTTGGACAAATGGACACCCTTAAACGCATACAACGCATTGACAATTCATGCGGGAACTATGCGTTCGTATCGAAGGCAAAACATTGGATCAATCGGACACGTGGAGGCACTGTCACTGCTGTCAGACCGTCAACATGCACACCTGCATCGATACGTTGAACTCAGGAAACCAGGATGACATTGGACTAAACCCAATAATTGTGGAGGATTTAAGTATTCGGAAGCATTCAGGACTCAGGTTATACAGGTAGGTACATATATCTTTCCAGCAGTTCAAATATATATCGGACACGTGGAGGCACTGTCACTGCTGTCAGACTGTCAACCCTTCGTCGGGTTCTCTTATTTATGATCCAAAAGGTTAAATTATTTGTGAAATTGTCACTATAGTGTCAGGTTTTTCAGACCTACCATCAAAATATTAAATATGTCTAGGCCTAAGTCACTGTCAGTGTCTGAATCATTCCCATTCAATGTTATAACATAGGCGTCACACTGTCAATAAGTTCTCCGGTGCTGTCAGTGTCACATAGATTTAAGATTTAAATTATTCAAAGATTAAATTATTTGTGAAATTGACACTATAGTGTCAGTTCAGACCTACCACAATAAATTACACATTAATATTATTAGGCCTAGATCGCCGCCTCATCTGTATCAAAGCTGGAAGCTTTGATACTGTATAAAACATTTTTACCATATATTACATTAAGACATTAAAACATTAAAACATGCCGCCGAATTGATCAGTATGGCTAGACGTTTGGTCTTGTTTATGTTTCAAGTCAATGCGGAAATCCAAAATCCAAGATGGCTGACCAATTTTGAGAAATATTATGATTTTTAGCTACTAAGGCATAAAGCCAGGGGAAATGGTTCCAATATCAGTTGGTAATAGCCTAGAGGGCTCAATAAATATGATATTCATCCAATACAATCCCATAAATTTCAAAATGGCTGAATTCATTAGCATGATACCTTTGATAATGACTGCTGGATTCCAAAATAATTCAAAAGAAAGGATATAGACTTTACTCTTTCGCCACAAGATTTCTTGATTTCATTTGGTATGATGATCCCCTGGGACCCCTTCTTTGAATTTAAAAGGGGAGCCACCTTGAAATATCAATATAACTCAGACGGGGGCTAAAAATCCAATATGGCCAACTTTTATTGAAATAATCTTATATCTCAGCTTCTGAAATGCCTAGAAACACATTGCTATTGTCAAAATTGGTAGATTATAGGACAGGGAATTCAATTATTTACCTTTCGAATCTATACAATAGGTCTAATCGAAGCTAGCCAAAAGTTTTGGTTAAATACCTTAAATCTCAAATATTAAAAACATACAAAATTTGTAAAAATTTCATTTTAGTTTTTCAAGATTGCTCCCCTTCTAGTTTCAATTGTTATGCCTCAGAGGTGCCTCATATAAAATTTGGTGCTTTTATCCGCCGCGTAATGAAAATGTTGTTAACAGACCCCACTATTAGGGGAGTTACAGAAAATCTGAGCACTGTCTATTGAGTAATCAGATTTTTCAGATTTGTATGCTGCTATTGTAAAGACCTGAGGCCATATTTTTGTAACCAATTTTGGTGATAAGGCTAATCATGTGAATTTTGATTAGCGTCTCATTCATATTTATTCTGTCTGTCAATCAAAGTAACCACACCTAATAATTTCAATGTTATTTTGAAATTACATTCTGATATGACAACAGACAGAATCAGGCATTACGAGAGACAAATCAAGTTTCTGCTCATCAGCCTAATCACAAAGACCAGTTACGAAGATATGGGGACTGAAATTCGATACTTTATTGATGTCGGATATTGAGTTTAGTTATACACTTACTGTGATAACGGAATACCTAGTCCTCAGGGACCAGATAGATCGATGCTGTATGCGCACTGCTTACATCTCACGTTATCTACCTTGACGTAAGGTGGCAACAAGAGTCCCTCTGACTGCTTATGTCCACAGATATTCTAGTCTGTAATAGTGTAGACTTTTTTTTAATTAGTGTGTATCTTAGGCTATCGTTTTCTTGATTTTTTTCCTAATTGGTAATGTTTACTTTCTTATGGGAACTGTTGGGAGTAGTAACAGCATTGTAAGACAGAAAATACAAAAATAATTATTTTCGTAACAATTTTATACAAATGTATGATAACATGAAATAGATGTTCGGCAACGGTCACAATTATTCTAGATTTCAAAATCATTGAAATGGACTGACTTTAACGATGTGTACTTCAGTAAAGACGTCCGTACATAAATGCTTGAAGATTTTGTTTTTACTTCTTTACAGCCCCAAATTGAGTCTCGGTCAGTAATTCATTTTATTGCACGACTAAGAAATACATTTCATACCCTAATGAACGCTATTTTATTAGATAATTTAAGTAAAGCATATCCACTATAGATCATTGCAGTAAATTGCGATCAAAAACATTAAGTTGCCCTAACATTTTTCAAAGAAATCGTCATAATTCTTTCAATTATTGATCAATTTTAATCATCTTGGTATCATTCTAAAGCTAGGAGTCTATACATTATGAATCTGGATGAAATGTGTTCCAAATGAACATTCCAAATAATTTGGAATGTTTGGAATGTCCTCCAAAATTTGCCGATATCTGATGGGAAAGTATAAAAAATATTGCAATCCTAACAGTTTATGATGGTAACATGTACTTTTACATCATGATAATGTCCAACTGTTTGCTTGTATCTTACCGAATACAGCATAATTGACGTATTTTGGTTGCTCTCAGGGATCAACTGTGCTAATTTTTTGCCTTTTGTCATGCTTATTCATATCAAAAGGTTGATATTTACATATATATTATATTACATATTATATTACATATAAAGGTCTGATGCTACATTGGCCTTTATTCTATAAAAAATATCTCAATATTAGTCCATTATTCCATCAATCAGGCTTTGAAATAGAAAATATGTTTTCAAATATGGTACTTTTCACATATAATGTGCATAACTGGCCAGGTTTTGTATATATTCCAAGGATAATTTGTCAATTTAAAGGCTGGAAAATGCTATAAAATATCTGAGACTCAAAGGAAAGGTCCTCAGTACATTTATCTCTCATAATATATGCCAATAATTGATGATACTTTTTCCTATCACAGTTCAAAACCTTGGAAAAGCTTAGTACTTCCTTTGATCACTATTTGCTGCAATGATCTATAGGAATCTGAGAAAGATTATGAGTGGCACTGGAGAGATTCATGGTCCTCGAAAATCATTAAAGGCCTTCAATTAAGTACGTGTGCACCAACGGGGTTAGATTTGAACCCCCTCCAAAGAAAAATCCCCCCTTCCATTGGGAAGAAACTATTGGCATGACAGGGTTCCCACGCAGGTCTTAAAATGTCTTAAATTGATTTTCTCAAATTTAAGGCCCTAAAAAGGTCTTAAATTTGGCAGTTTTGTAGCTAGAGGTCTTAAAAAGGTCTTAAATTGGACTTTTTTGAGAAGTTAAATGAATTAGCCAAATCCAACTTTCAGATGAGTACACTCAATTAAATTTAAATTATATGATATATTCTGAAATTATTCTTTGAGTGCGGTGGATAGGTCTTAATTTTTCCAAATCTTGGTCTTAAATTGGTCTTAAAAACGTCTTAAATTGATTTTTGAAAATGCGTGGGAACCTGCATGAGTCATCTCTTGACGCGGGTGCATTACACTAGATAAAAGTGATAAAGCCTAACAAAATACAGCAAAAAGAAGTCTCAATACCTTAAGAGCCGTCCGACGAGAAGTGCCCACTATCATTGTGCTGAGTTATAAAGCCTCAAGAAGAGCAATACATTCGTCCAAACATGATCCATATCAAAGTCCCATACCAGGGGATGTGCATGATCCTTGAATAAGGGTAGGTTTTAGAAATGAGAACATAGGCGTCGAGTTTGAGGGGGGGGGGGGGGGCTTAAACTATGGGTTTCACACAAGCTTGAATACAATGGTTATAGCATGAACAAATATCCTAACAAAAGCCCAAAAGTCAAGGTGCGGCTTAAATTACGGGTTTTATTCTTATCCAATATTTCAACGCTATTGTCACACACTTGTGTGAATTGGCGACTAGTGGCAATCCTCTACTTTGCAACATAATTGTCCGGTTACAGTCAGTTGTTCATTTCTGACCTGCCTTAGATCTTGATGGGTGACAGGTGGAATCCCTCCATGGGGTGTTGCATCACTGTGTACTCTGGCCCTAATTAGGTCTCGGGAGATTACATATTTATTTTAGGCAGAAAACCACTCTTTAAAGCTTGCCTTTTTTCAGGTTTCATACTCATTGAATTATTGAGGCAGAAGTAAATCTAAATATTTCAACAGACCAAATGCTTTAATCTTAATCATACAAAGACATTCCGAACAATACGATGCTACTTAATATTATTCCACATATATCCTATATCAATTAAATTGAAATAGGCATAGAAGAACATGTAAGGTATATATAAGTGGAGGGCCGACTTTACTATTGAAGTACTTTAAAGTTTGGGTGGTAGTACTTTCTAATTGTGGATAATGAAGATGAAGGCAGGAGTAGTATTTAGATGTTGTATTGATTCTTCAGTCACAGGTTAGAGCATGGCCTCAGGCCAAAGCTCCATGAAAAGTTACATGTGCATAGCTCTGTGTCTCCAGCTCCACTGCCCAGAGTGGAGCATCCAAAGTTCCCTCTGCAGAGCCTCCAGGGCTCTGATTGGTTGAGCCTCCAGGGCTCTGATTGGTTGGTCAGGCCCCAGGTGGAAGGTGGCTCCACCTGGTGTCTGTGAGGGAAGTTAGACACTACTTTAAGGGTATAGTTTTTGTACTTATTAATTTTGAATATATTGTGTATATAATTCTACATAATTCTATTTAGAAATAATATGTTTTATAATACTGAAATGTCCTACCGATTTTATGGTATGACATAATGCCCCCCTTCCCTGATTAAAATTTGGCTCCGCACAAATAAATTTGTTTTCTGAATTTCTAATAATATATATTTTAGGGAAAATAGAGTTTATGATATTTTTCCTTTCATGTGTGCACCTGGAATGTATTTTGTATTTTAAACAATAATAGCGATCTTCTAAATGATATCAATTATACAATGATAGCATTGAATTATGGAATACAATGATAGCTTTAACTTTTATTGGTTTATCTAGTCTTTTCTAATTTAGATTTTAATTTATATAAACCAAGTCGCATGAGACAAGGTTATAAATTCTAATACAATATGTTTCACCTAACCTTAAATTGAAAAGGCTTTTGATGATAATTGTATAGATTATTAAGTAGAGTTAGTATGCCTGACTGTTGTCCCTTGTCTAAATCACTGAAAGAAAAAGCAACAACAAGTACTTAAGTCTAGCTGAAAAAGAAGGTAGATAATTATTCTGCAATTGATAATTTTCAAAACCATAGTTTTCTTATTTCTAAAGAACTTATTTTACACAATTAGGTCTTATTTTGTATAGATATTATAATGTTCTTTCCTTTTTGCCAAATAGGACTTTGCGCCTAAAGCACTAAATGGTAGATGTTAAATTTTGTTTGTTTTTGAAAATTTCTGAAAGTAGTTGTATTTTTGGAACCGTTTATGTCAATGACATCAACGTGGCACTCCTGTTGGAGGCATGTCCAACATATGTACAGAAACTAGGGTTTTGAATACATTATTAGTACACAAGAAATACATATAAGTAACATTTTACAAGTCTTCATTTTATACACTTGAAATTGTTCTTAGTTTAGTTTTTATTTTTATTTTTTTTTTTATTTTTTTTTTTTTACATTTGTCCATTTAGCTGTGGGCTCCTATAGCTTATCCTTAGTTGTTGTTGACTGTCTGTTCTTATCCTTTGTTGTTGATCGCCTTGTAGTTTCAGTCTGATGTGGTTTGTTAGCACTTATGCATTTGATTTTAGATTTTAGTTTGATTTAGTTTGAATAGTTCATGGTTTGTCCTGCGTTAGATGTGTTGAAGTGTATCTGGGCGAGACGGGTCGTGCTTGTTTGATGCGTTGTCCCATCGGTGTTGGGTGGTTGTCGGCTGACTGCTGCCGTCCCAACGTACCGTCTCGCAGCAACTTGAATGAGAGATTTGAGAAGGATCAGGGTATGCATATAAAAGAACGCAGGTTGTAGTGAATGGTTTAAAGTTATTGATTTTGTTTGTGTGTTTCTGGTTTGAACTCCATTAGTTTTTTGAATTAAGTATTCTTCTTTTATGCTTAAGAAAATTGTTCTACTTGTTAGGAAATTTGGAATATTAATAGTAACATTAATTCTTGTATAGTTGGTCCAAAATGCTTAACGTTGTTGTAGTTATAGATCACTATAGATCTAGTTGATCCAGGAGCCATAAGTCGGAGAGCTAGGTTATCTGCATAGTGTTGTCCCAGTTGCTTTCCCAGGGAGATGTTGAGACTCTCATTCAGTTGGCAGCCTGGATGGATTAGTAGGTGTTGAAGCTTGTTGTTGAGCACTTCAGTAGCAATTTTCCTGTCTGGAAGAAATTGAAAAGTGTTTGAATGTGTATCGGAGTGTTGTGTAGGTCGGGAAAGTGTATGAAAGTGAAGAATTTGTTAGCTACTTTTTGTTTGTTTGTTTTGCGCCTACATTATCTACGTTTTTAATCTAATAGAATTTGTCTTTCATTTGACATTTTCTTTTTGTTTGAATGACTTTTTGTTTTATTTACTTTTTGTTTTTCTTCACTTAACATACAATAGACAGCATAGCAACAATTTTGGGAGAGTTTCAATTTTGTTTTGATAATTTTCTATGGGGGTCTGTCCAGGGGGGTGGTCCATGGGTTTTCCTTTCATTGGTTTTCGACCATAAAAATTTCAGTTTTTTGTTAAGATTAGCTTATTGCTATTCATTTTTGTGAGTCGCTGCTGAAAAGAAGTATGAGGTTAATGTTAGTGAATACGCCCGAGTCAACCTTTACATGAAACCACTCTGAAAAATCAGGCTCAAATACCGTCCAGAGGGGGTGTCACTGGAAAATGTGTAAGTTATAATAGGTGGATCTTAACCAGGTTTATCAGGCCTGGTAAGATCTGCTGCAATTGGGTATATGTTGAGCCTATGAACCTCAGGGCGTGTGGAACTGTCACACCATAGGGGTTTGGCTAGGACCCCGGAGCTTATGCTCCCTGAGGATAGGCTTATGGTAGAGGGTTTTGTGTCTATGGATAGTTGGTTGCTGCAAGCAGACAAATAGATTTAGCAAGAATCTATTGTCCTCAATCATAATAACTTGATAGGTCACATGATTGTGCTTTACCGTCTATATTATATAGTGTTGGCAAATGTGCCTTTTTATATTTTGAGTAACTAGTGTAGATAAGTTTGAAAATGACATCAATGAAAGAATGTCATGAATATGGCCAGTGGCAGTGGCCCAAAGAATCAATGGTATCGGCAATCAGAGTGTCCGTTTACAGGTGACTTGGGGATGAATTATGATGATGTGTTGACCTTTTGTGTTTTGAGTGCAAAAAGAAAGTGATTTTGATGTTTATTAGGACATTCACATTGCGAACTTGTTGATTTCACTCTTGTAGTTTAGGTTGATTTTGTTCCTCGTTTTGATTTTCTCTTTAGTTTTGAGTGAGTTGGTCTTGTCTTGATTGTGTTGTCTGTCCTCAACAGTTGTTCTGTTGCTTTGATTTCTTTGTTGTTGATTTTCCACATTTTCTTCAGATGTTCACTGTTTGGCGTTATCAATCTTCCGGCAAATTGGTTGTTCTTGATTTCTGTAATCCGTTTTAATCGGTCGACGTGGACGTTCCGGGTCAGCAGCTTTCCAGTTTTGATGTCCCTAAGGGTTGCAGTATGGATATTAGGTCGCTTACAAACCAAATAAGGACCTGAATAGATAGGTTGTAATTTCTTTGAAGTGCCTTGTTTTAGAAGATTTGGAATTTGAACATAAACTATGTCCGCTTTCATTATTGGTGACTGTTTTGTTTTAGGATCATACCTTGTTTTCATTTCTTTTTCTGAGAGTTTAAGATTCTTCTGGGACATTTCCCACGCCAGATCCTGTGCAAGAACTGTATCGGTGACACTCTGGAGGATGTTTTTCTCCTTGTCACCAAGGTTGATCGTTGCATCAAGAACTGTTTTGGGGTTTCATCCGTAAGTCAAAAAGAATGGACTGTAGCCAGTAGACCTGTTCTCGGTGTTGTTCATGGAGAATACAATCGATGGCAAGTATAAGTCCCAAGTTTCCTGGTTACTCATACAATACGATCGAAGAGCATTTCCAATGGTCTTGTTGTTCCTTTCTACAAGTCCATTCGACTGAGGTCGGTAGGGTGAAGATAAGATGTGCTTGATGTTATATTTCTGACACATTTCCTTGAATTCCTTTCCTGTGTAGGATGTACCATTGTCAGTCTGAATGCTGCCGGGTACACCATGTTGGCATACAACATTCTTTACAAACTCATAAGCAGTTCGATGGGCAGTCAGATCAGCTGTAGGATAGGCTACACAGAATCGGGAGAAACGGTCTATAGCAACTTGAATGTATTTGTTTCCTTCTGGTGTTTCAGGAAGAGGACCGATGGCATCTAAGTTCCATTCTGAGAATATTGCCGGTGCTGGTGTATGAAGGGTCATTGGACTGATTGAGTTCCTGACGGCTCTTTTAGCTTTCATACAGGTGTTGCAAGTATTGACAAACTTTTGCACATCAGAAGTCATTGATTTCCAGTAAACTCTGGGAGTCATTGCTGATAACATCTTCACAGCTCCCAGGTGACCGGCGAGTGGGTCATCATGGAAGTGGCTCAATGTCTTTTTGACCCAAGTTTCTGGGATGACGATTTGAAGTGAAATGTCACCAAACTTTTTCCACAGTCGGTGGTTGATATGTACCAGCACATTTTCAATAAGAAGGAAGTCTTTTGATTTAGTCAGAATTTGTGATGCGTAACTTTTGTTATCTGGAAGTTTATCTTGTTCTAAGAATTCAATAATTTCTCTGATTTCTGGACTTGAACGTTGATCTCTTTTCAGACTTGTGATGTTAAAGTCATTGCTTGGTAGTGAATTCAGGAAATTTATTATATTTTCTGCTTGGTCTTTCGTTTTCTCTTTCATGGTCTTTGGGTCTAAATTGTCAGGTTGTTTGACTTTCTGGTTGTTGGGTTTTGGTTTTGGTTTTGGTACTGGTTGTTTTCTTTTTGGTTTGTCAATTGTTGCACAAACTTGTTGTTTCGCAGTACTTATAGGTTGAGTCTGTTCAGTTGTTGTTTGAGTTGAATGTTCCTTACATTGGTTTTGTTTGACATTAGGTTCACTTGAAGTTTGAGTTGATTGTTCCTCACATTGTTTTTGCTTGACATTAGGTTCACTTGAAGTTTGAGTTGATGAATTTGAATATGTAGTCTCTGTTAGGCTTTGAACTGTTGATGTGACAAGGTTCCTGGTCACTGTTGTAGACTTGAAGTCAACATCGTTGGCGGCAGTTATGTCCAAAGTGTTAGTTTGGACAGGTACAAAGCTTTTGTCCCCTGCCTTTGCTTTGTATGTTTCCTCACAGTCACAATAGTGGTAATGAGTCTGTTCTTTCAAGATAGGTTTTGTTTTGGCTTCATGTCGCAGAATCTGAACTGGCAAATCCTCGTCTTCAAAGTGTTGAACTTTTGTGTTTTTGTTGAAATTAATTCTTTTTGACACTTTGATCTTTGGTGCTGGTGGTGGAGGGTTTGTCAGTCCTGGTTGATCTGGGTAAGGGCGTCTTGAAAGAGTGTCCGGACCATTCATCATTTTTGATTTGCCTGCTACATGGGTTATTGTGAAAGAGAATTGTTGGATGTCTAGGGCCCAGCGTGCCCATCTATGCTGGTTATCTTTCTTAGTCAGAAGTGGGATCAAAGCTGCATGGTCAGTGTATAGTTGAAAATGTCTGCCTTCCAAATAGTGCCTAAAATGAAGGACAGAGTATACTACGCCTAAAAGTTCTCTTTCTGTAGCACTGTAATTTCTTTCATGACTTTTAAGACAGCGCCCAGCAAAAGCTACGGGTCTGAGAATTCCGTTTTCATCTTTTTGAGATAGTGTACTTCCTACACTAATGCCTGAAGCATCTGTTGCCAAAATGAACTCTTTTTCAAAATTTGGATAGTGGAGTAAAGCTTCTTTGCATAAGGCATTTTTGAGCTTATTGAAATTTAGATCACATTCATCTGTCCAATGAAATTTCACTTTGTCTTCAGTTAATCGATACAAAGGTTTTGCCAAAGTTGCGAAATCTTTTATGAATTTCTTGTAGAACTGACACATGCCGTTGAATGATCTTACTTGTTTGACTGTTTTCGGAGTTGGGAATGTTTTGATTGCTTGAACCTTTTTGGGACATGGTTGTAGGCCTTGTGGTGTTACGACCATACCTAAGAAGTCAATCTTATCCATGAAGTACTGACACTTTGAGGGCTTCAATTTCAAATTACCATGCCTTAAGCTTTCGAAGACGTCTTTAAGATCTCTGAAATGGTCTTCTTTGTTTTGAGAGAGGATCAAAATATCGTCTAAATATGGGATCGCACATTTATATTTTAACTTGTTCAAAATCAAGGTTACCAGGGCGCAGAATGCTTGAGGCGAGGTAGCCAAACCCTGAGGCATCACTTTATATCTGTACTTTGCATTTGGTGTTAAAAATGCAGTAGCATCTCTGCTCGCTTCCGATAGAGGAATTTGGAAGAAGCCTTGTTGCGCGTCGAGCTTTGAAAAGATGGCTGGTTTTAAATCACCAATCATTTCCAAGCTTGTGTCGGCACGTGGCGAGCCAAGAGACTGTTTGATTATTGAAGTGTTCAAATGCCTAAAGTCCGAAATGAGTCTGACCCCTGACTTATTGCCATCGGAGTCATATTTTTGAAGGAGGAAAGCCCTACTGGCCCAAGGACCAGAGGTAGTTTCTTCTAAGATCCCATGTTTCACATAGTCTTGACAAGTTTCTTCCATTAACCTTGCTTTGTCCGGGGCCATCCTGTATGGGAGGAAGTGGCAAGGAACAGCATCAGGTTTCAATTCGATGGTGTGTTCGTACAGATTTGTCAGACCAATTTTACCGTCTTTCCCTACAAAGATGTCATCATACTCTTTTAACAGGTTGTCTAGTTTTTCTTGTTCTTGATCAGTAAGTTGAATTGAGGATTCTGATTGATTCGAGTGGTCTATTTCCGCATTATGAGCTACAGACTCCTTTATAGCGTTAATACCTTCTTCCGGTTTGTACTCAACATCTTCAGATTTTTGTTTGAGCGTGTTGTTAGAGATTTGGTCAGAAGTTGTGATGAAGTCATCATCTTTAGATTTACAGAAAATGGCAACAATTTCGCCTTTGTTAACTTTGACGTAATTTGGAGTGACATTGAGTAGTACGACAGGATGTCGGTTTTGGCTATTCGGGTTTACAAGAGCTCTTTGGACCAAAAATGGTCTATTGCTGTCAGATTTAAAGTTTTCAGTTACACCAGGATTGTCTGAAAGTGAATTTACACAAGTGATTTCTCCTGTCAGGCAGATCTCCGAATAAGGAGGGATTGTTGTTCCTTTGATTGCTCGTACTGGTTTGTTTTCTTGTATTATATCCTCTGCAAAAGAAATCTTTGATTTTGCTTTCTTCAAGAAATCCGTTCCTAAAATGAGAGGTTCTGCACAAATGAAGTACTTTAAAGTTTGGGTGGTAGTACTTTCTAATTGTGGATAATGAAGATGAAGGCAGGAGTAGTATTTAGATGTTGTATTGATTCTTCAGTCACAGGTTAGAGCATGGCCTCAGGCCAAAGCTCCATGAAAAGTTACATGTGCATAGCTCTGTGTCTCCAGCCCCACTGCCCAGAGTGGAGCATCCAAAGTTCCCTCTGCAGAGCCTCCAGGGCTCTGATTGGTTGAGCCTCCAGGGCTCTGATTGGTTGGTCAGGCCCCAGGTGGAAGGTGGCTCCACCTGGTGTCTGTGAGGGAAGTTAGACACTACTTTAAGGGTATAGTTTTTGTACTTATTAATTTTGAATATATTGTGTATATAATTCTACATAATTCTATTTAGAAATAATATGTTTTATAATACTGAAATGTCCTACCGATTTTATGGTATGACACTATGTATGGGGCTGATTTCCTTATGGGGCCTTCCATTTAGTACGTACCCATGCATCAATGGGTGGGGGGGGGGGGGGCGGCTGGAAATGTTTGTACTTTCTAGTACAAATCCAATGTATACCTTCTTCCACGGGGGTGGGGAGTGGGGCGGGGGGCGGGGGGGTCTGAGATTCTTTTTAAATTAGTGTACGTACTAAATGGAAGGCGCTTGTAATGTCGACTTATGGGGCCTTCCATTAAGTACGATCACGTGACCACATCTACGCAAGGTCTATAAAATAATAATAGATTTGTGCAGACATGGTCACGTGATAACTTCTCGGTGATCACAAATCAAGAATTTACAAATTCTAATTAATAAAATTAGTTTGATATGACACCTAATGACTGTTTCAGATATATTCAGCATAGATATGTGTTCGATATATTTGAAAACTGTTTAAAATGATAATTTTCAATTGATCACCAATTTGGCGCCCTGCACTTTAATACCCTTTACAGACAAGGCCCAGAATGCGCATTCTGTTTGTATTGAACTGTCATTATAAGCGGATATGAGGCTAGTCTGTAAAGGGTATATGTATTGTGACGTCATGTGCACAACCTGCATTTATTATCCTTTATGGCTAGTAACAGAAACAGATTGCAAGATTGAGACATAAGATTCATAATAATTATTAAATTCAACTTCATCTCATTTGAAAAGTCCAATCTTTCAGTAAGGGAAGGTTAAACGTTGATAATGTGACTTTAATATGTTGCTAAATACTGATCAATGAGTGTTTCAGATGAACGAAGTGATGGAAAAGAAAAAAGGGAGTATCTTGAGCACAATATCTATACAAATCAAACTATAAGTACATGGTCACCATGCTAACATTTTCGGTAATGACTTTATTATACATACAGATACCGGGATATCATACACAGGCCTTTTAAACACCGGGATGGTGTACATTTAAAGGGAGCCAAAAGCAATGTTGGGTCAAAATTTTGGAAACTCTTTAACTGTTGAAATATATTCTATGGCTATAACCTATAGGCCTGTCGGAAAATATAGACTGTGAATAAAGACTCAATCTACATAAAAAAAACCCCATAAAAACTCCTCCCTGGTCAATTTTGGTGACCCACCAAAATTGGTCTGTTTACAAATGAGTATTATGGAATCCAAATGAAGTTTTAGTCAGTTATTATGATTTATACTAGACTATTGGCTAAAGCTAGACTCTTGGAATGTATTTTTATGGTTATTTGAGTTTGCAAAATTTTGTCTTGTTTTGACACACTATTGCTTTGCTCCCTTTAAGGTAATACCTTTTTGAGATACAACATCTCGATATATTCTCCGAATAATGGATATTGAGATGGGAATCACTAGGATCGCGAGAATCACAAATAACAATAGTAGGTCCTACTAATAATAGCTAGGATTATAAATTATTTTAACAAGATAGTATCCCCTAGGTTGCACAAATATGCAGGTTGGGTTAATGTAGAACAATATACACTTATTTCCAAAGGCTACGGAAGTTTATAACTTCTAAGTATTTACAATTCCGCAAATGGAAGCCTTCTTTCTCTTGTAGAACATTCCCCAAAACTTCACAATTTCATTGGATTGATGCCATGAAATCTAAACACAATCCGTTTTCATTCATGTTGTCTAAATTATCACCAATTAGGAATGGCTTTCAAAATAAGGAAACATAAGCACACATATAGATGGCGCCGCCGACAGCCGACGCACCGTGGACAAAGCTTGTGCTTCTTTGTAAATAGGGCGCACTCCCCAAGGTCATTGTGAATAATTCTAGCCATATATGATGACCTTGTGTCGACTCTATAAAAAAAACACCCTTTGTCCCTATCCACGTCATGTAAGACCAACCCAGCGCCTGCTCCTTTTCCCCCAAACCAACTATCGTCTTGAAGATGAACGCTTGGTCGGGATGAAGGACATTATTGATATGTCATTGCGTGATTCTCCACATATACCAACTGTAACATGTACAGATTTAGCATATTGCGTGACAACAGCTCGCTTCTTATTCATTAATGTATTTCAAAGGCACACCTATATTCATTCAACACGGAAACTGAGCTTACTTCTAGTTTAGTTATAGTGTGATATGAAACGGGTTTCTGAAAGTGCCAGCACTATTTGTGACCACCCTGACTGTCCCTCTTTTTTCAATAACCCTATCCCAAATTTTATACCACAATTGGAATTCACAATAAACGAGCATTACACATGTTTCCAAGATAAGTCTCCAAATAGAATAACACTCAACTGAATGAAACATGCTTATTCTTTCAGAAATGACAGGGCTCATATCTTCATAACTGATTTTAGTGATTAGGCTAATCAGGTGAAATATAATTAGTATCTCATAATACCTGATTCTGTTTTGTCACCAAAAGAAGTTGTGTCGTTTGAAAATAACCCTGAAAAGGGATTATTATGTGTAGTTACTTTATTTTACAAACAGAATAAATATGAATTAGACAATAAGGGGCCTTCCATTAAGTATGTACGCATCAAGGGTGGGGGAGGTGGGGTTTGAGATTTTTTTTAAATGTGCGTACATTATAGTACAAATCCATTGCGTATTTTTTGCCCAAGGGGGGTTGGGGGAGTCTAAGACTTTAGAAAATGTGCATATGTACTAAATAGAAGGCCCCTAATCAAAGCCCCCATTAGCCTAATCACTGATATGGCACCAGAAAGTGTAAAACAGAACAAGGCTCATAGAATAGTTGCCATAGGAAACTGCTAAACCCTGTTAGGTTGACCAATGATATATAGCCAATTATTCCTCTGTGGTACAGTATTTAGATTGGAACGTGAACCAAATGTGAGATGGGCTATTTTCTTTACCATGATCTCTACAAGGGTCTTGAGTACTCTCTAATCTTAAAGGAACAATACTTACCATTATACAAAGAAACAATGTAGATTAGTAATTGAAATACTCCGGTCCTTAACATTTCTTAAGTCTATATACTTAAGTGTGTTTGTTCTTGTATATGTTTGTACTTTTTGAATTTGGGATCCATATTTAATACTTTCATTAGATTGTCAATTTCTCCTAACAAAACCTTATTTATTTTGTCTGAGGAAGTAATTCTAAGAACAGGAAATCTGGCCTTCAGGAAAATATGTTGTATGATAAATTCCCCAATTCCAGAACTGGGAAATCTTTAGATATTCTCATTTCACAATCATGAAGTAGACAATACATGTAATTTTGTGGCCCTCAGTAGGTGTGGACATGTCTTGGAGTACCCCAAGAGGGTATAAACAGGTTTATGTGGGATAAACAGATAAAGGGACCCGTGGTAAATGTGCAAAAAACCTTGGTAGGTGTAAACGTGATTTTCTAGCCTCTAGAAGATGTAAAAATGACGCTGGTATAGCCACTAGTACCAATTGACCGGTCCCCATTTCATTGAGATGATTATTGAGTGGCTCCCATTATAGATATATAATCATGTCATTACAAATTTCCTGGTGCTTCATAAAGATAGAATTGGCATGCCCTGGATGTTGATAATAATAAACATCTCATTGGGGAGCCTAAAGCAAAGAGGAATTTGCCTAAAGTAGACATTAATTGCTGGCCTGCATTACATGTAGATATCTTCATTCTTTAGACCTCTTTGGTTTCACATGTGATAGGAAGGCCTTTCCTACACTGGGAAATGTTGGTACATTTCTCTGGTAAGCCTTTACAGTGATCAACATATCATTAGGTATTCCTGGTCAAAGTAAAAGTGTCTTCAGGCAGCCTGCTGCAAGGTAAGAACGTCTCTAATATCTAAATAGCTTTATAACATGGCCCTAATCATCTGTAAACATGGTTATTTGGTGGCCCAGATTAACTGTAAATTATGTGTTTTTTTGTGGCTCCAATTAAGTGTAAACATGTATATGACTCCCATTAGGTGTAAAGATGTTTACTAGGTTGCCTCCTATTAGGTGAAAACATGTTTCATACAAGGTATAAACATGGCCCTAATGAAGTGTAGACACTTATTTGGTGGCCCTCATCAAGTGTAAACATACTTATTTGATACGCCTCATTAGCCACTAACACATTTATTAATTCTAAGGCCTCACATTGAATGTAAATGTCACTCCAAGGCTCCTTGTCCATCTGGAATAAGGTTTGATGACCGTTAGTAGGTATAAGTATGGTCAATCATAGCTGAATAAGCAAGTCTTTTCGGGCAGCCCTCGGCAGATATTAGTACAACAGTGGACAGACTTCTGTTTACATCCATTGAAGAGCCACAAGAGGTGTGAACATGGGATTGGAGGCACTCAAGGTCCACGCGGGAAACAAATCCGGTAAATGTGTCATTGGACGGCCATTGGACGGTGTGAACATCTCTGTGAGTTCACTTGCCATGTCTAAACATTTCCTTGGTAGGTCTTGTAGGTGTAAACGTTAGTGAACATCTGTAAACTTGTCATTGGGCAGCTCCTGGGAGGTCCATTGTCCACTTAGGTTCGGTGTAGGTAGGTTTGACACCTTCGTCCTTTCCCAGCAACCAGAAGGTCGTGATCGTGCCTTTTCCCTGAGAGAAGAGAAAATAAGATAGAAAAGTTAAAAGGTATATATCTTTGGTCAAAGGTATGGATGACTTTTGTATTGTCAACTGATTTTCATGTAATTGGCTAACAACTGGTCAATCTAGAAGTCCTCCTCTGGCTGCAGATCAAGCTTTTCAAAAAGCTGGAGGAACAATAATAGAATAAGAAGGTGCACCTCTTTTTTCCAGACTCTTATATAATTTGGTAAAAGAAGAAGAAGGAAAGGGAAGGTGCTCCACTCAACTCCTAAATCCATTACATATATCATACTCAGTATTATGGTCTCTACCCAGCCAATCTGTGATGTAACAGAAACTTTCTGCAACCATACTGTTTTAGTCAGTCTGTTACTTACTAAGATGATGTAACAATTACGTTATTGATGCTGAGGTTGAAATCTAAACAAATGATTGATCAGATTGTTGTTTAAACATTATTTTGGTGAGGTTGGGACAAAACCACAACAGAACATTATAAGAACATTTTGTTTGGCTTGAAGAATGTAACCAGAACGTTTTAATAACATCACAGTGCAACATCACAAGAGTACATTGCAGCAACGTGATTGGAGTCATCAAAAGAACATAACAAGAACCAACACAGAACCAAACAGAACATTCCTGCAATGTTATAATAACGGTGCATCCTTTGCTGGGTATGCATAAGGTAAGCATCTCTGTAAACAGCAAATGTTCAAATCTACTAATTGCATATAAATAAATAAATATATATATATATACATATATATATGTATATATATATATATGTATATGCACTAAGCTGCTTGATAAATCTTTCTTTTTATAAAATATGTATTTGTCCCAGTGTTCCTTACCTTAACGTTGATGGGTCCCCGCTCCTGGCAGGAGAAGCCCCCGAACATGTCGAGCAGAGACTTCAGGTTTGGGCTGATGTGGATCCGGCACTCTGCAAGAAACAAATGGAGGCTTTCTGAAGAGACTTTTGTAGGTATTTGTATCTGCTAAGACCATAAGACAGGGTACCCATACATTTTGTTTAGAAATTTTAATAAGACTTTTTAAGACCTGAAGGCGTCGGCGAAGTCGCCTTCTCAAAACACTACCACACAGTGATCAAAACACTGTAAGTTGCTACGGCTACATGCATTATGACATCACTGTTGGCATAGTGACAGGTGATGTGTGATGTCATCAAGTTGACAACTGAGTTCTAGGTCATGTTGCTAGGTGAAGTTGCTTAGTGACCAGGCTGGCAACAGTTTAAACAACTTTTGCCTTTGTTATTTATTATGATATTTAGTAGTTAGGTGTTACTGGTCAATCAGGAATGATTGAGAGGGATCCTAAAATATTATAGCATGTATACTGGTGGTTTCATTGATAAATCAAATCATCAGGTGCGATTTTTGATTAGTACAGATCAAATTAATTTGGTTTTGTGCTAATCTTATATTTATAATGGGTGGGCATGTTTCCCCTAATCAAATTAGTATGAAAGTCGGACATCATAAAAAATTATGAAATCCTGGGGATGCCGTAGAAATTAAAGTGGTAGGACTCAGTGGTCCGCGACTTAAAAATAAGTCATAAAGGGAGTCTCGGATATGGTCTGTGGTCCCTGACTATAAATTAAATTTTGAAAACGTGTTTGTGGAACCACCTGCCATATTAAATTATATCAATCCATAAGGTTTAACCCCTTCGGGACCGTCGACAATAGTCGATGTATCCATCTTCGTTCTTCCACATCCCGTTCAATCTGCGCCCTCGAGGAGTCTGGTGCTGATCTGATGAAGCTTAAAACGCTTATTTCTAAACCATCAAATAAATTTGGGTTCTGGGGTGGGCACTTATTGAAATGTCTTGAGACAGTTGTATCATTATGATTTTTGATATCAGTGAAATGTCCCTGAAAGCGTGTGATTAGTCGGTTTTTAGTCTGACCTACATATTGAATTTTACAATTTCGGCATGTAATTAAATAAATTAAATTACTGCTTTGGCAATTAATGTTGACCAATGTTTTATGTTGTTTGTCAGTGACGTGGCCTGTTACCGTGCCTGTGAGGTTGAGTCTGGGACAGTAGCGGCACGTGGACGGACGATTACACAGGTTCACGTCACAGTTGTGCGTTTTAGAGGCGCTATCGGTGCGTGTTGACGCCCTGACTAACTGATCAGATAAATTTTTGTTTCTGCGTAGTCCAAAAATTAACTTAGCATCTTGTAGGTGTCTGGTTGTTTTTGTTTTTTGTAAAAGATCCCAGTTAGAAACAATAGTTTCTTTAATTGGTGGATTAGAAGGATTATGAGTAGTAATACAGTAAAATGTATCTACCTTTTCTAAGTTCTCATCTTTAGATAAAGCGCTGTTTGAGTTCGGCGAATTATAATTTGAGAGTTTGAGAGATTCTCTATTAAGTAGTTCTTCTTGGCTAAGCGCAAGGCAACGTTCAAAGGCTGTAGTGACTAAATGTTTAGGATAACCTCGGCGTATAAAATGAGCCGATAACATTATAGCGTTTTTCTTGAATTCTGACGTGGTAGTGCATAAACGTCGTACCCGTAAAAGTTGAGAATATGGTATGCCCTTCAAAATGTGGCGAGGATGTTCGGACGAGTATAATAGATAATTGTGGCTATCAGTGGGTTTACAAAATAAAGTAGTTTCTAGAGTATTGTTCTGACATAACTTGATCGTGATGTCCAGGAAATCTACTGACTTAGTGGAAGATTCCAGTGTAAATTTTATAGTCTCGTGGCACGAGTTTAAATGTGTGATGAATTTCGTTAAGTCTTCTTCACCATGTGTCCAGATGATGAGGATGTCATCAATAAATCTTTTCCATAAGAATGGTTGTTTGTTATATGTGTAGACATATTTATCTTCAAAATGGCCCATGAATAAATTAGCAAAAGAGGGTGCTAATTTTGTGCCCATTGCAGTGCCGCCAACTTGTAAAAAGTCTTTATTGTCGAATTCAAAGTTATTCGTAGTCAGTACTATTTCTAATAGGCGGCAGATGGAGTTATTGGTCGGGTTGTGGAGGGGATCCCGATATCTAAAGAGATACTGTGCCACTGCATTAATTCCCTCCTGATTAGGGATATTAGTGTATAGACTGGTAACATCTAAAGTAGCCAAGATGGAATTTGGGGGAAGGACCAAATTGCGTAGTAGGCAGAGTAAATGACTACTGTCTCTCAGATGTGATGGTAAATGTGGGACTAAAGGTTGAATGAAGTGATCTACAAATTGGGAAATTCGCTCCGAGGGACATTCATTAGCTGATACTATCGGGCGACCCGGTGGGGGGAACGTGTTCTTATGAATTTTCGGTAGTAGGTAGAATTTGGAAGTTCTGGGATTATCAATAAATAGGTAATCAGCAGTTTTCTGTGAGATTTCCTTAGAATTTAACATTCTATCAACTTCATTTTTAACCAAGGAATTATGATAGGGTGTTAAGTTTTCTTCTTGTAGGCGATAAAACTTACGATCTGATAATTGTCGTAGGCCTTCTTTAATATAGTCAGATCTATTTTGTAGGACTACTGAGGAGCCCTTATCTGCCTTCTTAATTACTATTTCAGATAATGAGGATAGTTTCTGTTTGGCAGCAGATTCAGCACGAGTTAAATTGCGTTTCGGAAATTTCGGGGTTCTAGAGTGGGTTTCCCCAGTATTGGAAATTAGACTGCTCTCATTTAGTAGGGCCATGTGTTCAACAATAACTGGTCCAGGTGGGTTCCATTTAGATGGATTTTTGAATTTTGAGAGATCGAAAGGTTTCAACTGGGGGTCCAAAAGGTGAGGTTGTTCCGAAGTAGTCTGAAATTTACCAAAGGCTAAATTTCTTTTTATGCTCAAATGAAATTTATTGAGGTCTTCAGCTATAATGCCCATATCGGGCGGCGGAGGTGTGTCGACGAAGGTTAACCCTTTTGAGAGCAGACTAAGTTCGCTGTCAGATAATTCATAGTTTGATAAATTAACTACACCTGAAAAACGGTTTTCAACTTTAATTAGTTCAGAACTGTTGTTGACATTCAAAGGGGAACACAGAAGTGGTAGTAACTCTGTGGACACTTTAAACAGTGCCGCACAAAAATCGTCATCTAAGTAAAAGTCCATGTAAGAGTCCGGGGCTTCAAAGTCACGTGCCAGTAGGGGCACATTGGGATTGGTATTGGTTACTGGTGCTGATCCAGAATGGACCGAAGTAGGTCCAACTGGTTGCTGTTCAGAGTGACATTGCGACTGTTCTGGGGTCGTCTCGGGCTGCGTGATCTGTCCGTTGTGTTGTTCCTTGGTCCCTTCATCCTGCGTCGGTTCTGGGGGCCCCGGGTAAAATCCCGGTTGCCCTGGTATGGAGCTGAGCGTTGGGGGCCGTTGCGGCGTTGATTGTTGGGATTGTTTTGAGGTTGTCGTGGGCCCCAAGTCGTGGTGAAAACGCCACGAGTGGGTTGTGCGGGTGCAGGGTCAACTAGGGGTGAGACCTGGTGGAGCCCGTTCCTCTGTCGGGCTGGTTGTTCGGCTGGGCGAGTTCCTGTCTGGGGGCGGTTACTGGGTTGGTGAGAGTCCTCAGAATCACCGTTTGGGGGATTAGTGTTTCCCCGGTTGGATTGGGTGTTGTGGGTTGACAGTCCCACAATGTGGCCTGGTACCAAGGAGATCGGCACACCGAGCCATAGGGCTGCTTCAGGGCAGGCTGAAAGTCGGGCATCTTCAGACTGAAGTTTCCGATTTAGGGTGGCATTTTCCCTTTCAACTAAGTTAGCTGCTAGTTTTTTGGCATCTTCATATGAGTAGGTGGGGGGTTCCCCGGCTTTTGGGCGTTGTTCAGAGTACCTGCTCTTGAGCTGAGCACGTTCCTTGTCAGCATTATCGCGATGTTGGATTGCCCGGTCATCCAGGATTGATGCCACGGTGGTCATGGCTGTGGTGGCAAAGTCACGTCGGGCATTGACCACCTTGATTGCGTCCATTTTGGTTTGTATGGTACCAGGTGGGGGGCTGAACGAGACCGACCAGGTAGGGTATTTCTTGTCAGTAGCAAGGTGTCTGATGAAGGAAGCCCTTTTACTGCAGAAGGTTGATTTTTGAGCATGGGAGCGGTAGGCTCTCCAGGTATCTAGTCCCTGGGGTAGAATATAAGCAAAATAAGCTTGTTTAGTCATACCATCCTGGGAGATTGGAGTGGGTGTGTCAGTACCGAGCTGGGCCCCAGTCGCCTTTGGTGCCCCGGGGTTGTTGTGCAGCGCGGTAGTCTCTGTGACATCAGTTGACTCGGCTGGTGGTTCACCATCGTCGGTCACTGTGGCTCGGTTGACGAAGCCCCAAAGTGGCGGTGAGGAGCTCTGAAATGAGACCAAGCGTTTGTAGTTGTCAGTTGAACACACATCATGAGCATTACAAGTGACAAATAATTTATCAATGTCAGGGAAGTTGTTGATATTGCGTGAATAATTCAGGCTGGGGAAATTACTATCTCTAACCGGAAAAATATCCTCAGCAATTACAGGAGGGATATTTGGTGACATAGAGTAATTTCTGTCATTTGAAGGTCCGGGTTGTGGTGACGGTTGGGTCTGTTGAATAAGAGGTACAGATTCAGTTATCTTTTGTAAAGGTATCCAGTCATCACCTTTACAATTGGAACTGGGAATGAAATCAAATGAATTGTTGTCATTCCAGAAATCTGCAGTTTCAGAGATATTTTTATTTAGTTCAGAATGGTTGTCAGTACCACTGTCCTGGGATCTTATGGGGGATGTACCAATGTCTTGGGTATGTGTGGTGAGTTCACACTGACTTAGATTGGACTGACTACTAGTGTCAGTTCTGAATCTTTTCCTACCTTTACGGATAGGTCGTTGAGGTAGAGCCACAAGTGGTTCGCCCTCTAATTGACTAGAAATGGTAACCATTTGCAAATTTTCTGGGGATAGTTCAGAAGCATTTGACAGACTTGGTGGGGTTTGAAAAGAGTCTAGACTGGGTCTAATGTTGTCAGTCTTAGTCTGGGGTGGCGAATTTTGAATTTGATTTTGGTCTGTGAGATCCATACTGACAGCAGAATTATTCTCAAGACTCAGATTAACATCACCAACATTTGATTTGGGGGTAGTTGGGGTAGTTGTGGTGGTCAGGGATCGTATGATTATGAAGTTTGGTCGTGTGGGGAGCCCATTTTGACTAGAGAGTAGGTCTCCCGACGAGACCTGTGACACTGTCAATCCGACACTGTCAGTGTTGACATTGTCATTTTCTAAAAGTTGTGAACTAACAATGTCAAGTGATTTCCCGGTATTTGTAGGTTGGGATTGACTCATAATCAACGAATTTGAGATGTTACAAGCAATTTGAGAATTGCTGGAGTGTATTTTGGGTTCAGAAAGCCCGGTGTCATCGCGGCGTCCGTCGGCCGCGACGGAGGCCGCGATGTGCCCGTTTTCGGGTGGCCCGGTGTCACACTGACTGTCAGCGGGCTCGGAAATTTTCATTTTCGATGAATTCGAGAAGAAATTGGTAATGGAGCTTTGTTTAAGCTTTGTACTCACCAAATTTGAGTGCAGATCGAGGTTTTCAAGTGATAAATCCTCCTCCTTTTCATGGATGCTGAGGTTTGACATGCTTTGGGCCGGATTGTCAAGTGACTCGCCGAGTAAGTCGTCGGCGCCGGTGTCATCCAAGCTGAAAACTTCAGTATTCGCACGATAGTGGCTGAATTGCTTGTCAGGATGGTTGTTGTAATTATCAGCCATGTTGACAAGATGGTGAAGGGTGTTTTGTGAGACTTTGAGCCGTTTGAGAGGCGTTTTATGTAGAAATGAAGGCGTCGGCGAAGTCGCCTTCTCAAAACACTAAGATGCTAAGTTAATTTTTGGACTACGCAGAAACAAAAATTTATCTGATCAGTTAGTCAGGGCGTCAACACGCACCGATAGCGCCTCTAAAACGCACAACTGTGACGTGAACCTGTGTAATCGTCCGTCCACGTGCCGCTACTGTCCCAGACTCAACCTCACAGGCACGGTAACAGGCCACGTCACTGACAAACAACATAAAACATTGGTCAACATTAATTGCCAAAGCAGTAATTTAATTTATTTAATTACATGCCGAAATTGTAAAATTCAATATGTAGGTCAGACTAAAAACCGACTAATCACACGCTTTCAGGGACATTTCACTGATATCAAAAATCATAATGATACAACTGTCTCAAGACATTTCAATAAGTGCCCACCCCAGAACCCAAATTTATTTGATGGTTTAGAAATAAGCGTTTTAAGCTTCATCAGATCAGCACCAGACTCCTCGAGGGCGCAGATTGAACGGGATGTGGAAGAACGAAGATGGATACATCGACTATTGTCGACGGTCCCGAAGGGGTTAAACCTTATGGATTGATATAATTTAATATGGCAGGTGGTTCCACAAACACGTTTTCAAGACTTTTTAAGACCTTTTCATAATCAAAATGAGAGTATCTCTTTGCGATTAGATATGTTTTGAAAAAGAGGTAAAAATGATAGGTTATGTTTATTTTTTCAGCTGTTTAGGATGTTCTTACTAATCAAGGAATAATCAAAATGTTTGCTCAAGATAGCTCCACACGTTTCAGACTTTGAGCATCTCAACTGGAGCTAAGGTAATACATTTATACACCTTTCTCATGACCCTGTGCAATGCAGTCCTGCTCGGCTGCAGATCAAGGTGGCGGGAGCCACTGGATTTGTCAGTGCACTGCATGTAGGCTAACAGTGGGCTCATATAGAACTTTGAACTATAGTAGGTTAATTATCTGTTAATGTCAGGTGTACTTAATTAGTTGATTTGCCTTATGGATAATCGCTAGCTCCTATCGCAGTCTCCGCCTAATTAGACTGTTGTCGTCTAATACATAATAATAGTTCTGTATTATGTAAGACATAACACTCGCGTGAAAGGATGTTCTTTATTTATTCCTGTGTTATTGGACTTCCATGACAAGATCTCAATTGACAATGAACAGCTCCAAGGATTGAATCCCCTCAATCACACTCAGTCAACGCTCCCGCCAACTAAATCAGCTTCTATTCCAATTCCAGGACTCAGCTTCTAGAACACAACCTTTCCAGGATGGTTATTCACAACAACGTTCAGCTAACTCTGACTGAGCATGGGCGATGTATGCCCCTTTTGTATGGTGATACTACACACGTCATACCTAGACTCCTCCCTTACTCCAAGACACTTTGACAAGGAGTTATAGCTTAGGTGTGCACTGATGTAAACACTATGCTAAGCTAACAATTCTCACTTGGTTCTGCAACAAGGCTAGTGGTCAGTGTTGCATACTGAATTGGACAGCATTCCCCTCAGCAAATGCAAGTAAAATTGGCCCCATGGTTAGGTTGCACCGGGGTTAAGTCGGCCCCATGGTGAAGTCAGCCTAAAGGTGAACTTGGCCCCATAGTGAACTCGGCCCCATAGTGAACTCGGCCCATAAAGGTGGATACCCAAATGAGCCTCGCAAATAAGATTCTGGTCGAATCAGAGATCACTAACAACTAATTTCTAACATTGTTAGATATTTTCTGATCAATTTGCTGATCAATTCACTCTGTGGATTCCCGCCTTTAGTGAGTTTGGCCACATAGAAAAGTCACATTACATATCCCGTTTACTATACAAAGTTTTAATGAATATCAAAAGAGTTAAGTTCAAAAAGCACATGCAACCAACATCACTTTCTCTTTGACAAGATGCAACACTTAATCAGGATGTTTACCAGGAGGCCAATTTAACCATGGAGCCGACTTAACCAGGGAGCCGACTTAACCAGGGAGCCGACTTAACCAGGGAGGCGACTTAACCAGGGAGGCGGCTTAACCAGGGAGCCGGCTTAACCAGGGAGCCGGCTTAACCAGGGAGCCGGCTTAACCAGGGAGCCGGCTTAACCAGGGAGCCGGCTTAACCAGGGAGCCGGCTTAACCAGGGAGCCGACTTAACCAGGGAGCCGGCTTAACCAGGGAGCCGACTTAACCAGGGAGCCGGCTTAACCAGGGAGCCGGCTTAACCAGGGAGCCGACTTAACCAGGGAGCCGACTTAACCAGGGAGCCGACTTAACCAGGGAGCCGACTTAACCATGGCACGGGATCTCCATGGGGCTACCCCGTGGGTTTACCGGGGTGGGGCTTTTGCTCCTGGGAAGAGTATAGGCCCCAGTATCCCCTATTGATCGTAAAAGGTGATTATAGGGACGACCCAGCACTGATTAATTGGTTCTTTGGGTTCAATTTCCGGTTTGTGTCTGGGTTCATTAAGGGATGAGGTACAGCAAAAATGATTTCCAGCTTTGATTCCCTACTGTTTGCCTGCCCTGTCACCCTCACCTCATAGATACAATCATCAAAGACTGACCAAGTCAAAATGTGTGTCGGAAAAGCCAGAATTTGTCCCAGCTTGTTTTCGCTGTGAGAATGACCCTAGCTGATTTGTAGTAACGGGAGAATTTGCTGGAAAGTCTTAGTTGTCCCAAACGGGTGTTAATAATTTCAATACTGTATTCTATTAGTACCTTATTAAGTCTATTATTATAATTCAATAAAATATTTTTTTACGGGAATCAATTTGCCAAGTCAAGTTTTAATTGGAAATAAAACAATATTGAAAAGAAAGTTTCTGCGACATTCAACCTTGCCCATTGTCACGTATTGGGTGTCACATTTAACTAATCACTAATCAGGTGCACTGCGATCTGTTTTCAATGAGGTTATTATCAGGCTCTGGCCTTCCACTAAGTAGGTACTCATTAAGGGGGTTGGATCTGAGTGAAAAGTTTGAAAAGGTGCCTAGGGTCATGTAAGTATCCAATAATATTTTAGCCCAATCTGTGTGTGTGGTGAGTGTCTACATTTTTTTTTTAAATGTGCATACCTACTTCATTGAAAGGATTAGGCCAAGGAAAAAAAAAGGTTGAGTTCCGGTAACATAAGCCAAGAAAATTAGGGTAGGTAGGTCGGGATTTTTTTTTTTTTGAAATATTTTTTTAATGGCTTACAGTGAGAAAATGTCCAAATTTCTGTCACATTTCACAAAATTCTAATAATTTTCAATAAAAAGTCTCTAAAAATGTTAGGGTCGCGGCCAAAAATTAGGGTAGGTCGGGTTACCGGAACACAACAATTTTTTCCCCCTGGCCTTATAGGACAATCACCCCTGGGACAACTACCCCTGGGACAACTACCCCTGGGACAACTACCCCTGGGACAACTACCCCTGGGACAACTACCCCCTAGGACTATTACCCCTTAGGACTATTAACCCCTAGGACTATTACCCACATAGGACAACTACCCCTGGGACAACTACCCCTTAGGACAACTACCCCTTAGGACAATTACCCCTATGGGTAGGACAACTACCCCTATAGGACAACTACCCCTATAGGACAACTATCCCTCTAGATAGGACAATTACCCCTATAGGTAGGACAATTACCCCTTTAGGACAATTACCCCTATAGATAGGACAACTACCCCAAATGGTAGGACAACTACCCCTATGATAGGACAACTACCCCCCTTGATAGGACAATTACCCCCATTAATAGGACAACTACCCCCATTGGTAGGACAACTACCCCCATTGGTAGGACAACTACCGCAATTGGTAGGACAACCACCCCCTTTGATAGGACAATTACCCCCCTTAGTAGGACAACTACCCCCATTGGTAGGACAACTACCCCCATTAACAACTACCCCCAACTACACCCAGATCATTCCCCATGGCCTTCCCCCTCTTTTACCCAGCCCTGGACACCCATGGCAGGTTCTACCAATGGGGGTAGTTGTCCTACCAATGGGGGTAATTGTCCTATTAAGGGGGTAGTTGTCCTATCTATAGGGGTCCTAGGGGTAGTTGTCCTGTCACCCATTGGAAGCCCTCAAGAAAGTCAAGAACTGTACGCCCTGGCGTATTAATACCCATTTATTCCAGGATTTATATGTCACAAGAAGTACGTTCACTTCTAAAGTATCCAAGGCGGAAGTCAAGGATGTACGTGTTTCCCACATTACTTTTATATATAACAGGACGTGCACGTACATGTATACCGTTATGTCATCCTAACACGTGACATGAAAGAATCACGCAATGCATGACACAACAAATCAACCTGTTCAGTGATATAACAAGGACATCTGCCTTTTAAAGAAGATATATCAAGTTACATATTTTCTCAACCATGTAGCTTTACTTACCCCCTCCCCCTCCACAAGCACCCCACCTTTAACCCCCCCCCCCCCCCTCCCCCGGCTGCTTTCTGTGGGTATAGTAATAATGGTCCCAAGGCCCTTCCCCTCAGATCTGCCTCTCCATGGCGACCAGAATAGCCCCATCTACCTCCCTGACCGACTCGCGCCCTTTTGTGTCCCCAGCTCACAATGACCCCAGCAGCCCTCAAGGTCATCAGGGCTTTGTTCCGGCGCGTCTCACCAGGTGGAGACGGGGGAGGGCGGCGTCTCATTGTACATGGGGTATTATACGGGGTATTATATATGGGACTTCAAGGGGAACGGGGAAGGAGGAGGAGGCCCTCTGAGGTAGAGCATTACAGGCATCGAACCCTTCCCACTCACAGCTTTCATCTTTCCTCCAGTGACGCAACCACTAGAGGCGTAGATGGGGGGTTCCAATGTCGGCTGTCGAATTTAAGGGATGGTTATGTCGCATGTCACTATGTTTTTGCTATGCATGTTGATTTTAAAAAGCTCTCATGTTGCATGTCAAATTTAAGGAATAACCTATGTC
Organism: Lepidonotus clava; assembly: GCA_936440205.1. Lineage (NCBI taxonomy): Eukaryota > Metazoa > Annelida > Polychaeta > Phyllodocida > Polynoidae > Lepidonotus > Lepidonotus clava. The sequence goes on from OW387140.1 coordinate 44,780,052, forward strand.
ATGTCGTTTTTTTCCATTCATGTCACTAAGCTCCATGTCGCATGTCGAATTTAAGAAATGACCAAGTCACCCTGTCGATTTTGAGGGTCTACACACTTACCACTCCTACTATAATGACCGACTGTCCATTCTCTCCGCATGGCTTGATCTCTTGTACGTAGGCATAACAGGATGTTTACGTCACCCCAGTCGCCCGTCGCATAATGATTCGTGTGTCATAACAATGTAATTGGTCAACGCCTCCTAACAAGGAGTAACAAGGAAGTCTTTGTTGCAGTAGGTAACCTTGTTAAACCATTCCGCCAAATTTAATGTCAAAACTAAATTAGAGCTCAGTGACACATATGACAGGCATTCAGATAAATAAATATTATCCTTTCACATGAGTGTTCTTGTCATCCATGAATTATGAACTATGTTCTAGTATGACTTACAGTTGAGACGAGAAGGAAGACTGCAATATACGGCTAGCATACTGGAATCATGAAGACGGAAAACTTATTATTGGTAGACTAACTGATAACAGTAAAATAAAACACTATAGTTCAAATGAATGTAAAAGAACCCCACCTGTATGAAATTGAAAGTACTGGTCCAGGACCCATACTTCTAATACGGTTGACCAGTTACTTGTCAGTTTCTGAAAAAATAGCATGTACTTTCATGACTGGCTGAAGCTGTCAGGAGTAATGGAGCCCTTGATGGGGGGGGGGGGGGGGGGGGGGTTTCCCATATCGCATGTCAATTTTAAGAAATCCCTTGTCGCTTTACTTCTTATGTCCCATGTCACCTCTAAGAGCCTCCCATGTCCCATGTCGAATTTAAGAAATGATCCCTGTCATGTTGTTTAATTTTTTCTTCATGTCACTAAGCCCCATCTCGCATGGCCATTTTAAGAAATGGCCATGTCGCTCTGTCGAAATTAGGGGTCTAGGGCCATAGTTATGAAACTGTCCCCTTGGTAAGATGGCGGACAAAGGCAACCATCGTTACATCCCATCGTCTTCCGGTCACGTGACTGTACCTGTCAGGACTCATTTTTCTCTCAGACTGTGTATTGGGGCTTTCTTATTGCATTAGTTATACCCAGGAAATATGTTGTGGGCACATGTTATATGAGCCTCATCTTGTAGGTCTATAATTATGTGGTCCTAGACCCTTAAAATGGACTTGGCAGCACGGGTATTGTGTAAATATTACAGGAGAAGATGGGCTTTGCTCAGGGGCGGATCCAGAGTCAGTATTCTAGTGGGGGACAAACCAACCCCACCCTTTAAAAAAGTGAAACTAAATAACGTTAGATTTGTATGAATCAACAAATATAGATTATTCGTGTGTGTGTGTGGGGGGGGGGGGGGGGATCCACTAGCTCTAGGGGTGCAACTGTATTGTTTTATGTCTCATCTGTGATCTTGGATAGTTATGTGCTTACTGTATTCACTTCTTAACATTGACTGTATCCTGTTGCTACTAATCATCGTTGATAAATGTGGTTTAATAAAGAAAAATACATGGAAACTTCGGATATTAATTTTTCTTGATGAGAATGATGAGCAATAACTATGCAATATTGGCATTTTCTAAAACTGACATGAGACATTACACTGCCAAGAGCGTCCAGGGTCCTCCTTGATGAAACCTTTCATGTACCGACATCCGCATGATGAAGCCTATTGTGTTCATTCTCACAGAAGGCTTTGTGTTTCCCAGAAGGACATATCCCCTTCTCACATAATTTACTGCATATGAGTATAGAGGACGCTCAAGACCATTCCACCTGGTGAGGAGGGAGGAAACATCCTGCTCATCACTGGGAGTGGAAGGACAGGGTAGGTGGGGGGGGGGGGGAGTAGCCAGACAAGGAATCCCTTTCTTTGATTCTATCCAGCAATATCCTGGCAACATGGGACCGGAAGTTGGGGAACATTCTCCATCGAGCGTCTTTTTTCAGACACCAATGTATGCGAGTTTTGCAATGTCGCAAAATGCCATTCTTGCCTCGTAAACACAGATGAACCAAACCCACTTACGGAGTATAGGAGCTCAAAAGGGGTGTCCAGAGAAGCTATAGTGTCACCTGTATTGCCCGTAGGTGGCAGCGGGCTTAGTTAAAGGTCAATAGGCTGAAATAACACCCTTTTCATCAGCAGGCAGAATGGCCTTCTTTACAATGGCCACTCACAATGAAAAAGTAAATCTGCCAGCATGAAAAAACAAGGATCTGGTGGAGGCAAACTTGTTCCGGTGTGTAGGCGGTTCCCATTGATGTTTTCAACCTGCCAATGAACTCTATTAGACCTGTGCACTATAGGATGTATTGCTGGCATGATACAGAGGTCGGACATAATTGCAGTTTTTGCAAAGTCAGCCACTGACACAAATCTGAGTGAATGAGCTAGTACTTGTGTTTTATAAGTCAATAAGGTGTTCATGAATGAGGATGAATTATTATTTTCTCTCAATTAGGTAATTACCTCCATTTCAGGTGAACCGAAATAAGGTATGTTTTTGTGATTTTAGGGATGGACATTGTGAGCATAGCTGAAGGGCTTTAACACTGTTCCCTATGGGAAAATGCCATTTTTACTTTCCAGTCCTACAGCTACATATTTAACATCATATTGAAAGTAAAAGCTTATAAAGTTAAGTTTTGGGTAATAGTAATTGGAAAATTACTGTGAATCAAGTATGATGAACATTTTTCTAAAAATGTTGATATCATAAAAATGAGGGGTAGGCTAGCTGGCAAAGTGGACAGGTCTAATACTGCAGGCAAATGTTTCAACTACAATAGCCTCACTTTTGATTAGCAGAACAAGGAAGATCGGTTAACGCTTGCTGAGCGGATTTCTGCCATATTGAATTTGATGACGGTTTCAATAACTGTTTTCAGGAGGATTTTGGACATTAATAGTTCATGTCGTTCTTATTACATGTATCTATTGGTTTATTCAGCGCAAACAATTTAAAGAGCTGGCTGGCTCAATTCTGTAAGATATTCATATTTTGCTGACTGGGTTTTGCTTTCTGGGTTACCATCGCCATACAATAACAGTGTCAGGATGGGGCGGGGTGGGGAAATTGTCAAAATTAACAGTAGAATTGTTTGAAAATTCTTAGATTAGTTAGCAATGTTTTTGTCATACCATTAATTGATGACGAAAATGTCATCAGTAGGCATGGCTGGTTGCTGCAAAGCAGGGCTGCAGGTGCACAGAAAATAGTGCTCTGAAATTTCCCAGATATTGTCTTTTTTTCAGAAGGTGAGGTGAAAAAGAATAAAGAATGCCCTCCCATGCCGTTTTGGGAATGCAGTTGATAATACCTGTGGGCAACCAAAAAGCCCTTGGCGTACCTCCATGCCTGCTTCCGCTTTTCTTGCTGCTCACAGACAGTATTTAGCTGACCAATAAAACATGGGTGGGTATTCTTATCTCAGTGATACACTGCAGAAGTTTCACACTGAGAGGCAGTGCCCCTTTTAACTGGCAGCCCAGTTGACTGTGTCGCCGAATAGACAGTTCTGCAGCTTCTTGGTGCCCCCCTCCCCTCCCCCCTAGATCTGCTCTTGTGGTTTGAGACTTGATGTGCCCCTTACCTTGTCCGGTGGACTCCATGCACGAAGTTGTGTTCACCGTGCCAATAACAGAGAGTAGCGCAGCATCTTGGTGCCCCACTGGATCTGCCCCTGTAAATCTATACTGGGTGTGTCCCTTACATCGTGTCACCAAATAGACAGTACGACAGCATTTCGTGCCGATCCCTACCTCTAGGTCCACCCCTGTGGTTTGATGATATTGGCTTTGCCCCTTACCTTGTCCGGTTGACTCCATGCGGGAGGCCGTGTTCACCGTGTCGCCGAATAGACAGTACCGTGGCATCTTGGTGCCCACAATTCCAGAGGCGCATGGACCTAGACAGGGGGGAAACAAAGATCATGATTAGTTAACAATGGTTTAGCATTAATCTTAGTCAATGTGATATTCAAACTGAGACGTCAGATTTTGGTAATATTGTACAGTATTGATGCATACATGTGAGACGCAAAAGAATCCGTCCTAAACCATAGAATTCTCCACAAAAACCTGATTTATGTTTTTGTTCACGTGTGAAGTAATAAAGGATAAATCTATAGTTTAATTAAACTCTTATCAATGTTAGCAAGGATATCATTATCATAATATCATGCTATTTCCAAAACAAATAGTCGATACTGTCCCATTGATTAGAATTGTGTTTTGTTGAGAGATAGAATATCTCTATATATGTATCACGAACTTCAGCTCAAAGATTTTATAGGTGTCATTTTAGACATTAAACTTGTGCGCGTTAATGTTAATTTTGTCCAAGGATACTTTTGATTGCTAATCAATATCTAGCTGTTGCGATAGATCAAATGACGAGCCAGAGAGCAAGGCATGAAATGGCCTCCCCGCACTCTTGATAATATAATTTTGGGTCTAAGCCAAAAGTATGGGCTCCTCGACAGTGCCCATTCTGTGGCAGTAAAAGAGGGCGATGTTTGATCTCCTCCCCCATTGACGGTCGGCGAGGACTGCTGCAAGCCCTAATCAAAGGTTAAGCTAGCAGCAGGGGTGAGAATCTGGACTGTCCAGGCCTCCCAAGGTTGACAAAGTATACCTTTTTGGGTTTCCCGGTGGCTAGGGTAGTAATTACAGTGTTAGGGCACTTGTCCACTTATTCAAAGGTGGGTAGACAGTGCAATGCCGGACCTGGGTTCTCACCGTTGTCATGAACACAGTCATGAACGATGACTAAGCACTTTTTACATCTTATTCTTCAAGTGGCGACCGAATTATGCAAAACATTGATCTCCAATCAACAATACAAACAGTAAAAGTATACCCATATGCCATTACATATTTAGGAGATGTAATCAATAGTACTGTTGTGACAATTAATTTTCATTTAAAATGCGTTGATTATGAAAACCCATCAATATCTAAATTTGGATGGCATGAATTGATTCTGTTGGATGCCCGACATAAAGTAGTATACGAATGACCGCCTGCTTCACAAAAATCTCTATAACTACGGCAATCATGTGCTTTCCTTATAGAAACATATAACTTTTTAGAAAACTCCCGTATAATAAGGGCTTCAAATGCTGTCTAAGTAGCACTATAAGATGCAAAGGGACATCTAAATCTCTGTTAGAGACTTCAAAAGCTCCGTAACTAAAACAAATCTCCGAAATGCCTTCTAGTAATTAAACAACTTTCCACAATTTCTTATGAAACAGGCCACAGAATATTTCACGTTTATGTAACTAATGTTGTGTATGATTTTGTTTATGGGGGAGCAATGCCCGAGTACATTTACAATGCATATTATATGTCATTAAGCCAAAAAAGGCCACGTCGGCCTGTCTACAGCCATAGTATTGCTATAACAGTGTCCAAAATTATGGGTGAACCCTGCACCCGGGGTGCATAAATTTGCAGCAGGGTGCATGATTTTTATACTGTGCACCTGGCAGATGGACATATTTCTGATGAAATGAATAGCCATATATCACTGAGGGTGCAAGGAAAGACTCACCAGGTGCACAGATTTAAACCTTAATTTCGGACACTGCTATACATGTATTTTGTTACATTTTCTTATGCTCAAATATCATCCAGTTGTACGTTTTACATGCTATATGATATCATATTCGACAACTAATGGATGCTCATGCTATATTATGTAACAATCATCAATCAATGATTTAAAATAAAGTCCCGCTGGCGATATCCAGGGTCCCACCCCCACCCCGTCATGGTTACACAACCTGCCCAGTGGCCTATTTACTGACCCCAGGTGAGGGTTCTTTGATGTTCTTTGATGTTCCTACCCTATAGCGTGAGTGGAGCATTGGATTAAAGGTGGGTGTCCATCTACATGATCGACAAGGACACCTGGAGTAAAAAGGAGAAATGTCTTCTTCGTGCAGTTTTCCTTACAGTGCAAAGATCTGACCGAAATGACCTCTTTTTCTCTCTCGAGGAGTGACGTAACAGTAACGTTCTGAGACGTTATGATAATGGGTTTTTTTTACGTTATGCGATTGTTCTGTGAAATTACATCCTTGGCTGGGCTGTCCTGAACAGCTGAACCTTTCGTTAATTTTACATAATCTTTTGATTTCTATCGTTTAAAAAAAAATTTGGAGGGGTAAAGTAGAAGGGCAGCAATCTAAAATTTGCATACTATTGGATTCTCATGCCCCATACTTGGGTGCAGGGGGGCTCATTGCTGCCACCTGGTGGAATTCCACAATACCTTTATACCCCTATTATTTAACATTACACCCCCCACACAAAACATTTCTTATACACCAACCTCTACTTCCTCCTTCTTCATCAACCCTCCCAAACAACAACACACACCTCCATTATATCCTCAAATTTACCTCCCACCCTCCCATTAAATCAAATAACTCTATTATCCCACTTCATCCTCTCATCTCATCCATTTTTATCCTTTTATATATATATTATCTTATCTAACTATAAATTTTTCATAAATAAAATTCAAAATTTATCCCAATTCGTGCCTCGAGTTTTATTTTCCACCGGTTTACAGCAATGAAATCATAGTTAAACACCCCCAAGAAGTACACCCCCTAGGAGTAGTTTTTAATCTCTCAGGTTCACCTGTGAGAATTGAAAACTGGAATCCCAAAGAAATATTGACTGGAAGCTTGAAAATTATGAGTTAAAGTTTTATCAGGCTTATAGCCTTAAGGATAATGCCCACAAACTAGAGCTTCCCCCTAGTGGTGAAAACTGTAAAATCCCCCTGGGGCATAGGGAAATGTCCTAAAACTTGATCTAAAATGCTATTCATTATCTAAATGGTCTGTTTTGGGAACTTAAACCAAAGTTTGATTGGTTTAGGGAATTTAGCTTTTGCCTTAGAAATGCCTGTTGGGCAAAAAGTGGCACTTGGTCACTAAACACATTTTTTCCACAAATTTCATCCTTACAAGCTAATTGCTGAGGATATAAAGGAAACTGGTGTTCTAATATGTTAACAAGTTTGGCTGCTTTAAAAATTACTTGGTGATTTATATATTTTGCATCTTTTTTTGTCTCTGCACTGCAAAACATGCCAAAAAGGTATGATGTTTTTTCCTATTTTTTACACATATTTCTTCACCTAACTCAATAGATCACCCCGGGACCTATGCTTTTTTTTAAAGTTTTATGTTCACAATATATGTAGGTATTTATATAGTGATTTTGAGACAAGTTCCATGTTTAGAAATCTTTTTATAGCAGGTTTTAGGCAAAATAAGGGCTTCAAAAAGAGCCTCCTCAGACAGGTAACATTTTTTTCTTAAAGTAAAATATATATCAAATGCAATATTTAGCCACAAAATAATTCTATAGCACCTCCTTCATACATTTCATGCAAGAAACATTAAAAACATGTAAATCTTGTATCTTAATTTCATGAGTACTTAATTTCTGATTTTCTCTGAAAATGTCCCAAGGTATCATCTAATAGCTCTTAAATTAGCCCTGGGACCCCCACTTTTCTTTTCATATATTGGCTCTATATCACCAGTGGATCAATTGTACCAAATTACAATGCATTTCCATGTTTCGTTTAGTTAGTGGGCATTATCCTTAAAGAGAGTACTTATACAATGTACAATGACATCGGTCAGGCGTTGACCATGTAAAATACAGGCTGAAATTATTATTTCATAGCTTAACGTACTTTCCTTATAGCCTATCATTTATCAACAAGGTACTATACTTCCATACGAACTTCTTCTGAATTGCAACCCTTTGACACTGTAAATAATTATACTATAACTGAGATCTTCTCTTTGACTGCTTGCCCCCTACATAATAGTGGATGAGTCAGTTTGGTAAACAACGTTTAAGAGATATCAGGCCCTCTTTTCATTTCATGCCGAGGCTGAGGGCACAATTTTTCCGGCAAAAAACCTCACAAGTTCACATGTAACAGACCTCAGAGTCCATATGTATGTTCTTAAAAGACGTACTTCATTACTAAAAGCCCACTTAATAAATTGACAAATGTAGTGCACCCACTCTGCCATCGTCAGAGGCACTATAAGCGACATTGGACTTGGTTGATTTGCTAATGAATGGCTAGATGCATGCCTCAACAGGGGTGCACCTCAGTAGTCAACGTGTTGATAGAAGATAATCCCCTCTTGTTTGTCTTAGGTCGGTCATTGTTTATGGGGCAATTAATAAGAAAATTTAGAAATAGAAAAAATGAAAGAAAAGGGGGGGCTTGGGGGCACAGCCCCCGATTTCTAACCAATATTGACAACAAATATTCAACCAAAACCAATAATAACATCAATATTCTTGTCTGGAAAGTATTTTTGTAATTCTTGTATAAACTTTGACCGGCACTGCCACCCGACCCTAATCCCTGAGTGTTGTGTTAAGTTGACTAGTGGATGGCAGCCCTCAACAGTCAATATCGGTCAGCTTAATTGCATGAGGTGCAATGAAAAGAAACTCTGTAGCAATAAACTTTTAAGGCCAGGTTTGCATTCAAAATCATGACCTGCAATAAATAACTGACACAGGAAATACATGTACAAGGATGAGAGCTGGTTCAATAATATAACCGTATGGACGGTCCACTACCCAACCCAACATCAGGGTAGCTGAGGGAGGGTGGGAGAATGTTGCATCCCAAATCTCCCACCCTGGAGGAGCCCTGTTGGATCCCCCCCGGGGCCCCTTATCGACCAGTAGATGATCAGCAGGTGAACACACCTGACATTAAAGGACCTTCAACTGGCCTTATAACAGGACAAGGGTACGGCCAGTTCAGTAACGATCTTAAGCCTAAGGTTACGGGTTCTCCCTATGGACGGCCTTTCAACTCTCACACCCTGAAGCCCTTCCCATATACATTGTATAACCTTACGTGGGTTAACCACGACTACCTAGTGCCATTGGCCATTGTATGTGGTGCCCTGCCTATGGGACACTGCATATAAAAGAACACCTGCATCGGTAAAAGTGCAGGGATATGGTCTCTACTTCCTCGTAGATTTGATCATCCAGGAGCAAGGGTGAAATATCCAAGTGCTCCAGAGCCACTGAGTCAAACCAACAAAGCATGACTAGGGTACAAATAGCGGCGTATTAATTTGTATGTAATAGGTAAGTTGGGTCGGAGTGGGGTCTGACGGTTCTTATTAAGCCAGGTAAAACTGTTGAAAGTCTAAAAAACTTTTAAAATATGTGAAATTCCCAGTTTGTTACCTCCCATACTCTTGAGCAAAATTCACTTTAAGTAACAGACGGGATGTCTACCTTATCATAGAGTCGACCATTATCATATAGGAACAAGGGAATACCCAGTGCACCAGGTCCTCTATCTCGAGGACGAACTCAAAAACAAAAACGAACCGTACGAGTAAAATGGTTGAAACATACAAAAAAACATATTTTTCTTAACACAATGACCTTTGTTAATTTTAATTGTGATAAATCTATAATGGGAAATGAAAGAAAAAATATTTTGAACAATTTTGCATGATAAACCTAAAACGGCAGCTCCTTCAGTGCATAAAGACCATATTCCACTGTGCGGTGTTTTGCTCGCGGTGGGCAGTTAACTTTGTTCGTCACTACTGCTAGTAAATATGGGCACCGCAATGGAATATAGAAATTGCTTGCAGTGCTACTTGAGTGGCACTGTGGGTATACTGTGACCGCATGTACCATCGCTTATTATTTATATAGGTTTTCTATGGATTGCTTGTGGTGGTGGTGGATATACCAACATGCTGGTATCTGAAACGTAAATTACTTGTGGTGGCCTTACCTCCCACCACAAATGGGCTCAAGTGGTATCTGCATAGTCATAGGCAGCTGACAGGGTCAACACCTTTCAACCACCGACAAGCACCACTCAGGCAAGCAGCAATGTAACAAGTACGTTCTGCGACTGTACTTTTTTGGTTAGTCTGTAACTTGCCCAATTTTCAAGTAACAGTTACGTTTTGTTTAAGGTAAAGTTGAGACTTACTTAAAATGAATGTTATAATAACATCATACTTTAGTGAAGTTGAGACCTTACTAATAAAGAGCATTATAAAAAGGTTATTATGATGTGAAAGAACATTACAAGAATGTCACAATAAAGTCACAGTGCGATGTCACAATGTTAGTTTCTAAAGAAGTTTTTGGGTGCCATCAAAATAACGTAACAAGAACCAAAGCAGAACTAACAAGAATGTTATAATAACATTAATATAATGTCATTTTCTTGCTTGGGCAGTCTGAGGGGTCTAGTCATTGGTTTGGTTTGGTTTGAACCACCAGACTCAGTGGTTCTGGAGCACTGGGATGTTTCACCCTTGCTCCTGGATGATCGAATCTATGAGGAGGTAGAGACCATACCCCTACACTTTTACCGAGGCAGGTGTTCTTTAATGTGCCTTGTCCCATAGGCAGGGCAAGACACACAACGTCCGGTGGCTCTCTAGGAACCTTTGATAACCCAGTCATTGGCACTGGGAGAAACGCAGAGGGGTGTAGCAGCCCAGCCTGGCCCAGGATCTAACCCGGGACCTCCCACACTACAGGCGAACACGCTATATATAACCACTTCACCACCCCGTGCCCCATCTAGTCATCATGGAGAAACCCACCTTTATACTCCCCATCTACCTGCATGCCGGTGGTCCACCCCTCTTTATGGGAAACCTTGACACGGCTCACCGCCTACATGAGTTAAAAGGTGACACTTAGGTGTGATCTATAGGGGTCAGAGACCCCCCACAATGAGGTGGCACCCTCCAGGGCTTTGAACCAGCCCTGGAGGATCAATGCGCGCCCTCTACCTGACCTCTGCACCCCTTCACCCTGCCGTCTCACACCGTCCGCGTTATCGACATCCGCGGATAAGACGGGCAGAGAAAAGAGTTCCCTGGCCATATATCACGTCGGTGAAGAGAATTGCACGCACAGCAGAGGATATTCCTCCCTTTATCCCTTCACTCATCCCCAATATTAAGTAATAGTATAGTGATTAGGTTGCTGTGTGACCTCCATTATAGGGGTGTGATGAGTTGGTTCTTGTGATCTGATTAGTGATGTTATGTAAAATTCCTGATTAGTGATGTTATGTAAAATTCCCATAATCAAAGGCAGAACTTTGATACTCAGATATTGATGTTTTCCTCCAATAGAGCTTCTATAATTATCGCATTATTAAGAAATATCTACAATACAGCATACATATCGTTCAAGCAAATCCAGAGATTAAAAATAGGTGGAACCACGTGCCATATTGCAACCCCATGCTTATTTAGAAGCGTTCACACTATCAGAACAGTAGCCAAATACATATAATATCGCTGTGCTCTTTCCAGAGCCTGAGCAGCTCATTAGATGTTGAAAGTGCGGCCCTGAATGAGTATTCAGCGCCATTCCAATATTACTGATCTCATCCTACAGGCCTCGGTCAGAATGTTTTCGATTTCAGGATCGTAATTTCAACCTCTGATCGTTTTCCTTTAGTGCCCATACTGCAGCCCTATGCATATTTTGATACTTATACTTACTGCAGAGTGTATAGCCCGATTCATATTATAGTATAACCTAGTCTGTGTGTATTTTGATGTACTCATACTCAGCAGAGTGCAGCCAAATGCATATTTTAATATTCTCGTACTCACCAGAGTGTAGCCCAGTGCATATTTTGACGTAACCTATTCATACTCATCGAAGTGTAACCCGATGCATTATTTGATGTACACATACTTACCCAGGTGTAGCCCGATGAATAATGATGTACTTATACTGACTGCAGAGCATATGGCCTGATGCATATTTTGATGTAACCTATTCATACTCACCGGAGTGCAGCCCAATGCGTATTTTGATGTACACATACTTACCGGAGTGCAGGCCATTGGTATTTTGATGTCCTCATACTCACCAGAGTGTAGCTCAATGCGTATTTTGATGCACTCATACTCACCGGAGTGTAGCCCAATGCGTATTTTGACGTACTCATACTCACCGGAGTGCAGCCCATTGCGTATTTTGATGTACACATACTTACAGGAGTGCAGCCCAATGCGTATTTTGATGTACTCATACTCACCAGAGTGCAGCCCAATGCGTATTTTGATGTACTCCTCGGTGTGTGGGATGATGAAGGTGGCTGCTGAGATCTGAATGTCCAGCGCCATCCGGGCGATCTGCCGCGCATGCTCCTGGCCGTTCCGTTCCGGAAGTCCCGAGGCCACCATGTAGGCGTCCCCGATGGTCTCCACCTTATAGGCGTCGTACTTGTCGATCACCTTGTCGAACAGGCTGCAAGCAACAACAGGTGATAGATGATTACTACTCATCCAAAATCTGATCCACTACCTCTCACGTGTTATAGGAAAACATACAGAGGTTGACAGTACGACTGAGAAAAGTTACGTATTGTATACTGCTTGAGATCAAAGTGAGCCGTATCCCAATGTCTTGACCATTCACACACTTGACTGATCTCAAGCAATTTATGCTTGGTTTCCTCTCAAATAAAGGGTTCTACCACTATATCCTATTAATGAGACCTGCATTATTTTATTATTTTACCTGCCGTGAGCAGACTTCAGGTTTGGGCATGGCCTTAAACGTGAGAACGTCAGGTCTGCATATACAGGTAGCCTTATACCCGCGGACATTGGCTCCATGCGTGTTGGTTCAAGAAATGTAATCTACCAAATATTATCCTGAAAAAGGTCATGTTGCTTCCAATAGGATTTCTTTCTCAATTGAACATATCTGCTCTTGTTAAAAAAAACCGTTTAAAAACTATGCTGTTTGTTCTTTCTTTCTTAGTAAATGAATAATGAAAGCCAGAATAGAACACGTTCAAGTGGTCCTCAGGTAAACGTTGAAAGGCTATTGGGTCAGGCCCTCAGCATCCTGCAATCACTCACTGACAGGACTTGCTGATACCTCCTACCAAGCTGAGTGCTGTTTGCACGGGTTGTTTGGTAGAATATCAGGTTACGGACGTTGGAAGAGGAGGGGACCTTGTTGTGTGGGACTGACCTTGGTAAAGGACCAGGGGATTCAATAAACAGGGCAGAAATACCCCTATAATATGTCAATATTGAACTGTAGGCCTATATGAAGGAAGTGGTTGCCAAGAAAGCCAATGACGCAATGTGGTAAAGAGGTCATATTACCTCAGCATATCTAAGAGGGCATATACATATAGATACACAGAGAGATGGAGTTGTGTGTGTTGATACAATGTGTGTGTGCACTGCAGACAAATAAAAGGATATACAGCATCTAGGCTCTTCATGAGGGGTACCGATAAGAGATGTCAATTTTTTTTTCTATTTGTTGCTAATTAAATTCAATGTCACAAATCACAAGTCTAATTTTAAGAAATAGCCGGATGTCCAGATCTTGATTTTAAGAATGAGCAATGTTGCATGCACTAAGGTCATGTTGGCAATTCAAGAGCCATTATAATGTGCAATACTGATATAGAGAGTTTTTAGAAAGTCAATGAGTCAAGGGGGCACAATACCTACCTTAAAGAAGAAGAAGTCAAAGAAGTTAATGACTTCATCTGGTGGGGAGGGCATATATTCATGTACAATACTGACCTAAAGAGGGCATTGAGGAAAGAAACAACTTGCTGTGGAGACAGTAGGACATATATTCATGTACAATACTGATCTGTAGAGGGTGTTTATTAAGTCAATGACCAGATGTGGGGAGAGGAGGGCATATATTCATATACAATACCGATCTGTAAAGGGCATTGGGGGAGTCAATGACCTGGTATGGGGAGAGGGCATATTCATTTATCACCCGCATGGCCACCGAACGGTGTGTATAAGGGGCAGTGCGTATTGACAGGCTGTACATACCGCACCTCATTTACAGTATTTAAAACCTATTTGGAAAATTGTTTGGGTAATAAAATATAGAAGACCCTTTGGGGTCGTCCTCGGGTGGCTGTACGAACCATGGGGATCATATGAACCTCGGGCCTCGCCCTTCGTGCGTGACTCTGCCCTATGGGTCGTACAGCCACCCTCTGACCCCCGTGGGCGTTCTTATATTAGTAAAATACTAACCTGTAGAGGGCATTGAGGAAGTCAATGACCTGGTGCGGAGACAGGAGGGCAGATATACGAGTAAATCCAACCACGTCACTGAAGTAAATGGTGACCATGTCGTAGAACTCTGGAGGAACCTCCTGGTTACATTTGAGTCGGTCGGCCACAGAGGGAGGTAACATCTGATGGAGCAACTCCTCCGTCCGCCGACGCTCATCCTCCAACTCATACCTAAAGAAAGACAAAGGTAACTAGCACTGGTACACACTAACATACAAATAAACTATTGAATATGTCTGCAATATTGGACAGGTAAAGGTATTTGATAAATATTAATGAACAGTTTGTAATGTACTCTCCCCTCCACACACACACACACACACACACAACACTGGGGCTATAGTCTCCACAGCTATTTTAGCAGAAACAAATTTCATAGTTTGTGTTCTTTGGTAAGTTTGTGAGGAAAAAAACAAGGCCTGTTTTTAAATCCAATTTCCGGGAGTCCACTAACTTTGATTGACCTGGAAACGCCCATGTGTAAAGGTGAAGGAGTGCCGCTAACAGAAGCAATTTATAAAAAGTGAAATTTGATAGGTAGCGCTCAATTGAATTTTGGTAATATGTCTGCTGCGGGAAAAGTGGCCTGTAAAATGTCCAAATTTGTTGATCCAACGGTGTGTGTGTGTGGGTGGGGGGGGGGGGGGGGGGCTTTAGGGGGTCTTTACAAAGAGGGATAAATGACCAATTACAACTTTTAGATAGGGCATATACCTCCCCGTCCACATATCATAGAAAAATAAAAGAAATCTTAGAAACGGGTCAATTTCTTTTCTGTCAAAGCCTTCAGACACTTTCAAAATTGCAAATTCTGTTCATCTGGTATTACGCCTTGGATGAAGGTTAGAACTGAAAGTTAGAAAGTTAGTCGTATTCTAATGATCCAAAAATGTGCTAAGACCGTTTACCTTAAATCGTGTTGTTGAGGGTGACGGGGATCTTCCCCTGCCACTCTACTCCCTTTATGTTTAAGTTACTTCTTTGCTTAAAGAACTTGCCATTGAGTCTGAATTCCCCTACCCCCTCTCTCCCCTTAAACAATGACCAGTCCCATTTCGTCTACCTGTTTAGACTGACTGTGTTAGAAAAATTACCAGTCCCTCATGTCATGCTGTTCTCCCCAAACCCCCCACTTCCTCTAAATAATAACCTGTCCCCCGCCCTACATTCACCTCAGTAAACAATGATCAGTCCCTACCCCTCAACCCTCACCCCAGTAAACAATGACCAGTCCCCTACCCCTCACCCCAGTAAACAATGACCGGTCCCCCTACCCCTCACCCCAGTAAACAATGACTGGTCCCCCTACCCCTCACCCCAGTAAACAATGACCAGCCCCCTACCCCTCACCCCAGTAAACAATGACCAGTCCCCTACCTCACACCTTCAGTAAACAATGACCACTCTCCCTAGCCCACACCTAAGTTAAAAATGGTCCCTCTACCCAGGCCTATAGCCAGCTTTTTTTAGAGGGGGGTTCATTTTTTTGAGTATAGGGCTCAAATATTATTGTGGATGGGTAGTGGGCATACAGTACATATGAAAATAACTTGTTGAATAAAACAGAAAATGAAATACAGGAGTTGAAGATCCTGTTTTTTGTAATCCAAAAAGTGCCATAGCTATTGTGACGTTCTCTGGTAAGTCGGGGTTGCCGATTCTTACAACAGAGGAACGTGGGGGTTGTTCGGGTCTCGGGGCGGACGGGGAATCCGGGCCAAGAACCGAGATGTGTTTCTAGAGTCGTGCCTCGCGCACGAGGGGGGGCTGAGCGAATCGATCGGGAATCGGCACTCGATGTCGACGGAGGACTGCGGGGGAGGGAAATTATGGTAGGGGTACGGGTCGGCCGGGGGGCGGTCCACCCCTGAGTTCCGGTCCGCGGGGGCGACGGGCCGACGGTCGCCTATTGTTTGGTAGCGTGGGGCCGAGCATGCCGCGCCCTCGTCCCCGCGGACTTCGCTCCCTCGTTCCGCTCCCCATGTCTTCGTACCATACTACGCCTCGGTTTCCGGTACTACTTCGGGCCTTCGTGCCCTACTCCGTTCCCTCGTTCCTCGTTCTTCGGGCCATCGGGCCCCTTACCCTATGTTTCTACTACCTATCTCGAACTTCGACTGTTTTTGTCCTAACTTCGGCTTAATTACTCTGTCCGGCTCATCTTTAGCGGTTGTTTCAGGAAAGAGGACACGTCTGGACACCAGGAGAACTGTTAAAGAACTCTGTTTATTCGGGCCTCACCGCCCCTTTATATACTAGAGAGCTCAGCCCTGATTGGCTGCCTTCGGTCACGTGACCTACAACTGACGTCACTTCCGGTTTATATATTCCGTTTCCGGTTTACATTTCACTTCCGGTTTACATATTTCCGGGTTTCGTTCCATTACGTTTTCGTTATTCGTTCTTTACATATTCGTTATTCGTTCTTTACATATTCGTTCTTTACATCTATTTCGTTCTTCGTTCTTTACATATTCGTTCTTTACATCTATTTCTATTATTACCTTATTTCTATTATTTTAACCTCTATGTATTTTGGCTGAATAGCCGTTCATCACACCCTCCCGCACCTTCTTGAAAGGTGGGAAAACACGTTATACAAAATTTCAACACAGTTCATACAGCAACGACAACAGAACATACTCTAGAACCAGAAACATTTCAATCCTACGCTCCTTATCGGTAGAGGAGGAGGTGTCACCCTCTGTCCTCCCCGGTCTACTTCGGAGGGCCCCCGGGGCCTATCCGGCTAATTAATATTTCTCTTCTTTCTTCGTTTTTCTCTCTTCGTTTTTCTATATCTTAGTCTCTTTTTATCTTCGTCAGAGTTCTCTATCCTGGATCTATTAGGACCTCCTCTTTTTTTTTTTTTTTTCCGTCTTTAGGATGAGCGAGCCGGTCGTGGCTCTCCCACCCGGGACTGGGGATCGGTCGTGACCCCGTCGCCCCCGCTCCTCTCCTCTGGGCTCTATTTACTTAGCCCCTCGGTGCGTTTTTCCTCGCCTTTTTACCCTCATTAGGACAGAGGGACCGGTCGTGGTCCTCCTGCCCGGGGCCATGGGTCGGTCGTGACCCGCAGTGCCCCCGTTCCCTTCGTTTTCCGTCGTCCAGACGTTCTCCCCTAGTTCGGGTGGAGAATCGGTCGCGACTCTCCCACCCAGAGGCCAGGGCCGGTCGTGACCCTTAGTCCTCTCGACCCTCGATCCGTTCTACCGTCGTTCAGACGTTCTCCGTTGTTTTTGGGTAGAGAATCGGTCGTGATTCTCCTACCCGGTCGGTCGTGACCCCTCGTTCTTCCGTAACTATTACTCTTCTCTGCGTTCTCTTAGGTGATGATGATGATTTTAAGGATGAGTTGAAGAAGAAAGACTGAAGTTTTTGTGGATAGAATGTTCTTTTTGGACTTCGCACCCTCGGTCGCCTCGGCATTCAGAGCCCTCCAGTGACTTTTTCACGTTTGGCAAGGACAACATGTTCGAGCCAAAGGCCAAGGTACCCAAAGAAGAAGATGGCATTGTATGTGGAAAGGAACTTAACTTCATGCATTAAAGCTTAGAGTGGAAGCTTCAGCAGACGACGTCGCGGGTTTCGTGCTACTTGTCACGGTGAAGCTTTGAGATGGAGTCCGGGTGAAGGTGAGACTGAGAAGATTAGAATCATTAATTATCGATGAAGTGTCCGTTTTCCGTACAGGAACTGAAGTTTGACTTTTACGACACATGTCCTCGTGGTTAACCCAGCATTAAGATGTTCCGTCCTCGACCACGTCGACACATTTGAAGATTTCAGGATTTCAGAAAGAGATGTCGGAGAGAGTCCACCATAGTAAAGTATTTCCGTCACCGTTCCGGGCTCAAGTGGCATGACAACAACCGGAACGGAGACCTGATTAAGAAGATAATTTTGATGAAGTTTCTTTTTGATGACAGGAGCCGGTGCCTCTCATCCCTCCCCCCCTCCGTAAGCAACGGCAGGAAGACAGTCCTCTTTGGGGCGAGAGGGAGGCTCCTTCGTTCTACTGATGAGATGATTTTCCTAAGAAGAGGATTCCTGTTTCGGGCACTCGGGCCCTCGTTCGTTTCCTAGGCTCTCGGGCCTCGCTCTGTTTACTAAGTTTTTCTCTTCGTCCTCCCGGAGGACCGTGCTTTTAGACGATTTTCGTGAGACTGTAATACCAACAAATAGTTCGTTAATAGAAGTAAGTTTAAGATCCGGTCTGGTTTGATTTTGGAGTAAGGCCACAGTCGTCCACGGTGCCATGTCACATTGCATGGAGCCACTATGCCTATGACGAACGCCGAGACAACAGCTCCGAGCCGTTCCGGGCTGCTCCTAGGTACGACGGTTCGAAGTTGGTAAGTTGAAGATATTAGTGAGAAGGAGAAGAAGAAGCCGTAGAAAGTGAAGATGGACGACATCAACTGGGACCTGCACCCAACGTCAACCTCTGAGATCCGGAACGGGCCCATTCTCAATAAAATAGCATATATAGAGAACTCATCCGATGTCGAACTCCAAGAAGGGTCGCTCCTCGTCGCTCTTTACAGACCTCTTGATTTGTCTATCGAGGCATCCGCGGCCGACGTTCCAAGCACCACCTCCCTGTATATTGCAAAGATTACTTCCCTATATGTTTCAAAGACTATTTTGTTTCGTTCCTCGAGAAGAAGACATCAGGAAATACGACATGGAAGGAGTCTCTGTCGTTACTGCAGGTAAGAGATTAATATAAGTTTTAGTAAGTCTATTAATTTTCGTTTCTCGTTCATGTATTGCTTTTACTATATATTACGGTCGGTCACGAGCCAGGGCCCCTAAGTTATCGTCCCTGCTCGTGCCTTGGTCCTCCGGGAGACATCTACGACTCGCCGCAATCCCTTCACGACTCGCTGCATCAACTCTGGCACGATAAAACCAGCATTCAGGTCGAGAAATTCCATTTTGCCGCTCTTCGTATGCGGTAAGAGGCTGAAGACAAGGAAACTCAGAAGATGATGGTACATGAATCCGGGTTCATCCACATTCTGATCGATCCATCCAAAATCAAGAAGACAAAGTTGCAGGAAGTAGAAGTGCCGCTAGAGGACAGAGGTCGTCTCTTCCTCGCCTCCAGATCGCTCAAGGCAGCGCGGGAGAAGGGTTTTCAGTCTTGGCCCGCGCCAGCCTTTCCTCCAGCGGCGAGTCGCCGGCCCACCGGTACCTTATTTACCCCGGCACGACCGTCGACTCAAAGACTACAATGACAACACTATCCGTCCATTCTGATTTCCTTTCTTCGATTCCGCCTCCCAACTTTCACTCTCGCTCCCGGGCCGCCCGGCCCGCCATCCATTTCCGCGACCGGACGATCCCGTTCCACCTGCTCGGTCCCAACCAACGCAGCGGGCTCCAGGGAAGAAGAGGAACAGCTACAAACTTGTTTTTCCTCCTAGCGCCTCCTTCCGTCCCGTATTCGCCCCGCAGGCTTGGTAAGTTCATTCCAGTCATGGACCCTCCAGCTCGCTGATTACACTCAACACCTCCTAACACATGTGGTTTCGTTCACTTCCGCAAGAAGATTCCCATAAAGAAACTAATAAGAATAAATTAAGATAAGAATGTTCGAGCCCGCCAGTCCGTTCCCGATGAGTTTAAGTAAAGTTTTCGGGCCCGTCCAGCGGTCTCCAGGAGAGTCTTTTATCCAGGCTTCGGCCTCCCGTGCGGCTCAGGTACCTCCGCCTCGGCCCGGTTCTCTCCCTGGGGGTTTGACACTATGGGTGAGGAGCCAACGCCCCGTAATCCCTCCCCACCCGACTCGCGACGCGCCATCTTCCGCCTCTGGTTCCGTCGCGCTGTTTTTCTTCCGTGCAAGACCTCGAGCAGCATCTACTTCACCCTTCTTCTTGGCGCCGGATCGGCAGCAACAGTCTCTCCTCCCTAGCGGGGAGCTCGAGAAGCTGATCCACCATTCCGCTCTGTTTTTCCGCCTCTCTTGTCGCCTTCAACAAGTCATCCAGTTGATCCTCGTTTTTGTACATCACTAGGGTCTGAGCCAATTGGACGGTCCGGTTGTGTTCGTTAACTAGCCGGTCGACCCCCGGGAACTCCCTGGTCAACGGCCCCAGTGCCGCCGTCGGGAACTGCGCCATCGCTTCTTCAAATGTCTCTGGCTTGCGGCCCGTTTCTAGTGCCATCAGGAACGCCATAGACGCCGAAGCCATTGCTCTTGTCTTGGCCGTCATTCCTCGCACCTCCCTCGGGGGCCACGTCAGTTGCACCCGAATGGCCTTTTCCGCGTCCCAGTCTCGTACCGCTCGCGCCGTCACCGGAAAGTGTCCCTGTAAGACCTGGTAAATGGCCTGTGTCCGTAATAACTTGAGTCTCGGTGTTTCCCTAGATGGTCCTGCCGTCGGTATCTCCGTTCCTATAGACCCGAACACTGAATCCGCTCCCGACTCGTCCAATTCTTGTTTCTCCGGCTCGTATCCTCTGGTCTCGGCCTGCCCCAACTCCATGTCCTCTGAGTCTTCCACCTCCGCGTCCATGGACTGGGCAGCCGGTATTTGTAATCTGTGTATCACAACCCGCGGTTGTAGCGCCCGCCCGTGTTTATCCTCGTCCTTGAGTGGGGTATCCGGTCCTGGCGGCGATCCCATACGTTCGGGCGACGGTGGTCCCGGGGTCTCCTCCGATCCTTGCGACCCGAAAAACGAGCTCCCCAAACTGGCTCGAGTCAGGTTGTCAACCGCCGCCCGTGTCTCTGGCGTGTCTGGTGCTACCGTAATGTCTCTCATTCGTTTCAATCCTGGGGGCGGCACTATCGGCTGCTTACATACCATCTTCTCCAGGGGTGAATCTGCTTTCGTCGGGGTAGGGGTAGAGAACAGCGGCTGTGTCGAGGCCGTCGACGCCGTGTCCTCCGGCCTGGCCGCATGCCGAACATACTTTACTTTCTCCACTCGCCCCGACGGTTTGAGTCCCTGCCTTTCTGCCATCTCGCGTAGAAACCTCCCTAGGTACAATGCTTCTCTTTCCACCAGCCGGCCTCCCTGTGCTTCCCGAATGCTGTCCTCCAGCTCCCGGTCGGATCTCGCCTCGTGGTAACCCCTGAACGATCCCTCCCGGTTCATTGTTCCTTTTAAATACCCGGGGTACCTCGGGTGTCGTGATTCGTATATCACTGATTTCTTATGAACTGTCATCATAGTAAATTGTGCGTCGCTACAAGGTGGTTCTAGTCCCGTGGTCCGTCTGACTCCTGTCGAGGTCTCAGGCTGCGATGGTCCCAGCTCTCCCGTGCTACTAGACTCAGCGATAATCAAAGACCGATCGCTTCGGGCCGACATACTCCTGCCTGACTCCGACTGGTCCGAACTCGTTCCCTCCTCCAATTCTCTCGGGACTTTCTTGACCTTTTTCCACTTCTTCTTTCGCGACGGCTCCTCCGCCGGGCATCCCTGCGTCGGGGGCCTCTTGAAAGCGAGCGGCTCCTCTTCCTCTTTGACTTTCGGTCGTTGGTCGTCGGACGAACTCACTAATTCCACCACCTCAGCCCCCGGTGGTATTCCTGAGCAACCCGGCTTCGGGGTGGGTGTGGATGTCCGTCCTTTTCCTCTGCCTGGGAGTCCTCGTCCTCTCGGTTCCCGTGGTTCTCCCTGGGCGTTTAACTTCTTAATTCGGCTCTGTACTAACCCTGATATTTGGTCTGGTGTCAGGAGTGGCTTCGGGTTGACCACGGCCCGGCTCGCGCTTCGCGGCGACTCGGTGTCTTCCTTCCGTACTCCTTTCGCGGCCCTCCGAGGGGAACGACGCGTGGGTGTCGATCGTTCCGCCACCTCGGCCAGGGGTCCCTTCCCTGCTGCTTTGGCTGCTTGGGCTCCCTCGCCGGCCTCGTCGGCCTCTGATCCTCCTTCGGTTGCTACCTGCTCCAGCTGCTCGGCGTCACTGTCCTCGGATCCTCTCGACGCCCTCGGGTAGTAAGGTATGCGGATATGCCGTCGCGGCCTCTCTGGCGCCTCCTTATCCACCGCCCTCTCAGGGGGTTGAAACCCCTCCGGATGGCGCACCGCGTAGTCCCGTTCCATGTTGGCTACCCGGGCCGCCGTTTCATCCCCAGTAGCGAAACTGGTGTACGGCGGTCGTCCTTTCGGGTCCAAGGCGAACGCCGCAGCATACTCCAGCCTCAGAAGGGGGTCTTGCTTCGGCATCCCCCTCTGCAGGTTCCCTTCGTGTGAGTCCGTCATGTGCTTCCTCCAGTCCTGGTGTGTCGAATAGGCTCGACTCGAACACACCGGGCACATGTAGTACTGCTTCCGTAATCCATCGTGCTGGCCTTTAATATGCTTGACCAAGTGCTTAAACTCCTTTCCGTGACAATGTCCTTCCCAGCACTGTCCGCTCATCGTATCTGTTTTCCGGGCTTTCGGGGCTC
The DNA here is from genome assembly GCA_936440205.1 of Lepidonotus clava. Lineage (NCBI taxonomy): Eukaryota > Metazoa > Annelida > Polychaeta > Phyllodocida > Polynoidae > Lepidonotus > Lepidonotus clava. The sequence goes on from OW387140.1 coordinate 44,802,623, forward strand.
GTTCCAATCCTGAAGCTCGTCCCGTCAGCCGTTTCCGTTTTTGTCTCGTGGTGATGCTGCTCGTCTCGCTTCTCTGCTTTTCCTCTTATTTTCTTCTCCTTAGCTCAGTCTGCTCGTCTGCGATTCGATGAATCCTGATCGGCTGACCAGAATGACCTGCTCCGGCGAGCGCTCTGCCTTTTATAGCCGCCGCAGGCGGAAGTGGGCGTGGCCTGCACTAGCGACCCCTAGCGTCAGACTCACCATCCACTTCTACGGTGGCGCCCCCTACTGTTTTCCGGTCCCCGGGGCCCGCCGCTGGTCACCGCCTCGCCTGCTTTTTACCTCGCGGCCCTTCGCCCGTCCACGCGTTTTTCCTAGGCCTTTTATTGCCCCACCGGACGTCCTCGGTCCTTTCATCCCTCGTCGCCTTCTCTTGCCTTTTTCATCTTGGCCCTCACAGTGCTTCCGCACACTTCCCGGAGAACACAGGGGCTCGGCGTTATCATCTCCTCGCCGCCGCCCCGTTCTCTTTGTCCTCTTTTACTCCTTTTACGACCTACTTTAAAGCCCGTCCTCGTTTCAGGCCTCGCCTTTTACAGCCGTCCGTTCGTTCCTCCGGCGTTCCCGAGAGTGCCGCATCTACTCTCCTCCGGTCTCCTGGACGCTGTAAAGCGGTATTACCAAGTCGGCATTACTTCAGAAGTCTTCACCAGCTTGCCACCGGGTCTGTCTTCTGTTGTAATCCAACCATCTTTTCCACGCTGTGGTTCCTCCGAACTGACCGGAAAGCGGCTCCGTGGGACTACTTTAGACATTCGGGCCGTCGTGGCTCCCGAACGCCGTTTTTCGTTCCAACCCCGCATTTCCCACCTATATTACATCCGCAAGAGAACCAATCTTCAGCTAGGTAGCAAATCTCTACAGCCTAACGACCTGCACTCCTACTGTAGTGGTCAACGCACCGCCCCGACTCAATGGCCCCAGGTTGATCAGTCCTTTTTGGCCAAAGCCTTTTTGTGTAGCGCCGATTTGGTCGTTCCCTTGGTCCTCTTCCACCTGCGGAATCGAGACACGAAAACGACTTCATCACAAAAAGGGGTGCCCCGTTTCCTTACGTGCCCTAGCGCGCCCCACCCCAAGCATTTACTGTGCAGCCTCGTATCCTTGCTGGTCAGCTACCATCCAGGCTGGCGCAGCGTGTCCTCGGTAGGGTTCCAGGCGGTCCACATGGACCACCCCCCCCGGTTTCCCTCGTTTCTTCCGTACTACCACCCGTCCTCGGTCAAGCACCTTGACGATCAGTGCAGGGCCCATCCATGGAAATCGCAACTTCGTTCCTTTGTCCCTATCCACTACCGTATCGTGCACCCAGACCAGTTCTCCGGCGTGGTATTCCCGCCGAGTCACCTTCCCATCGTACTCGTGTTTCTGATGGATGGCGGCTCGTTTCAGCCCCGTCCGGGCCTCCCGATAGGCCGCGACTAGCCCTTCCTCCAGGCTTTCCACATAGTCGCCTACCCGTCGGGGTTCCTCCTCTGGTCCTAGAGGTCTCCCATAAATCGCCTGTCGCGGCATCATGGTCTGTCGGCCCAGCATCATCATATTCGGTGTCACTCCCGTGCTGGCTTGCGGCGTTGCTCTATAACTCATCATCACGAGCGGGACCATCTCGTCCCATTCCCGACCCGTCGCTCGGCAGCTGGCTTTCAAACAACACCCCAAAGTACGGAAACTTCGTTCTATGTACCCGTCACTCCTGGGGTGGTACGGCGTCGTTCTTGTTTTGTGTATCCCGAATAGTGCACAGACCTGAGCCACCACCTCGGATTCGAAATTCGTGCCTTGATCCGAGTGTAGTTCCCGAAACGCGCCGTACCGTGCTACTACTTCTTCAACCAGTTTGTTCGCCACTGTCGTTGCCTTTTGATCCGGGATCGGGAAACACTCCAACCATTTGGTGAAATAGCATCCCACCATCAGGCAATACTTATTTCCTCGTTTGGTGACTGGGTACGGGCCCGAAACATCCATGGCCAGCCGTTCCATCGGCTCCCCCACTATGTACTGATGTAGCGGCTCCCGTCTTCCTCTTCCCTTTTTCAGCAACGCGCAATCACATTCTCGACATTCCTTCCGCACGTCTTCCCGGAGTCCCGGCCAGTAAAACCCTTGTTCCAACAGGGCCGTCGTCCTGGCGACTCCTAAATGCGCTCCTGCCGCGCCTCCATGGTATTCCCTTACCAACTTGGCCCGTTCCCCTCGGGGAACGACCAACTGGTTCCTCCAACCATGCCCTTCTAGTTCCCAGTACTTCCGATGCAGCACGCCATCCCTGAGGCTTAATCGTTCCCATTGCCTCCATAGGATCTTTGTTTCCCGGGATTCCGGAGATATAGCCTCCCAACCTGGCCGGTCCGCATCTTTTTCCATCCGTGCGACAATCGGCCCTATATCTCGATCCCTCTTCTGCGCTGCTCTTATCTCCTGCGGGGACCATCCGGGCTCGTACCCCCGGGCCCGCGTCACTACTCTCACTTTTTCGGTATTCTCGTGCTCCTCTCCACATTGTTTGCACGGATACCGGGACAACGCGTCAGCGTTCCCATGCTTCCTGCCCGGTCGGTGTTGGAACGACACATCATGCGAGTCGATAATCTCAATCCACCGAGCAGCCTGCCCCATCGGTTCCTTACTTCTCTGCAGCCAACTGACCGCGCTGTTATCCGTCCGGACTATCACGCGTTGACCATAGATGTAGCACCGAAAATGCTTCAAAGCTCGCACCACCGCCAACAGTTCTTTCCGCGTGGTGCAATACTTTCGTTCGTTTGACTCCAGGGTTTTGCTCGTGTAAGCTATCACCCGTTCCTCCCCTCTCTGCTCCTGTGATAGCACGGCTCCCGTTCCCACGTCACTGGCGTCTGTGTCAAGCCACCATTGTCCATCTTCCTCCGGGAATCCCAACACCGGGGCCTCCGTTAGCGCCTTCTTCATCGCCTCAAATGCCTCTTGTCGTCTCGCGCTCCACACGAATGGTTCCTCCTTCGTTGCCAATTCATACAAGGGGGCAGCCAACTCCGTGAAGCCGTTTATATGCCTTCTGTAGTACGAACATAATCCCACGAAGGCTCGTACCTCGTGGAGATCCCGCGGGACCGGCCACTCGGTTACTTGCCGACACTTTTCGGGGTCGGGTTCGATCCCGTTGAATGAGACAACGTGCCCCAAGAACGGAATCTTCTTCTGGAACAGCTTACATTTTCGCGCCTTTAACTTCAGTCCTGCAGCGTTCAATCGGTCCAGAACCCGTACCAATCTTTCCAGAGTCACTTTGAACGTTGGTCCAAAGACCAGTATGTCATCCAAGTATACCAGACACTCCTCCCACACGATTCCTCTGAGGATTCTTTCCATCAGTCTCTCGAAGGTGGCTGGGGCGTTCACTAGCCCGAATGGCATCACTTTAAACTCATACAATCCTCCTTGAGTCACGAAGGCCGTCTTTTCTTGGTCCTCCGGTGCCATCTCCACCTGCCAATATCCGCTTGCGAGGTCCAGACTGCAGAAGAATAGGCTTCCTCCCAAAGTGTTGAGGCTGTCCTCTATCCGCGGGAGCGGATAGGCGTCCACTTTCGTAGCCTGGTTCAGTTTTCGGTAGTCAATACAGAACCTCGTTCCTCCGTCCTTCTTTTTGACTAGAACGGTCGGGCTACTCCACGCACTCCCGCTCTCCTGGATAATCCCTAAATTTAACATATCCTCCACCAGTGCTCGTTCTTCCTCTCTCCTGGTGGCCGGATACCGTCTGACCCTCTGCTTGATCGGCATCTGATCCCCCGTTTTAATTCGATGTTGTACTAAATCTGTCCGTCCTAACTCATGTTTCGAGGTCGCAAACATTTGTTCCCGGGCCATGATGGCTTTCTCCAGCTCTTCGCCCTCCTCCGTGGTCAGGTCTTTCTTAGCCTCCCCTATCATTTCAACGAGCGCTCCTGGGGGTTCCTTTGCTTCACTTCCTATTCCTCGTACCTCTTGTACGAAGGTGGCTTCTCCGAGTACCCCGCCGGTTTCCAATTTCGCGCTCTCGGTCCCTCGGTTGGCCACCCAAACTTCATTTTCTTCTCCCAATGTCACCGTTCCTGGGATCACCTCCAGTCCCATAGGTAATCCAGCGCCGGTGATGACAGCCAGCTGTCCACCCTGTCTTATGTCCATTCTCGCTACTACTGTTACTCGGGTCACTTGGAGTGGGGGTATTTCCGTCGTTTTCTCGATTCGCACAACCTGTCCTCCGACGGTAACTGCCCGAATCCCATCCGTTCTCTGTTCTACTCCCGGGATTCGTTCCCCCTCTCCCTCCCCCTCGGCGGGCAGGAAGATGGCACTCGCGTGGGGCTTAACTGTCAGCCGGTATTTCACCGCGAAGTCGTTTCCCAGGATCCCTTCATCTCTACCGATGTCTGCCACCATGAACGTCCACTTCAACACGCGTGTTCCCAATTTTACTGGCAAGTTCGTGCATCCTTAGCACCACAACGGACTACCATCCACCGAGCAGAGACGTCCTTCATATCCATCCAGTTCTTCCCTTTTTCGTCCCCACTCTCTCCAGAGGCGTTCCGACAGCAGACTGATCATAGATCCGGTATCAACCAAAAAACGGACGACACTCTCTCCCACCGTCCCGGCCACATAAAGTCCACATTCTCCCATGCCTACTACTTCTCTCGCCGCGCCCGAAGGGGGCCCCGCGCTTACTGCGACGGCGACTGTCCGTTTCCCTGACGCTGAGAACACTCTCTTGCGAAATGGCCCTTCTGGTGACATTGATGACACTCTAAATCTTCTTTTCGCTTCTTAAACGCCTCCCTCCGGGCCGTTGCTTGTCTTCTAGCTTCCCGTTCTTCTGCCAATTCTTTCATCATCTCCTCCAACTTACCGTTCAAGGCCATGATCTGTGTATTGGCGTCCTCCTCGGGCTTCACTGCCCGCAGGAGGCGGCGTGAGTATCGTTCCTGTATTTCTACCACCTCTACCGCCTCCTCTAGTGTCTTGCATCCTTTCTCTGCACACTTCAGCTGAAGGTCTTCCCCAACTGCAGCCTGGAACGCATGTAATGCTGCTTTTTCCTGGCTAGCGTAGTCGTTGGAGAAGTAGGCTCTCGATGCCAGTCGCCGGGCATTATCAGCCAACTCCTTCGCTGTCTGGTTCTTTACACGTTTCAAGCCCGCCAACTCTTGCAGAGCATTACACGTGTCCTTCTCCTGACCGAACCTCCGGCGCAACGCATCCACCCTCGCTGAGTAACGGAGTCGTTCCCTGTCCGGGAGTCCGACAAAGTACATTCGTGCCGTTCCCGTCAGCGAGAGAAAAAGCATCGCCGCTTTTTCCTCGGCCGTCCAGCGTCCCAATGTTGCGTACTCCTCAAACTGGTTGATCCATCCCTCGAAATCCGGTTTACCGTCATACTTCTCTGGTCGTAAACTGAACTTCTTCAAACTCGCTCCTTCCTGACCGGTCTGTTGTTGCTGAGCCCGCACATTCTGCTCATCCGTCGGGGTGGACGTTCCCATAAAATTAAACTGCCTACCCATGATGGTCGTGTCCTCCCCTTTGGTCTCGGTTTTCGCACCTCCTTTCTCCTCCCCACCTTCCTTGAAGGCGACGTCAGAATCCATCTGCTCGAAGACTGCCGCAGTCGCCATGAGTATCCAATACCGATGAAACACCCAAGATCCACAAGTCCGTATGTGCCTATTTCAGCACCACCGCTGCCACCAGTGTGACGTTCTCTGGTAAGTCGGGGTTGCCGATTCTTACAACAGAGGAACGTGGGGGTTGTTCGGGTCTCGGGGCGGACGGGGAATCCGGGCCAAGAACCGAGATGTGTTTCTAGAGTCGTGCCTCGCGCACGAGGGGGGGCTGAGCGAATCGATCGGGAATCGGCACTCGATGTCGACGGAGGACTGCGGGGGAGGGAAATTATGGTAGGGGTACGGGTCGGCCGGGGGGCGGTCCACCCCTGAGTTCCGGTCCGCGGGGGCGACGGGCCGACGGTCGCCTATTGTTTGGTAGCGTGGGGCCGAGCATGCCGCGCCCTCGTCCCCGCGGACTTCGCTCCCTCGTTCCGCTCCCCATGTCTTCGTACCATACTACGCCTCGGTTTCCGGTACTACTTCGGGCCTTCGTGCCCTACTCCGTTCCCTCGTTCCTCGTTCTTCGGGCCATCGGGCCCCTTACCCTATGTTTCTACTACCTATCTCGAACTTCGACTGTTTTTGTCCTAACTTCGGCTTAATTACTCTGTCCGGCTCATCTTTAGCGGTTGTTTCAGGAAAGAGGACACGTCTGGACACCAGGAGAACTGTTAAAGAACTCTGTTTATTCGGGCCTCACCGCCCCTTTATATACTAGAGAGGTCAGCCCTGATTGGCTGCCTTCGGTCACGTGACCTACAACTGACGTCACTTCCGGTTTATATATTCCGTTTCCGGTTTACATTTCACTTCCGGTTTACATATTTCCGGGTTTCGTTCCATTACGTTTTCGTTATTCGTTCTTTACATATTCGTTATTCGTTCTTTACATATTCGTTCTTTACATCTATTTCGTTCTTCGTTCTTTACATATTCGTTCTTTACATCTATTTCTATTATTACCTTATTTCTATTATTTTAACCTCTATGTATTTTGGCTGAATAGCCGTTCATCACACTATCAATTGACCAAGGGGGTCGTCCAAGGGGGGGGGGGGGGGTGATACGAACCAGGCCTGCTCTATCCCTCTCGCCCAGTAAACAATGCCCTGTTCCTTACGTCTTGCTGCTGAGGTTGACAGCGAACTCCTGCATTTTGGAGGTCATGACGTAGATGAGGTAGGCAGTAAATAAAGAATCGTCCCCCTACCCCTCACCCCAGTAAACAATGACCGGTCCCCCTTCCCCTCACCCCCAATGACCATCCCAGTGAATGTAAACAATAACCGGTTCCTTACGTCTTGCTGCCGAGGTTGACGGCGAACTCCTGCATTTTGGAGGTCATGACGTAGATGAGGTAGACTGTGGCGGCTGAGCAGAAGAGGACAAAGATGAGCACGGTGGAGTAGATGATCATGTCGGCGCGGGCCTTGAGGCGGATCTTCTCCAGACTCTCGTTCAGCTCCGATGCCAGGTCCTGAAGGGTGAGGTACAGAAAGTTTGAGCCTGTTATACAGTGTATGTTTTATTTTCACTTTTATCATCACTTGATATGACGGTTGTGGGGATCCATGCATAAATATTAATTAAAGGATCCCCATGTGACCTGGAGCCTCCCTCTACTTGCCGGGTCCCGTCTCCGGATCGGGGAGAGGTGTGGCAGCAGGGAGAGGGAGTGGACATGTCACCAGTAGAGCCCAGTGTGGGACAGTGCACAATAACATCAGCCTAATATCAATTGCCGATATACTGGAGATCCTGGAGAATAAAGCAATTTCAACTGCCATCAAGTTTGTTCGTCAACTGTATGATCTGGCCAACAGAGACAGTGATTTGAGTTATTGGTGATAATAGTACAGAAGCCAATACTTTTTCGCCAAAGTGTGAAGGGAACGAGATTGAGGAACAAATATTAATGTAACAAGTTAAAGGTTGTTCAAACATGAAAAAGGAAATGTGTATCTTATTGGGGGTTAAACCACCATGTTTTAACATACAAAAAAGATTTGACAAAGATCGTTGACATATACAGTATATCAGATACATCTACGACTTTATGTCTTCATGAATTATGTGGAAACACTCTAAAAAAAAGTGGCACAATTTTGGCATAGTATTGCTGGCCTTTTTTCTCACAATTCCCAATTAATTTACCTCCACAACGACGACAACATGACATTGTACTTGCATGACAACGGCCATGACAATGGCCAGGTGGTTGAGGTAGTTTATATCAGGGACTTTACAGTGCTGCTCTACGTGCCTGCATGACCACGGCCAGGTGGTTGAGGTAGTTTATATTAGGGATTTTACAGTGCTGATCTACATACCTGCATGACGACAGCAAGGTGGTTGAGGTAGTTTATATTAGGGACTTTACAGTACTGCTCTACGTACCTGCATGACGACGGCCAGGTGGTTGAGGTAGTTTATATTAGAGACTTTACAGTCCTGCTCTACGTACTTGCATGACGACGGCCAGGTGGTTGAGGTAGTTTATATTAGAGACTTTACAGTCCTGCTCTACGTACTTGCATGACGACGGCCAGGTGGTTGAGGTAGTTTATATTAGAGACTTTACAGTGCTGCTCTATGGTGACGGCCAGGTGTTTGTGATGGTTTATATTAGGGACTTTACAGTGCTGCTCTACGTACCTGCATGACGACGGCCAGGTGGTTGAGGTAGTTTACATTAGAGACTTTACAGTGCTGCTCTATGGTGACGGCCAGGTGTTTATGGTGGTTTATATTAGGGACTTTACAGTGCTGCTCTATGTACCTGCATGACGACGGCCAGGTGGTTGAGGTAGTTTATATTAGAGACTTTACAGTGCTGCTCTATGTACCTGCATGACGACGGCCAGGTGGTTGAGGTAGTTTATATTAGGGACTTTACAGTGCTGCTCTACGTGCCTGCATGACCACGGCCAGGTGGTTGAGGTAGTTTATATTAGGGACTTTACAGTGCTGCTCTACGTGCCTGCATGACCACGGCCAGGTGGTTGAGGTAGTTTATATTAGGGACTTTACAGTACTGCTCTACGTGCCTGCATGACCACGGCCAGGTGGTTGAGGTAGTTTATATTAGGGACTTTACAGTACTGCTCTACGTGCCTGCATGACCACGGCCAGGTGGTTGAGGTAGTTTATATTAGGGACTTTACAGTACTGCTCTATGTACCTGCATGACGACGGCCAGGTGGTTGAGGTAGTTTATATTAGGGACTTTACAGTACTGCTCTACGTGCCTGCATGACCACGGCCAGGTGGTTGAGGTAGTTTATATTAGGGACTTTACAGTACTGCTCTACGTGCCTGCATGACCACGGCCAGGTGGTTGAGGTAGTTCATATTAGGGACTTTACAGTACTGCTCTACGTACCTGCATGACCACGGCCAGGTGGTTGAGGTAGTTGGTCATGTTGCCGAACCACCACTCGCTGTTCTTCTGCCGCAGGTCCAGGGTGTCCCCGCGACACACGGTCTCGTAATCTGGGTCCTGGAAGCGCTGCTCGTACCGCCGCAGGTTGGCCTCCAGCTTACTGTCATCCAACAACACCTCCCTAGGGAAGGGGGGAAAGGGGAGAAAGGGGGAAATGGGATTTGTTTTGGATAATAAAAGCAGACCCTGCCCAGGACGAGACGTCACAGAACGTTTTGATAACATTGCAGAATACCTTAGAATGTTATTAGAACTTTGCAGAACGTGACTGTTACGTCCTTCCTTGGCTGGGGAATTGACATATGGATGATGATGATTGTTGGAGTTTAAGGTGGACTCAGCAATATACCAGCTATATCGACACCCACTCATGTTTGTATATACCAGTTAGGTGACCGAATCTATGTGGATGGAAACGACGGCAAGGCAAGGTGGTGTAATAGGCACAGGCCAGGCTTCAACCCGGGCCGGTCGAGTGGAAGGTGAGGACGTTACCCACTACACCCCCCCCCCCCTTTGACATATGGAAGTAGTGAAGTTGTCAATGATATTGATCAGTAAAGACTACCGTTTAGTGTTCTTTCTAGATGGCCTTACAATAAATACGTCGCACATTTGCAAAATAAATCAAGTACCTTGTTTTCCCGTGACGCTACTTAATTAATGGAAGACCTCTAACTTGTTAGGCTATTTGGAAAAACATGAAGATTTTAATCAATTTTTGCTTCTTGTGTATTTTTGTTGGTAATGCTCTTAATCGTATTAATTGCAATTTACGTCACTTTACAAATAATATTGTGTTGTCCTGAAATGTAACTATCAATGCTTCCTTATTCAAGGCACCACGAAATTGTTCTTTTCAAAGATAATCCAATGTAAATAAAATCACAATTATAGCTATCTAACCGTACAAGCAAGAACATTATGTTACATTAGCAATTTGCCAAAGATTATTACTAATGTTGAACAACTTGATACACAAGTATTAAGCTGAAGTAGAAAGACTTTAGAACCAGAATAAAGACCGCCCTCGGCAGAGAAAATCAAAGGAATACAAAATGGCTTCATTTACCTACTCTTTGATTTCCATTACATTGCAATGAATTTAGATTTATTCTTCTTTGTATAGACATTGTCGGGAGCACTTCCGACCGCTATTGGCAAGCACTTCCTATAGAAGCCACTTAACACCTGAGGGACTGTCAAAATAAAATAGGTCGTCCCACCACATACATTGCCTATAAATGAAATTCCAGACCACACAGCAGCGGCTCGGAGTGCTAGTGAGGAACTCAGCCCCAGAGGTACTGGTCGGGCAAGCTAGGGGTTATTTCCTGTTTGAGCCCATGTGAATTGGTCACTTTAACCTACCTTCCATTTTATATATGCACTAGGTTGAAGAATGCAATAACAATAGTTGATTGTGCAGAACTCGATCGTTTCTGTGATTGTGAATCATAACTTGTATTTTATAAATACTTTTCAGTATTACAAGTTTTGGACTCCAAATTCCCATTTCTGTGTACTTTTTTTTGCATGTCGCGTGGCTAATAAAAGGATGTCAATGTACGCGACAGGCATCAAATTCCCATTTCACTATGCTACTTACGAAATTATAAACCGTCGCGTATACAAGATAAGTCAGGTAAATCACGGCCAACGCATCACGTAATGTAAACGTAACGTATCTCTTATCTCATATAGTATCACTTTCTGCACAAATATTATCTAATCAGTTTTAAAGTAATGTTAATATTATCAATTAAATTGTATTTAACCTTTAGATATCTGGTTCATGGGATTTTGTGAAGAATCAAGAAGTTTTGAAACACGTTGACGTATCAAGATGCGTCAGCATTGCTTCACCGCCCCAATTCTAAGACATTTTCGCGTAGGATAGTGGAGCTAGGGAGTTTTAGCAACCCCGACGCATCTCGATACGTTAACATATCTCAAGACTTTCAAAACACACCACTGACAATTGGTGCCATAAATATAAAAGATAATCATTTATCTATTCTTAGCACAGGTAGAGAAGTGTACCCCAAAATACATAATTTTGACATCAGTTATTACGGCAGAGATAAGAGATGCATTGCGTTTGCGTTTTGGAATGCGTTGGGGGTTGCTAAAACTCCCTAATTGACGCGACGTCGCGCGTATAGGCAGTGCCGTGCCATTGGGCGTGGGGAGAGCAAGCTTAGGCTATAGTAGGGAGTTTTAGCAAGATCAGCGTATCTCGACACATCTAAGCATCTCAAAACTTCCAAGGTATATGCTAGACAAACAATACAAAAGATACAGTATCTAAGTACATTCATATCCATAACATGAACCAAAGTATAGAATTTAAATTAAATATTTCTGATTGAAAGTAATTTATGTTGTTGAGACGTTTAGGTTCATGGGATGCGTCGGAGGTGCTAAAAGTCCCTAATGAGAAATGTGTGTACCTGTAGCGGTCCTCGCTGGGCGGGTGGTACCGGAACAGGAAGCGCATGTACGTGTTGAACTCGGTCTCCAGGCGCGTGAACCACTTCCGGTGGCCCGGGGAGAATGTGCATGCGCCAAAGTAGGTGGCGCCGATGGCTCGTTTGACCCCTGCGATGTCCCGGGCGAGGAAAAGGGAGTTGAAGGCGACGAGCCAGCGGTCGTGGCTCGGCACGATGATGTCCTCGGCGATTCTTTCTAGCACAGCCCCGTTTATGGCCGTGTAGAAGTTCATGTTCTCCTCGTGAGAAATCATGGGCTGGCTGGAGTCGGCGCGGTCCCTGCAGGAAAGTTTTAGAGGGTGTTAATGTCAGGGTTTCCCCTGATTTTCATATTATTACAACATGAAAGGTCGATGCCGTAGCCAGAGGGGATTCTTGTTCTCGTAGAGATACATATTATGTATGTCTATGGTTGTCTGGAACACCTTTGATTTTCCAAAATATAAGTAAAACATAGGAGAATTTGTGAACATTCTAAGCTGGAACCCCTTTGATTTACCTTGATTCCCTCAATATTACATGGAACCACCTTTTACTTCAGGGCTGTCTATGCCCCGGTATATGGTAATATATCCATGACAAATCTGTAAAGTAATGATATATTTTAGACATGAGGGTGCTTATGACCAGAACCCGGCTGCTCGGTTTGCAGTCCAGCATCCTACCTATTAGGCCACATCTGCAATGACTGTGGGAGGGGTCTAACAAAGTGTGGGTATAGGAGGACATTTCGTTGGGTGCTGGTGTTCTGCTAGTATGTTCATAGTGGCATGTAAGAGTTAAGATACCAGCATTTATCTCAATTGACACTCTGCCTCTGGCTCTGACTACTCTGTGTCCAATGATATAGCTACCATTGAGCAGGTGGGGTTGGGTGAAGATTGGAAGCAATGGCGTTTTGATATAAGTAAGGTAATTACCTGTGAGACTCGACATAATCCATTAGCTGGTCCTTAGTCCAGACGGTCAGGTTACCTATCCTTAAGACAGGCAGCTCTTCCAGCTTAAACATCTCCAGGGCGGTGGCAGCTCGAGAATCCATGAGGTTGGCATAGGCCTGCAGGTTGGACCGGTTGGAGCTGAGAAACAGTGACGTGAGACCTCGCTCTATTTGTAGTTTGTTGACGACGTAGGACAGGTCTATAGCTCGTGTCACGGCATCGTTGGCCTCAGAGGCCGCGTTATAGCCTGAGATGGCCTGCAAAGAAAATAATCGAGTTAGAAAGTACAAAAACATAATGAATTGAGTCTTTTCCAGACCGTCAGGGTTTGATGGTTTGTTTGTCTGAGCGTCACAATGGCAACCACAAGGCAAGGGGTCCACACCTGTTATGTAATGCTGATAAGCACTGGTTGGGGGCCTCTGATTGGCTAGAAACCTTTATCATAATAAAATTATTTTAAGATATATCTCATGCAAGCACCGAGATAACACATGTATCAGAAAAAGGACAAACATTTGGGGCTATCGGTACATATAGAGAGAACTATGCAACTTTGTATACATCAAAAGGCGGTTTAATATAATAGGCTCAAAGAGAAAATAACCTAAGCTTGTCTAACACCTCGTGGGCTATATTCAACACCAGGTGGCGTGGTCCATTTATTCTCCCACATTTTTAACATTTTTGCCTGGTTGCTCATATAGTAACATAGTCTGCTATGAGAATACGGTAGGCCAATGTTGTGAACTCCCCCAATAGGAATGTCACAATAATGTTCTGTTTAGGTATGGTTGAGGCCTTACTTAAAGAGGATGTCACAATAACATTCTGTTCAAGTTAGGTTGACACTGATCCTAATAAGAAAGTCACAGCAACATACTGTTTAGGTGAGGTTAAGACCTGACATAATGAGAACATCACAATAACGTTCTGTTTAGGTAAGGTTAAGACCTGACCTAATCAAAATGTCACAAGATTTTCTGTTCAAGTGAGGTCTGGACTGCACCTATAATCAGAACATCACAAAGGCATTCTGTTTCAATTTGGTCTTGACATTACCTCATCAGAATATTATGATGACATTCTGTGTTGGTTAGGTTTCAACCTGCCAGAAAAATAATGTAACAGTTACGTAACATTTTCATAAGTAACAGACAAACCAAAAACGTATGGTTGCATAACGTGACCATTATGTCGCACCTTTCTCATAAGAAACCACTGTGTGTAGCAGCGAACCAAAACCTATGTACAAATCAAAATATTACAGAAACAGTGCTTCTGGGGGCTCCAGACCAACCTCTGTGTGTGACCCCCGTGCACCAAAGGTATGTTGATGACACATCCATTGAGACACTATCCCCTAGGAACGGGATTTCTGACAGTTGGGTTGGTTGTTTAGTGGTGTTTAACACTGTATCAACATCTATGGTTATATCAGGGTGAGAACAAAGTTTTTTTTTGAAAATTCTGTCTTTTGATGATTATATCTATGAAATGATCATACCTATATGAAGAGACCATACCCTACATTTTTACTGAGGCAGGTTTTCTTTAATATGCAGAGTCCCATAGGCAGGGCCCTACACACAACAGCTGGTGGTATGCTCATAGAGACCTTTGATAACCAGGTCATTGACATTGGGAGAACGCAAAGAGGTGTAGTGTCAAGCCCCGCTGCAGTATCAATCCAGGTCCGCCCGAGTGCAAGGAGATCACGCTAACCACTATGGCACCCCCGCACCCCATGGCAGTTGTCTTATCACAAGAGTCTGGGAATTATGTTTCTAGGCACTCCAAAGGGAGTTTGATGACACAGAAGCTTAGGAATCATGTTTCTAAGTGCTTCAAAAAGAATATGGGAGCACAAGGCCTTGGAAATTCTTCCTACCACAGATAGCCAATTTCCTATGTTTTACCTGCAGGTTAGCCTACATCATAGTGCATGCTGGGTGATAGTCAGCAAGTCACAAGGGCTGCCATCTACTAGTCAACCTAACATAACACCCAGGGATTAGGGTTGGGTGGCAGTGCTGGTCAAAGTGTATACAAGAATTACAAAAATACTTTCCAGACTAGAATATTGATTTGATTATTGGGTTAGGTTGAATATATGTAAATATTGGTTAGAAATCAGGGGCTGTGCCCCCAAACCCCCCTTTTTCTTTTCCTTTCCCTATTTTTCAGTTTATTATAAATTGTCCCATAAACAATAACTGACCTTAGACAAACAAAAGGGGATAATCTTCTATCAACACATACACTACGGAGGTGATCCCGTCACAAGGCTAAAAGCACCCAAAACCAAAGTCTCCAGTTAGTGTGACAAAATATTGCAATTTCTGTTAATTGATGAAATACATTACAGAGGTCTAGTTGAAGCCTTTGGAAAAGTATAAAGTGTGAACTCTAGCTTAAACCTCATTGAATAGGTAATGTTATTATCTTTCTTCTAATATTGTGGATCCACACAACTTCTTAGTTGATGACAACAAAGAATGATGACATCACTACCATAGGATTCCCCCCCCCCCCCAACAACCACACAAATCCAGTTCACACTTGTACTATGCACACTTTGTACTTACTTCAAACAGGGTTCTCTCTAGGTTTTCCAGAACATTAATACCATTGGGTTACTAATTAATTTGTCTATATGATTAAAATGGTCCATTACTAGCTATTTCTTTGGAAAATTTTGTATTTGTGGGAAGCAAAAGGTCTTCAAAACTATTGTAGTAATGTAATCCACAATTCTCGCTTCCATGGATAGCCAATTTTCTGTATGTTGCCTGCAGGCCAGCCTAGATCAAGGTGCATGCTGGGTTATATGTCGACAAGTCACAATGCTTACATATAGTAATTTTCACTAATCATAGCATTATTTATGTTTTAAAATGGTGGCCATCAATATTAACTAATCTTTCATATGTTGTTTGTATATGTTTATCATTTTTGGAGTTGCTTTGAAAATGTACTAATTACTTATAGAAATATGGCAAATATTCATATATTTTCTATAGATTTCAATGTATTTTTGTCAACAAAATTAGCCAAAAATGATCTGCAGGTGCTTAAAATACTGTAAATCAGCTATCTGTGGTATCTGTGGGAGAATTCGAAAATACAACCCACTACCCCCTTTTATCAAAATTAATTGTGCTCTGCAAGCACTTTGTCATATGACATCATCATTTTAGCGTATAACCATAGATATACATAACTTATATATGTCTGTGGTATGAAATGTAATATAGGATATTCCCCTGAAGTGTCTTAGCCTCTGACCAAACCAAACCAAACTCAACACTTTGAAAGCATTTTTATACATCACTATGTGTCTCATGTCACATGAATGAATATGCAGGTCACTTTAGTATCACCAACGGCACTTTCGCCAATTTACCTAGTTTGGTTGGTTTTGAGTTGCTTTAAGGAATTTACATAAATCAGCTATCGGAGGTAGGATAGGGTGAATTGGGTTTGTGAGGCAAGGTGCAATGCAACACTTAGGTGCAATGCAACAGTAAGGTTCTGTGACGTTAAATAACGTATATACATATAACATTCAAATCAAAAATGTGTGTGTTACATAGGCATTATCAAGATTTGCTCTAGTGTATTTATGTACTTTATATTTATTATAAGTGCTATGGTGTCTTATGATGTCTACACTCCCATTCTTAATTTGGTAATGTTATATAATTGATTACTGTCTTGACAATCTCACTTTTGTATGTTTTCATAATACATACTAATCAATGTAATAATCTGAAAACCAGGGGCAACCCTGATGGCTATTGCAATAAAACCTTAAAAAATATAGCGTACATACTAAATGGAAGGCCCCTACGGGCTTGGGCCTACGTACCTGCGAGAGGACGTTGGTGGTGATGCCGACGAGGAATATGATGGGGATGGAGACGACCAGACTGACGCGGGTGGCCATTCGTATCCCGAGCCGGGCCGACTCGCAGTGAGCCATCCCCGCCTTCCCCGGACCGGCCTTTCCCGGGAGGACCAGCCCCCCGTCCTTCACGTGCCCGTTCATGGCCATCATCATCTTGTCTGCTCTGTCAAGGACAAAAACGTCGGACATTGAACTACCTGGACTGGAAACGGATTAATAAGAGTACAACATGGTTATATTCATAAGAACGGATATGTAGATATGGGGTTATGCAATTCTCACTACCACAGATAGCTGGTAGCTGAGCTATAGGAAATCTATAGAAATTATAAAAAATATTTGCCATATTTCTATGTCGTTGGCTGAGTAATAAAAGGTCGTATCTGGAAAATGCTCATTTTGAGTAATTGGTGATTAAAGGAAATTGACATATTTTGGAGGGCTATATAACTCTAAATTGTTATTCAATCAACATAATATATGATTGATAGGTACAATACCATTTAAAAAAATCCTTTAGTCAGGATTTTGATTATATCTAAATGATTTAGGATGTTACTATGGTAACAAATAAGAATACATTTGAGATACGACCTTTTATTACTCAACTTTAAGGAAGAAAGTTGGAAATTATTGAATAATAAAAGGTCGCATCTGGCTTACATAAACTTTAGATAAATCCAAATTAAATCAATCTAACTAATGGAAATTTCACAAAAATTATATTTCTGATGCACCCCTAACGTACTAGGTTTGATATCATTTATCATTATAAGATAACAAAGATTTATATGACTTTTACACTATCACATTTAAATGAAGCCCAGATATGACCTTTTATTACTCACCATCCTGACCACTACTTCAGTAAACAAAGGTCATATCCAATATTTTGTAATTACATTCCTATATCTACTTTTGATTTTATAAATTTAACCATAATATTGTAAAATAAGGTATACAGGACAGTTATCTGAAAAACTAAATCCTAAGATATTTCTTTTTTTGTATGAACTACCACATTTTACTAAAAATATACCATTAGCCTATTTCAGATACGACCTTTTATTACTCACTAAAAAGTGGAAATGTGCATATACGACCTTTGTTTACTGGTTCATAACATGCCAAAGATTTGGAAAATTAAAAAAATTCCAAAATTCCCAGAAACCTTAGGCAAGAGGGGAACATTTTCAAAAATAAAAATAAAATCTTTTTTTTTGAGATACGACCTCTTATTACTCAGCCAACGATGTGTAATCGATGAATTTTCAATCCAACTTAGAAAATGATAAACATATACAGATATCAAAAATAATTTATATTGATGTATACATTTTTAAACCACAAATAATGCCATGATTAGTGAAAATTTCTATAATTAAGCCCTTTAGTTTGTTGACATATTTCCTAGTATGCATTCTTTTCTAGACTAACCTGCAGGTAAAACTCAATAAATTGGCTATCCGTGGTTGGGAGAATTACAAATTATCGTTGAAATAACCTCAAAGTCGACGCTGATCTATGTAGTATTGTGCATGCTCTTTATGATCTAAGCGTACACACTTGCACTCTTATGTAAGTGCTAATGTAAAACTCTGAGATTGTGCTATAACGACCTCCTGCCATCGATATTATACTTAAACGACAGATATAGTATTCATAACCTACTTAACCCACTGGATTAGAGTTTATGGGGAGGCGAGATGGTTTTAAAGGCACCATGATCGGACACCGCCATGATCTGCCAAACATAGTTGATTTATTTTGATATGTGAGATTTTTTCAAATAATAAGTATGATTTAATTGGTTGATTTTGTAATAGTTGCTATGTACTTCTTCACCAGTGACCCCAGTTGCCTTGTGGTTAGGGACATTGGCTAGGGGCTGTCCATAAATGACGTCATGCTATTTTTGACAATTTTTAGCCCCCCCCCCCTTTGTCATGTTAGGTCCACTGGTTAAGAAAGGGCTGATTTTGTTCATTTGACTTTATTTTATGAGTAATAGAAGGAATCTGATTATAAAACTATGAGCACTTAAATATACCACCAGAACAAAATGTCACGAGGAAAATATATTTGAAAATTCTCAGATATAGATTAGACATTCACAGAAACATATTACAACACTGCAATCAGCTTTTATTATAGGGCGTAACACATTTTAAGTTTTAAGTTTTCCAGTCCTTTCTTGGTCAGCAGACCTTAGAAATGACATCATCACAAGAGGACCCCCCCCCACCAACCAGGGAGCCAAATGCCCTTAAAACGCAGCCCAGTTTCCTAGATTTCTTTTGAATAGGAGTACCACTGAACCTTTAATCTTAACTGTTAATGGAAATTTTATCATTGGAAATTGTGATTTTACCTACATTTTTTCTCGGAAGTTCTTAATATTAAAACTAATATGATGTCATGCACGATTGAACCCCCTCTCCCCCCGACCCCTTGCCTGGTCATGAAATCATGAACCCCCCTCCCCCCTGCTGCATGACAGCCCTCTACCCTGCACAGAGGGGTAGGGATCAGGACCATTCAAACATGAATTGGGATCATTATACATAAAGTTGATAGATAAGTCTGTAGCTTCAGTTCTGTCCTTATTTCTCCTGTAGATACATCTACATACCGAATTGCCCTTCTCAAACAAATACCAAAGTATACTATGTCGGTTTAGGTATGGGATTCTCATGCCGACCTCATTTTTATATATAGATAGAGCAACTGTCTGGACATGCCCTTATAATTGATCATATCAGTGGCAGATACTGCTTTTGATAAGGTGGGGCGTGCTAATAGAACAAAAAAATTCAAGACTGCATCTGCATGGACAGACGTGTAAGATGGCAACTGGTTATAGGACATATACTCCCTGGACACTTACCCCCCAGACACTTACCCCCGGACATTTCCCCCCCCCCGGACACTTACCCCCTAGGACACTTACCCCCTAGGACACTTCAGCCTGGTTTCCACAGAATGACAAAGGGCAAAAAATGACCCTTTCAAAACACAGCAACAAACATCCCTTAAATAGCCTTGGTCGTTGAGGTTTGAAAGGGTTAACACCTATCAAGTTTGGTCGGCGGCCCTTTGTCTTTCTGTGGAAACCAGGCTTTACCCCCTGGACACTTACCCCCAGGTCACGTATCCCTCTAGGACACTTACCCCCCCCACTTACATCCCCCCCTTAACTTATACTGTAGAGGAAATCATGTGGTAAGAACTTAGTCTTTCTAATGGAAAGCAAAATAAGTAATTATCCCTCTCTTCTAATAGATGTCTAGGATTCATACCCAAAAGGCTAACTCGTCCCTACTCAACAGTTAGTTGATGGAGAAGTGTCAAAACATTATTGGACCGAGTTCTCCAAGGTTGGGGGGTAAGTATCCTAGGGGGTAAGTGTCCTAGGGGGTAGGTGTCCAAGGGGTAAGTGTCCGGGGGTAAGTGTCTGGGGGGTAAAGGCCATATTACACTAGGCGTCGGGTGTATGTTCGCCTTGGGTGATTTTCCCTAACACAAACAGTATGCGTTAGGGCATATTACACTACCTGATGGATCCAACACAAAGTATATTATACTACGCGTTTTTGGCCGCGTTTTTGGTCGCATTGGGTCGCATTGGGCAATTGGTTTGCATTTTTATATATTACACTTCGCGTTGGGCATCCTGATTTGCGTTTGCTATTCGCGTCGGAAAAAATGCAAATTAAAACGCCCCAACGTGAATCAAAGAACGCATAGTGTAATATGGCCTTAAGTGTCCAGGAGGTAAGTGTCCTGTCACCGTGACGACCTCTACAAATTTTTTGTCGCAAAAAATGCTACAAAAACCGGATCTCTTAACTAAGCTGATCACTGATAGAGCCAGGCACAAGAGGTCTGTGGGGTGAAGTTGGGTGAACCGTTTGGATCCCGAGCATCTCAGGATCAAACATGGAAGGGATTCAATCAGTTTTGGGAAATGGCCACTAGGTTCAGAGACAAAAAGCTCACTAAGAAGTGATTAAAACTGTCCCTCACTGGACCAGGATCGCACAGCTACTACCTATACTGTATCCCACTGACTGCCGTCCCGTACACATGATCTTCCAGACTATTACAGTATAGCAGTGATCAAATTGATAACAATAGTTACGGTCATTAATATAAAACGCCTCTGATATTGCAATTAACAATGGCCTATCCTTGGTACATATCCTTAGCGACTCCACCCCCTCCCCCTCTTAATCCGCCACTGCATATTGTTCATCTATTTACCCGGCCATTTGACTGCCGTATCTGTATCGCTGATTTCTTAGAACTTGATGACTGTGGGGAAAGAAGTGAGTTTTAGCACTCACAACGTATCTCTATAGATCTCTGTGGTTTACAGTAACTGTGGGGGTCATTGACCGTTCAGGGGTACTGTGATGAATATCACAGTAGCACGAGCTTTGGGGAATCCGAACCTAGCATTAATTATATAGTAAAAGACCTCAACTAAGTGCTTAGACATTGATTATCGATATATGTGTGGCTGCGTAGTTTTTAGAATGAAGTGTGCAGTAGAGTACAAGAATCAACATGTTTGGCACCAGAAGTGCTCATTAAGCACAAATGTAAATTAAGTTCCCGAGAAACATGTGATGGGAATTGATCTTTGTCGGGGTCAATGAGGCCATGTGATTTGAACTGACCAATGGGATCCAAGTTTCTTCCTTTCCTTAGTTGGAACCACCTCAGGACTTAGAATAATTAGAGAAAACGGGGAATGAAGAACGAGAAGATGAAAAGTAGCATTGTTTGGCATCGGAATGCGATGACTGGACTTAGAAAAATATAGGCTACCTAGGCATGAGTATGAAGGTCATGGCATATATAGGGGATAGCATAACCGTATGGTCAGGCGAGGGGAACAAGCTATTGTGCGGCCGGCCAGCATGCTACCACCCTTCTTTTATTGACGACAGCCCAAAGATCTGTTCACAGCTAGGGGCATGAGTAGAGCAGTAGCGATCTTGCACGAAGAATAGAGCAACTATGGGCTCGTGACACCCAGTGCAGTCAGACCCTCCCACCTTTTTCTTATGATCACTGGAATCCGCAAGCTATGTTTGATGACAACGCACCATTCAGCCCACCCTCTTGCACAAGGCACAACTCTGAGAAATGAGGCTTGCTCAATACGATCTGCAAAACTTCGCCCGAGCCCGAAGCCCGGACGATAGTATCCCGATGAAGTCCCCGTTCTTAAGTTCCAAAAGAATGGCTGGACCCAGCGAGAGACTGAACTGAAACAAAAGGAGCTATGATATCAGTCGAAGCCCCCTTTTCGTTGCAGTACCAATGTACAGGACCTATATATGTGTATGTTCATTATGAGTGGTTAAATTTACAGTAACTGTGGGGGTCATTGACCAATCAGAGGTACTGATGTACAGAACCTATATACATGTATGTTCATTATGACTGGTTTACGGGAACTGTAGGGGTCATTGACCATCAGAAGTACCAATGTACAGAACCTATATACATGTATGTTCATTATGAGTGGTTTACGGTAACTGTGGGGGTCATCAACCATTCAGAGGTACCGATGTGCAGGACCTATATCAGGACCAGAGGGGTCAGCCCTACCCCAGGCTTAGGCCAATGATCTATAATTAGGACCTAGGTTTAAGTTGGGTGCCCTGGGGGTGTGTGGTCCTCGTCAACTATCGATACCAGCACACCTGCCGCTGGGCAGTGGCCAAGAACAGAGACAGGTGAGAATTACTCATCAGGGTGGCTTCTCTTAAAGGGGCAAAACTTGTTAGGTACCTAACAAATGCACCCTGCTGTGCACCTCCTGGGCCCCTCCTGGAGTAATGGATATGCTAATAGGGTTATCTTGAGGTCAGGGAAGGGGTTAGGTGAGGGGGGTGTCATTTACTGACCAGTGTCCCTTTAATATAACAGCCTAAACAGAGGAGGGATGTAAGCCTAATTGAGGAACAGCCACAACTCTCAAATCCAACTGAAATATTTTCAAAATAAATTTTCTGGTAGGGGTAGATCTAGAAGGCAATTTCCTTTGATTTTCTCAGCAATGAGTCTTGTTATGTTCATGTGTTAGCCCATCTATGAAATGCATGCTTGGAATCATTTCTCCCTCAGATATTTGGGAAAACCCCTAAATTTCCAGGAGCCCTTTGAACTGTTGGAAAGATAGAACCACCACTGGGATTATGGCTGTTCCGTCCTTTATATACCCCGCCGACCCTTTAAAGGCATAAAGAAGTGTCTACACAAGTCCCCCCTGGTGTGAAATTTTTTCGTATATTCAACATTCTTTTTCACGCATGAGCAATGGTTAAAAATACAATTCATATTAAAAGGAGCCAAAGGCAACGTTGTGTTGAAATTTGGCAAAACTTGGCTAACTGTAAAACACATTCTATGAGTCAAACTTTTGATATTAGTATAGTACAGACCATGAAAATTAACTTTGACTTCACTTGAAGTACAGAAAACGTGAGTCGTATCTGCTGCTTGTAGACAGCAATGCTTTTAAACAAACCTATTTTGTCGGGTCACCAAAATTCACTAGGGACAAGTTTAACCACATTTCATGAAGTTTCAGCCTTGTTTCACAGTCCATATTTTGGTATGGGCTTTTAACTATGTATTTCAATAGTTAATAGAATTTGAAAAATGTTGACCTGACATTGCATTGGGCTTTCTTTAGGTTTAAAACAAACAGATATTGCACCTGAGACAACAGATTTAAAGGTACATTATCAGTCTTTGCTCACTAGTGCCACCTGGTTAGAAAATTAAAGTTCTCAAAATCCAAAAATTATTGATCATGGGGCATTGGTAGGGGCTGAAGTCCATTCAAAACCATCACTCCTCTGGATGAAAAATTAACAAGGTCATAAAAAAAACTAGTTATACTGGAATGTGCTGAAATTACTCACTCCTTAAAATTCAAGGACTAATTTTATTCCATTCATTACCGATACTTTTGCTGGTCAGCCCTATTTTTGTTCAAATATCATTTTTCTGAATAACTAGATAAGTTGTCAGCCCCAGAAAATTTAACCACAGGGCACACTCATTTTGAAAAATATCTGGATCCACCCCATGTGCAGATTCCCTCGCCGATCGTACCACTGTTTCCATAAGGTTATTCTACCCCTCGGAGATCGTCAGCTGATGTATCGTTAAGGAAAAAGAAAAGGTTGTGAAGGAAGGGGCAAGGGCCGACGCCAACGACATCTACTCCAAGTCAGGGGTGGAATCCTTGATACAATTTGAGTTCTATCATTACAGCCTGATTAGGCTAATCAAGTAAATTTTCATTCTGTATGTCTTGAAAAGTACTGATGTCATTGCAAATGAAGCAATAAGGAAGGTCATTAAGTGTCGATCTTTTTTGCCCTTCACAGAATTATTTCTATAAACTGTGTGTTAACAAGAATTGGGGAAAATGGGAACTGTGACAAGCCCCTCAAGCTATGTCGGGGCTCGGGGGCTTTGTGGAACTTTGACCTAGGCCTTGAGTAAAAGTAAGGGGAGTTATCCAGTCAGCACACTTTAGGCCAAACACAAAAAAACGTTGTGTTCAGGTAACATATGTAGAAAAAAATAGGGTAGGTAGGTCGAAATCTACCCGGGATACCCGGGCAGTGTTGGAAATAAAGAAAAAATTCCAAATATCCTCCAAAAACATTTTTAGCATCTAAAATACATGCCCTGAGCACATACGTGCTGTTTTTATGGTTTTCCATGCTATTTTAGGTCAATTCTATTGGATTTTGAAAAAAAATAATTCAAAATTTCCTAAAAAAAAAGTTAGGGTAGGGCCAAAAATTTAGGGTAGGTAGGGTTACCTGAACACAACAATTTTTAATTTTTGGGGCTTGTCGATGGGTGTGCCGGTGGTCAGGTAACTGGGACCTCCTAGCTCATTTCTGGGCCTGTCCTCAGGTGCCAGTTACCACCATGATGTTTCCCCCAGTTTAAATGAGCAAGGAGTTTGTGTTAACATTTGAACAGCAAAGATGACACTGATTTATTTTTATAGGCAGGTACATAGCAATCAATTGGTCCATTCAAATCATGTAAGGAGAACACTAAAACTCTAAAATAGTCTACAAGGTACCTTGTGTCTTCAAGTTCAAGGTGATTGACATTTCCAGGCTCTCAAGTCTATATTATTGTGTCATATTAATTTTATGTCATATTTATGTTTTTTTGTTCAAATGTGTTTATTTGCATCTTCACGCATATACATGATCTTCCAGGTGCTACACATAGTTATATATGTAATTTGTCATTTATATTTACAATTGATGAGCGATGGTATGAAGAAAATGAGAATGAAATCAATCTTCTTAATATCACAATCCAGAGTAACAACATAGAGTCCACATTGGCACATCATTTTATAGACAGTAACTTCTTAAACTTCACCTTGGTTGTAGCTTGTTGTGTGATATTAACTTAGCTTGGTGTTATGTTTTGAGCAATTCACTTAGTTTATCTTATTTTGACATCATAGTAAGACACTCATCTTTATTCACCTGATGAGCATAGTTAGTTACGAAGGTGTGGTCCTAGAACCCCAGCAACCATGCAAAGTGTGAAAGAGGCCATAGTACAGGTAGGTGGGGGCTGTCACCTGTCTACCTACATGTATCAATTACCAAGAAGCCATACATCTCAGGACCCTCTTCACCTATTTGCACCCTGTGTAGCTCTATGGATCGCCTTTGTCCACTGAATAATAACCTGTTGTAAGGATTTTAAACAAATAGACTACTTTTTGCAAGGTCTCAAATACACGCAGTTCCATTTTCAGTGATTAAGGCACCTGCATCTCTTGGTCAACAAGGTTTCAACAATATAACGTGTTCAAGTCATTCAATCTAGAACACAACAGTCCCATTGAATAGGCTGCAGATCCATTTTGCACAATAAAACAGGAAAGAAAGTTGACGTGAAATGTCTTTCTCGAAAATCACGGCCTAGGTTGGATAATTCTGTTAACAATGAACTTCTGATTTTAATGATCACACGCATCTGAGTATCTCTTACTGATTAGCATCAGCTAGGCTACTACAGTTTTTAGATGTATATGAATTTTAATGATGGAAAGTGAATCTAGGACAATATGGGCATAGCGGGTAATATGGCCCCCTACTTGTAATATGACAAATCAGCTCCAGCGCCGAGCCTGGGAGGAGAACCCGGGTCCCCTCACACTCCAGGCAGGCATTCTACCCCTACCCTACCACTGGTATGACCCTCGGGAGGGGCCCTCAGTATTGGTAGGGGGGTGTTGGTGTTATCCCCTTTATTTCCTAGTGATATGTATGAGTTGAGATACCAGCATTTATCTCAACTGACATTCTGCCTCTGGTTCTTACTACTCTGTGTCCAATGGTAGCTAGCATTGGACAGGTGGGGTTGGGTGAAGATTGGAAGCAATGGCGTTATAATATAGGAAGGTACTAATGGGGATGCCCATAAAGGCCTCATTACTTTGTGGAATATCATATACCAATGCCGGGATAAGTTATGAATACTATATCCGGACACTGCTATTAATTTCTTTTTGTTATGTTGGCACAGTGGGCAGTATTTTGGTATTCTGCCCACCTTGCTCCACCATGTAAAATATTTTTATCTTCATTTTGCGAATTTTGTATGGATTAACATGATTATGTTTTTAATAAATAATAATAAATAATAATATAAAGCAATCTGATTAAATGGAGATACTTACATTACTCTGTATTTGAGAGAAAATTTTAAGGGTAAACTGCTTGAGACCATCAAAAGTGTCTTCATAATCAATACACTGGGATACTGTCCACTTTGCTCCACCGGTAGTTTCCCTTTTCTTTTCCTTATAACCCACAAAAGCTGGTATATGATACAAGGAAAACTAACCTTGGTTGAAAGTACAACCCTGAATACTCAATGGGACATCAGAAAAATTACAGCCCTCAGCCAAACGGCCTCAGGCACTAATTTTCTTATGCCCACCTCATATAGGGGTTGTACTTTCAACCTCTGTATGTTTTTCTATAGAACCATACAGCATAAGGCAAGACCATTTCCTTTCAGCAAAAGACTCTTACTTAAAGAGACATAGTCAAAGTGCACTTAGAGGGACACTGGACTTGCTTTCACATTATCATGGAAATCAGAATATCTTTGTAGACAGGCCTACTAAAGTCCTATCTCGTGGTGCAACCTCTTGTAAACAAGTACAAAGTGAGATGAAAGACGGAGAGGTCATAGACTAGGTCATATAAAGGATCAATGATGGACCTTTTGTAGGATAATATGGGCATACCCCCAAATCCCATACTGTCTATGGGAAGGGTTACATGGGCACATTTGTAACTGTAATTCAATAAGGTTATTATGTGCAGGGACGCAAATACTACCCTAAAATAGGAGATACCCTTATTAGGCGACCCTCTGTGGGTGATATGGGGTTTGAAAGGGTCAAAAACTAGTTTCAACATACATGAACAATATCTTGAGACGGATTGATGTTCGAATTCCCTCTAGAGAATAATAACTTTAGAAAAATTGTATTTTCCATTTTAAGTTTAAACATTTCTTGTTCTTATCCCTAAGTAAACGTTCAAGAAGTAGGTGATTTTCTGCTACCTAAATTACCATCTAAAGTAGATATGCCTTATAAATATTGACATGTACATATCTCATATCTGTTATAGAGACGGACCAGATTTCTCTGTCGCCTTTTTGTGAGGTATCTAGTTCCTTTTGATTCCTTGGTAAAAAGGTAATCGATTACTCTTGGAAAGGGACAGAAATAAAAACGCGACATATCATTCTTTTTCTTTGGCACTACGCCTATGAAGACTGTGTCAGCACCATTTTACTTCTATTTCAGTGAACATTCTTATACCGAATTCATATCCGAATGTAGGCCTATTTTGAGTTCTCTTTACATACAAAACATACAAAATGTAGGCCTAATGCTGAGATGAAGTTTATAAAGTTCAAAATTACTATGTCTATGAGATACAAGAATTCATATAGGCTATTTAAATCTTTGCCAAAAAAACTCATATGGTATCAATTCTGTTGAAGAATGTAACAATCCGAAACATGTCAATTTGCTGATTATCATGTCTTAATCCCGGGGTCTTAATAAAGATCAAGTCTACAAAAGTCGCCTTTGAGTTAGATGTACTCCTCAACATTTTATTAGCCCTATCACGTTTGAATAAAAAATAAAAGAATAAAACCTACCTTTGTTTGTTGCCTTCTTGATTTCTTTACTGTCCGTTATTGTCCTCTGTTATCTACATGTTTAAAGCCATGTTCTTTAATATCCACGTGTCCTTTGGAGCACATTGGGTGTCCAACACTCAAGACGAACCCCCTACACCAAGTGGTATCTCCATACACGCACACCCCTTCTCATCTTTCAGTGGTTCACGTCACAAATGGGTGTCTTATATGACACTGATCTAAAATTACCTCAGCTTTTTTTATAGTTGTCCTTGCCAACCGTCAAGCCCCTGCCAACCTGGTGGAGTCCCCGCTACATCTCTGGGTGCCACTTCAGAAGACCGCTGGTCGCACTGCGCCCGGGGCCCAGCGAACGACGCCAGCGGCAGCGCCACCGGAAGCAGCGGTGAGAAGAGGAAGCACAGAGAAGAGGCTTCGCTATAGGGATTGGGCTATAAGTATGCCGAACCATGGTGCTTCTACTGGTACATTTTACAGACTGAAACGTTCAATTAAGTTAAATCCCATATGGCATAAACCAATCCAAGGATGTGACGTTATTATAATGTTGCAGCAACGTTCTGGTTGGTTCTGTAATAATTCTTGTTACGTTCTTTTGATGACTCCCAATTACGTTGCTGCAACCTACTGCTATGACGTTGCACTGTGATGTTATTACGCCGTTCTGGTTATGTTCTTCAAACCAAACAGAATGTTCATATATTGTTCTGTCATGGTTTGGTCTTAACTTCACCAAATGATAACATTATAATAATGTTCTGATTAAGTGAGGTTTCAACCTCACCATTATGCAATAATGTAACTGTTACATGCCATCTTATCAAGTAACAAACTGACATTAAAGTATGGTTGCAGAACGGTTCTGTTAAGTCACCGATTGGCTGGTAAGTGTCGAGTATTCGGTTCCACAATTCTCAGAATCATAGACTGGAAATAGCTCTTTTCATACTAGGCCCCCTACACATAACCTTTAAAATTGGCCCTCTCTCATATATACTAAGAGACAGGTTTTTGACTTTGCATTGATTGGGAGGAATATGTCCGTTACTTAAGGGTAAAGCATTGATCAATTACAGGATGATTTCCCAATTTCTATATGATAATGGTAAACTGTCGTGCTAAATTAGTTATGGGCGGATCCAGGGATTTTCAAAAAAGGGGGGTGGGGACGGGACGCCCTATTGTAAAAGGTTCCCCCGAAGAGTTTTATATTACAAAATTATTATTCAGCCCCCAAAATATAGGGAACCCCCCCTCTAAATTCGCCACTGCTTAATAACCTAACTACGATGATACTTTGGCCATCATAGGCTACCTTAGAAAACTGAGGACGTGATCATCTTTTCGTTCCCAAAGTTACAGATATAGATCTATACCTATAATTGATGCAAAATCAAAAACCTGGCCCATAGAACTAAAAGCAGTTAAAAGTCATCTCAAACATTATTAAACTGGAAACGGAAACCGGAACGAACTCCGACATCCTTGCGGGCCGAACCAACGCCCACTTTGTATAGACTAATTACCGATAAGACAGTGAGTAGGTTTCACGATGAGTGTATAGAGCGGCAATTGTTTTTTCCTTTCATCTAATAGCATTCCCATATATCAAATACATCAAAATATGCACTTTTGCTTTCAACTAATGCCATTCACGTATATCAAATACCTGTAAATACCCCTTTTTTGTATATCTTTTTCTAATAATGTAAATGCAAAATACAAAATACAAAAAATAACATACTTGATATGAAATACTTAATCTCATTCATAAAAGTTATCACCATTTAACTACATCCTAAATACCAAATACAAAATGCTCCCAATTCCTATAATGATATTTACATTAGCATATTGCCAAAACCCAAATACTAAATACCAAATACCATATACACAAGAAATCAATTCACATTAAGCAATTCTCTTTATCCATCACTTATATAACAGAAACCTAAAACATAAATACAAAATGCAATATCACCTTTTGTAATGGTTAAACAATTATTCATTGGAACCATTTACAGTATATATGCCAAACAAAATACTGATTGGTCACACCCAGAGGCATGGCCAATTACCCAGGAAAGCCATTATGCTGGTGCCCCTTCTCTCTTAGCTAGGGGAATCAGCGTGAGAGAGTGCAGGTACAGGCCATTTTTTCTAGCCATCTGATTGGTCGAGAGGTGGTCACATGATGCCGAGTTAGTCAAAATCTGACCTTTATTGAAGGTGACAAAACATAAGTGTCATATTGAAAATACTCAACGTGGCCATACTTGCATTTGTTTTAATAACCCCTCCCCAAAACCAAATACTAAATACCAAATACTAAATACCAAATACTAAATGGCAAATAGTAAATACTAAATGGCACGAACCAAAATGACCCAAAATACAATATATGCCAAACAAAATACTGATTGGTCACACCCAGAGGCATGCATGGCCAAGTACCCAGGAAAGCCAAAGGTACACTTGTATTTACTTTACAGGAAAAGGGTTTTGGTATTTAGTATTTGGTATTTAGTGTTTGCTATTTGCTATTTAGTATTTGCTATTTTGGTTTTGGTTTTAAGTATAATGAATTTATAGTGAGAAAAGGTAGATTTAGAGCAATTTAGATCTTCTTAATACTTTATGGTGGCTTTTGAGCAAAGCAAAATACAATTGCCACTCTATACACGCATCTTTCACCATGACATTTTCAGCACTAGTTGCTGTCAACTTGACAGATATTCCTATGATAAATAACATAAAATGCATCTACCTTGCTAAAGACACTGAAGTAGACAGACCCGGTTCTGTTGAATGGAAGAAATAATGTTAGATAAGCGGGGAACCCATTGGACTGAAATAAATTCTGGTCGTTTCAATTGGTTCTGATCCCTAAAGGGGGGTACCCACTGTGAGATGCGATCTAAATTCTGGTTGAAACAGATATCTCTAGCGACCAATATCTAACATTGTCAGATATTTTCCAAGAGATTTGGTGTTTTCAAGTGGATTTCTGGTCAAATCGCCTGGTGGGAACAACAATTCTGGCCGTTTTCGACTAGATCTGGTCATTTCGACCAGAACTGAGCGACCAGAACTGGTCGAAACGACCACAACTTTATTTTAATCGCACAATGGGTTCCCCCCTTTAGTTCTCATCGTTTTCGACCAGAACTAGTTGAAAATTACCAGAAATGGTGTTCCCATTGAGCGATTCGGCCAGAATTCTATTTAAAAAATCGTCAATTGTTTGGAAAACATCTGACAGTGTTACATAGTTGTTGCTACTGACATGCATTTCGACCAGACCCCTCCCCCCCCCACCACCACCACCACATGAGGGAAATGTAATAGATTCCTCGTTTACTTATATATTTTACTCCCGAAAGGTGGAACTTATTACAACATCTCTCTTATGAGGGGCGGGGTGAGTATGGAGTATTGTAGGAAATTAGTGCTATTGATGTGAATAGGTGCAAATATCGACAGATTATTCTATTAGACTCGCCTCGTAGTAATGAAAGTATCATGTTAGTAGTAGATAGAAATGGGAAATTGGATCGAGCATATGGCACATATATGTACATGGAATATCATTTATTGAATAGCCACCCGACAGCTGTAAATGAATGACGTCGCATATAAATGAGATGTTATATGGTCAAAAGTTTGTATTTTGTTTTTCTTTCACTGTATGCTAATGTTTTAGGTTATACAATTATTTCTAAACCGGCACTCAAATATTTATGACCTTGTTGTGAGGGCGTGACGTTGTGTAGTATAAATGACGTTGCATACAAAACGTCACATACATGGCCAGCTCTTCAGTTAAGGTGACATTATGATAGAAATGAAGTCTTGAAACAGCTTTGAAGAAAAGGGCACTAATAAGCACGGAAAAAGTGTAATAAATGCTAAACAGATATACCTATGTGACATTATATTATGTTGATGTTGCAAGAAATGTACTGTTTGGGGTCTTGTTTTTTGTTGTTGCTGAAACATTGTGAAAAATCTACATCGCTGCAACAACAAAATATCACATAATCAAAATGAATAAATAACGTTTCAAGAGCTCATTTCAACAATAATGAGGATTACCTTCCAAATAAACGGCTACCTTCCTGCCATCTTGTGCTTCAGGTGCAGAATTATAAAGGTACTATACGGGGCCAATGGGTTAGGGTTGATAAGTGGGTTCTATGTCCATATGCGCCTCTTAAAGAACGACCTACCTAAACATATACGAACTACAAAGGTTGTTTTTGTAATCCCAAGAGGGATAATCAATCAAATGGAAAGCCATGCAAGGTTTACGTAGTCTTTTACCTTGAATCACCTCATAAAAGACCCAGGGAATGACAAAGGACCGTCAGAATCACAGAGGTTCAATCAGTCCACCTCACGATTTAATCAATCCACCTCACGATTCACGGCTTCCCTTACATAACCCACCCTTTAATTGCTGATTTTGAACTTTGCGTAGCACCTGAGACATTCTAAGAGATCTAAGGCCCTGATGTTACCGAGATCCCTGATTGCATCTGAGGCTGGCAATTTTGTAGAGCTATGTGGTAACTTCCAGGCTATGGGCTTTTACGGACAGGACTTAGGAGGTTTCATTTAGGTGGTTTATTCCCCATTTATCTGTTGGATCACTCACTTGTTATGAGGAACGACTTTTGATTTAACTGTTTGTCCATTTATTTGATGACTTAAAGGGCTGGTTGTTTAGACTGTTTCTAAATTCCAACCATATTGGTATATATCAAGATATGTTTCAGTTTATGATACAGTCAGATACAGTCAAAGAATTGGTTTGAAATCAATTTTAGTTTTAAAACACGTTCTTTATTTTCTATGTTATTCAAGACCATTCTGAGGTTTCCTTTCGTGTAACTCTTTCGTCTGTCTCACATATGTGTTATACATCAAGGCAAGGTCCAGGTGCATTCATTCAAGTATAGAAGGTGTACATGGATGCCAATCTAGGTTTGAATATACCCTTTGTGATACCTCGATCTTTGCCAAGATTACACGAAACCCCAAAAGTATATCTATCGGTTTAGTTTTTAACCTATCCATGTCTGTCTGTCTGTGTATCTCTCTGACTGCTGTTTGTATGTCAATCTGAATGTGCGTAAATATCTGAGCTAGTATGTATGTATATGTATCTATGTAATAAGCCCATCCGAGTTTACACCGACATTAAAGTTTACCATGAAATGTTTTCAAAATTGCTTCCATTTTTATTCCATGAAGAAAATTGCATGATATAGAATTAACCAAAGCAATTTGGCTGACAAATTGCTCCTAAAATTGGTAAATTGCAGCTTTTATATATTTGCCTTTTTTTTCATAGGAACCAATATTTAAACCTGTTAGTCAACCTATAACATCCAACCCTATTTGCCTTGAAATATAGCATTTTGATTGGTTGCAAATCTGTCAAATTTTGAAACCTAAGAAATCATTATGTTTAACAACACTAGAGGATATAAAAAATATAGTTTTTGCTTATTTCAGTAACCCAGACTGTAGAAGACAAGGATGGCTTATATGGTATTTTGTCCAACCCTTTGTCCAAGCCTTGGATATACCCGCTGTGGGATCGGCTTATTCTTACCTAATTCATTTTAAGTATGAAATATGAATCCTAAAAACCCGATACAACGATGAAATGCGATGCAAAGTGCAATTGTTTGTCAGATAATGATGGTCAGTAAACACCTGTCACCTCTGTATTAATTTGAACATGACTTTTCATTAACCTTGTTTTACAGCAATCATTTCAGCGGGACGTTCTTGAAACTTTTTTCGGTCATTAACTCTTTAAATCATGAATGTTAGGCATACACAAATATGTTACAGGTATAAATCTTATCATATGGTCTCAAGATCACCATTGTCGGTTTTCGTAACGTGTTACTACCTAATTATATTGTTTGAAATTGTAAAACGTGAGACGTAAAGTTGAAAACACATAAAACCTACACACAAAAAGGTTGTTTACTTGAGCCAGAGCCCCAGACAACCGGTATTATTTTGTGGCTAAAAACCTTGTGACTTTCAAAATGTTTGAGCCAATGAATGTGTTGTTGTCCAGAACATTTCGCTGTAAGCTCAATTAAAAGAAGGAGGGTGTGTTGTTTTGCGAAATATGACTCGACCACAGTTTTTTTTTTTTTTTTTGCTTTATTTTTGTTTGTTTGGTGTGTTTTTTCAATTTATATCCCATTCTTGTTGCGTTACAAGTTCTTCCATCGGATTTCTCTGTGGCTATTGTTTCTGTCTCCGGCAGTACCTCAAGGTCACTCCCCTGATGTAAGCTAAACGTACAATTAGATCAATTGTTGGGAAATATCAAAAGCGCATCTCAGCTACTGTACCTTTTGTGTTTTAAGACTAGCAAGAACGCGACTGTTATGCTGTGGACCCAGAAGTCCTTTATTATACAAGCTATCCTATGCTGCTTTAGGGGCCTTTAAGGCCAAGATACTAATATTACTAGTAATCAGTCCTAACAGTTCTCATTAAGGGCGGACCAGGGGGGGGGGTCAAGGGGATCCTGACCCCCCCCCCCTCTCCCCGCTTTTATAAGGTGGACTTCTAAACTATAAAAAGAGGGGAAAATGTGTGCGCGCGCGAATGTACACCTCTTAAGTACTTAACCTATATGCTGACCTCCCCACCTTCAGGAAATCCTATATCCGCCCCTCATAATGTTCCTGACAGCCTTATGACATTGATGGCCCTGACCCAATTTGTAACACTAGTTCTTATGCAGGTTTACACCACATCTTCCTGACCTCTGGTTCATTTCTCTGTTGGTGTTGTCAAAACCATTATCGTTAAAGTAGGCCTATATGTGGTAATGATGAAGCCAGGCGAAAGATACAGGATGCCTCATTCATTAACTATGTGCCATTTTAACCTTATCATATTGTGATGAATGTCTATTCATCAGATAGGTAAAAGACCAAAATAAGAAAAGTAAGGTAATATGACAAAAGTAAAGTATATTTTATAAAAGGCCCGAAAAAGGCCCGAAAGTGTAAAAGCCCGAAAAACCCGAAAGGACCGAAAGAGGCCCGAAAATGTAAAGGCCCGAAAGTGTAAAAGCCCGAGACCCGAAAGTCCCGAGAAATATGTAAACCGGAAGTGATATGTAAACCGGAAGCAATAATGTAAACTGGAAGTGACGTCAATTGTAACCACATGATCAAAGATAGCTAATCAGGGCTGACCACTAGACTATAAAAAGGGGCGGTGAGGCCCGAATAAATGAGTTCCTTTACAGTTCTCCTTGTGTCAACACGTGTCTTCTTCCTTTGGTAACCGATGAGATGAGCCGATACGAGTTAATTAACTAGAAGTTAAGTGAAATAGTAGAAGTTCGAGGGAATTAGGCGAAAACTTAGGACAGGGGCCCGAAGGCCCGAAGGACCGAAACAGGGCACGAAGGCCCGAAACTGGCCCGGATGGAGTCCCGGAAACGCAGGCCCGGAATGGCACGAGGGCCCGGAATTAGGGACGGAAACCCAGGATCCGGAGGAAC
Source organism: Lepidonotus clava (assembly GCA_936440205.1). Classification (NCBI taxonomy): domain Eukaryota; kingdom Metazoa; phylum Annelida; class Polychaeta; order Phyllodocida; family Polynoidae; genus Lepidonotus; species Lepidonotus clava. The sequence continues at coordinate 44,837,906 of OW387140.1, forward strand.
GACGGCGGGACCAGCTCGGCCCCATGCTACCAAACAATAGGCGACCGTCGGCCCGACATCCCCGCGAATCAAGACCGAGGGTGGACCGTCCGTAGGAAAGAACACCGGCATCGCAGAGAGAAAAGAAACGGCTTCCCCCTACCCCTACCATATTTTCCTTCCCCCACAGTCCTCCGCCCGTCGACGAGTGCCGATTCCCGATCGACCCGCTCAACCCCCCTCATGCGCGAGGCACGACTCAAAATATCACATCTCGGTTTCTTGCCCGGATTCTTCGTCCGTCCGAGATCCGAAACAATTCCCACGTCCCTCTGCTGTAGAAATCGGAAACCCCGAACTACCGAGGAACGTCACAATATCATGTGGATGCTTAAACTATGCATTCAGTATTCTTAATCAATAAAAATAGATTTCTGCCGATAGATATATTGCTTAATGATCTTGTTGGATTGGCTCCGACCCAAAACGTTCCATCTTACGCTGACGGCCCTAACGCAATTTGAAACACTATGTTCTTGTGTAGGTTTAGGCTTACACAATATCTTCCAGACCTCTGACTCTGTTGGTATTGTCAAACCGTCATACTCATAGTTAAAGTAGGCCTATATGTAATAATGATGAAGCCAGGCGTAGGATACAGGACACCACATTCATTAACTATGTGCCATTTTAACCTTATCATATTATGTTGTTGCTCAAACTATGTAATCAGTATTCTTGATCAACAAAAACATAAATTTGTTTTGATAAATATATTGCTTTATTATCTTGTTGGATTGGCTCTAACCCAAATCCTTTCATCTTTGATATGCTACTTCTGCTTGCTAGCGCCGTGGTCCTTAACTGACCACGAACCGTGGGTGTGTAAGGTTCTGTCCCTTATGCAAAACAGGATCCCAGATTGCTATTCGAAGTAATAAGCGCAGGGGATGGATAATGACAGCACCCCTCTACACAACAACATCTTATCACATTTTAATTTTCTGCTGTGGCCCATTTCATGATAAAGCTCCGTAGCTACGGGAGTTTATGTGAGCATGAAATGTCACTGTACGTGAGTTTGAAACTCACGTACATGGCCGTTTCATTACAAAACTCCCGTAAATCCACCAAAAACTCCCGTAAATCCATCCAAACTCACATAAGCAAAATCAAAACTTACGTAGCTACGGCACCCAAAAAGGTGATCGTAACTTTATGAAACGCAAAACTCGCGTAGTGGTACTGAAGTTTGTTACGAAACGGCCCCCAGATACTATCCCTAAGACTAACTACTACTGCTGACTCAGAGACTTGGAGGTGGTGGCAGGGCAATGACCGCTGCAACATTAATAACCAGTGGTAGGTTTCGCCCACTAGGGCGCTGCCTATACCACGACGTCGCCTCAATAGGCTCCAGTATTTACGTCAGTGGCGTGCATTGACTCCACTTTATACGCGACATGCTAGTAGTATATGGAAATGAGAATTCGGAGGTCGTCATGTACATAAGTCAGGCTACATACACGACGTAATTTATATTATATGAATTATGGTAGCAACATCGTGGGTAGAGCACTGTCTAATACGGCATTCAGTACTAATGTGTGGCTTTATGACAGAACTAATACATGCGATACATTAGTAGTATATGGAAATGGGAACTTACAGATGGTTTGATTGTCTCTGCTTTTTGTTGTTGTTTTTTGTTTGTTTAGTATTTATTATATTCATCGTACAGTGATGATTTTCCATATAAGTGAACTACAATTTCTGACATGAACAGGTAAATATTACAACGTAAATCAAGGTGACACCTATCGTTTCGTCTATTGGTTCGTCTTATACATGTGTTGGATCTCCTGTGGAGGCTGCTGCATAATTACGTTATCTTATGCAAGCAGCGTCGTGTATAATGGTTGTTATACGTGAGACGTCGAGAAAGTTCTTTTCACAATATAATTATTATATGTGGCGTTGTCCCTCGTATTGAGACTAGTAAACACACGACATGTTATTAGTATATTGAAATGGGAATTCAATAATGGTTACGTCGTTTCATATGATCCAAGTCTACCGATACACTGTATACACAACAAATTATTGTCAAAATACTTTGATACTTGTCATGTATATAGTCTATCTAATATGGGGCTCTGGATGGGGGGGGGGGAGGTCCTGATTTCCCGTGTTGAATCTAAGAAACGGCTGTGTTGCATGTCTTTGTCGCTTATTTATATCAATGTCACATGACGGTCTTAAGAAATAACCCTGTCCCATGTCACTAGTGCAAAGATATAGATGTCGCATATCACAAAATTTCAATTTAAGAATTTAAGAAATGGCAATGTCGCCGTGTTTATTTTAGTGGTCGTAGATTGCTCCTCTTAATCAGGCGACACATCTGTAGTATACGGAATTAGGGTGTAAGGAGGCTATGCAAAATTCCATAATTATGGGAAAATCTGCATTGCCTCTTTATTCGATACATGGAAAATCCACTTCCACAACACAATGTATTGAAAGTCACCTTTATCCTAGAGCTGCTTTAACTACTCTAGTTTCCATGTAAAAAGTGACCTCTCTGCAAACAAGCAAACATGCAAAAAAGGAAAATTTTATTAAATCCATACGGACATGTTCTAATGGTACAGTATAAACCATGATAACTAACAATAACTTTACTTGAATTCCATGTTATTTTTGCCTGAAGACAGCAATGTTTGTAAACAAACCAATTTTGGTGGGTCACCAAAATTGACTGGGGATGAGTTTTTGTGTATTTTAATGTAGTTATGTATTCACATGCTACATTTACCACAGGCCTAGGCTATGGCAGTAGAATATATTTCAATAGTTAACAGAATTTTCAAAATTTTGACCCTACTTCGTTTTTGGCTCCCTTTAAAGCTCCTCTATTTTCACAGCAAAAGTGAAATAGTTTGTGCTGGTTCTGAAATAGGTGAGTAGTTCATGAAAAGTGTCCTTTATTCCAGGTCCGCCACAATACAGTGCGGAAAGATTAAAAGGACCCAAAACCAATGTTATTGACAACATTTTCAAAACTCAGATAATAATTATTATAAAAATATGTCAGATGAGGCAAGTTAAGGTCAGTAATAAAGTATTGATTGTGAAAACTAGCTCAAACTGAATTAGAATTCCATGAGACATGGTGATATTTCCATTTGTTCGTAAACAAACCCCATTTTTGCAACCCACATTGATTGATTCAAGCAAGGAAAACGTCTCTTTCTAGATGAATTTCTGCCATATTTCATGGTTTAGATTTTAACATAGGCCAGAAATCGGTTCATGGAATGGATTTCCATGATTATGTGAGTTTGAAAGATTTTGTTGAATTTATTGATTTGGGCTCCCTTTAAAGAGTTAGACACCACATTACACAGAAGAATAGAAACAAGCTGAACACCCACTTTTCTGGTACACATATTCACCCAGGTGGTCATATCCTTTTCAGGGTCACAAGGGCCAATTGACAAAGATGCGACAGATGATACAAACCTCCTCCTAAATTAAAAGCCCCTTAGATTAAAAGCAAACAGTAAATCTCTGTGATCCGTTTTAGATGTGTCCCAGAACGGGAACTAAAAGATATCTGATTGAGTTGGGCTGGAACTGTATGGTAATTCATAAAAAAACCGCTTTCATTTATCTTTATCCAAATTGATTTGTCGTGACTAAATTCACTGACTGTGCGAACAATCAAGGAGATATATTACATTTCTTTAAATGTGTAGCCAGTGGCAGAAAAACACAATACAACGTATCGGCAGTTCGTTTAGTTCAGGCTAAAAGTACTTAAATATGCCAAACTTTCAACCGAGGCTACCTAACTACTGCTACAGTATTAACAATGAATCAAAGAGAAAGTCAAGGTGTCGCTAATGCTGACATGTATATGCCAAAACCTTGAAATCACAGGGGCAAATACAGGATTTCCGAAATGGGGGAGGGTCAGTATATAGGCTAGGTACTAAAACAGAATACATTCACAAGCACATGCATGACATTTTCCCCTCCCCCCCCCCCCTGGATCCGCTCCCGGCTCACAGGTTCTCATTCAGATTAACAAGCAAGCGGTACTCTATGGAAAATGATTGACCGAAGGGAAGAGCACAACAAAAAGGGAAATCTGGGATTTTGAAAGTTTGAGAGAGGCAATCTATGAGAACCTTTCCGTTAAATGGACGATACCCTAGTTTTAATGTTTGTGGTGTTTAGTGGTCATAAAATATGATTTATCAAATTCTGGCTACTCTGAATTTGTGTGTATCTATGTCTATATGAATGTATTGTATATAATATGTTAATGCGAGTTATGTTTCTATCACACTTACACAAGCATTCAAACATACAAACATGCATACATACTTACTTACAAATGACTACATACGTACATGACTTTAGAAGAGGAAACTTTTTCACATTCCCACGTTATACATATGATATATTTACATTACACATCCACTTGTTCAGCCACATACAAATGGAGATGATATCTAAAACTGAGAGGATGACACAGTCATTTCTTAAATTCAACATATGGGACATGTGGCCTAATGACATGCGACAGAAGGCTCAAGAAAAAAGTGACAGGGGACATGGATATTTCAGGACATGAACATTATTAAGTGACAATTACATCCAACATGATCATTTCTTAAATTTGACATGGGACATTGGGATCCCCATCAATACATATATATATATATATATATATATATATATATATATATATATATAGAGGCAGCCATATAAATACATTTAAGGTTCTCGTCTTGCATGTGGCTGGACCAGGTTCGTGTCTGGGCCTTGCCTGTTACACTACCTCGCCTTGCCGTCGTTTCCACCACCATAGATTCGGTCACCCAACTGTTAACAGTCAAAAACCAGAATTTGTCTTGATATAGCTGAAAAATTGCTGAATAGACCTTACACTCCAACACATCATTATCGTATAAATACATACATGCTTACATGGCTGTAGCTATTCTATACAGGTAACAACAAGTATAGGGGCCTACAAGGGTTCTATAACAGGAGTGTGGAAAATCTGAAAAACAAATACAAAATAACGTTGGCAGATACTATGAGCAGTGAAGGTCTCCCTACACCAATCAAAGGGGTTTTAGTTAGACACCACACACCCAGGTGGCGCTACCAAACAGCTGCCAACTCTACTCACCAGGCGGCGCATCGGTTTGACCTTAGTGCCCCACCGTTTGACATTGGGCCAACTCTGACAAAGTCCCCGTTTGAACTTCAAACGTACATTTGTGACAGATCAGACACTGATACAACTATCAACATAATTATTTCAAGGATGTCAAGTCAGTGACCTTTGCTAGGGGACCAATGCTCTTATTATATAATGGGGGTTGACCACTAAAATCAACACGGCGACAATGCCATTTCTTAAATTCGACACGCGACATGGGGGCCTAACGACGCAACAGACAGGGTAAAAATCATAGCGACATGCGACATAGATATTTCTTAAATTCGACATGGGATATGTTGATAAATAAGCGACAAACACATGCAACATTGACGTTTCTTAAATTCGACATGCGACATCGGGACCCCCCCCCCCCCCCCACATCTAGACCCCCTATACAGGGGCGAATCCGGGGGGGGGGGTCCAGGGGGTCCAGGGGGTCCTGATCCCTCCCCCCTCCACCTTTTGGTGGGGACTTAAACTTGTCCAAGAGAAAAAAAGTCCTGTGTGTGTGCGTGAATGCACACCATTTTAGTACTTAGCCTATATGTGGACCCCCCTTTTTGAAATCCTGTATCCGCCGCTGTTATAGATTATTAATTGCAAGGGCATCCAGACTTTCTTCTCTTTCTTTGTCAGAGTCCTTTAAAGCTTTGGGCTCTGAAGGGAATGTTTTGCGTTTATGATGGGGATATCAGGGATGTGGGAATCGTTTTGGGCTGCACTTTTTCTAGGGAAATAAGAAATCCTTGAACCAAGCTTGCTCTTTCACTCCAAAACGGAATCTGGAATCTTGTTAATCAGAGGAAGTAGTACCCTACATACCCATGTCGTTCTGCGGATTGCTGGCCACTCAAAGAATAAGATGCATGGTACATACTTGCTCAATATCCATCTCCAAGAGGCAATTTTGGGATTTTGGGATTAACTTCAGGAACTGTCAGACCACTGCTCCGATATCGTGCTCTTGGCAATTAAGATTGTATGAAGAGTTATGTTTTTCATAAAAACATTCGCTACTATGGAGACTTTATGATCTTTAACTGAAATGCAGTGTAGCTTTGAAAAAAAGTGTTTCACAAGGAAAATGTTTATTAGGTTATTTGAAAAGATCAGTTAGGGACGCAAACTCCTATAGCTAACGTCAATGAAAAATGTCTCCATTAGTCTATGAAATACAACCTTTATTAATTTGTCTGGGGCTTCTTATGAAACAGGGAGCAGTGCTCAAGACAGTACCTAATTCTCCCTACCACAGAGAGCTGATAAATGGTATTTAAGGCACCTGCAGGTTAATTTGGATTGGTTCTGTCGACAAAAACAGAGAAAACTATAAGAAATATAAAATATTTGCTATGAAATAATCTGTAATGAATGAATTTTTAAACCACCTTGAAATTTTTTTCAAAATAGCCTACATCCAGATACAAAATGGAAAAATATGAAATTGTAGTTTTCCTTCATGTTCAACTACAGATTATTGAAAATGTTTATATTTAAGCGTTGCGAGTTCCAGACATATTTTCCAGCATGCATTTTGATCAAGGCTAGTCTGCAGGTAAAATACAGGAAATTGCCTATCCGTGGTGGGGGAGAATCGTTCCTGACCACCTTGACGCTCATCAGGCAACTAAGACCTATTTTTAAAACTAATCAACAGTGATATCATCTCAGAAGTGAGGTACTAAGTTAGAATGACGTCAGAAACGGCCTAGAGTTCTCTGGCCGGGGCCTATACTGGTAGTTGGCACCACCTGTCGACCTTGTCACGGACACAACAACCGCACTAGCACCTGGGACACCCTGATAAGGCCAATTGAACACTACTGCCTCACAATATTATAAACTAATCATATGGATGACGCTTAAAGGTATTACTGTAGCAGGACCTGGTTCATTAACCGGAGTGAAAACTTTCAAAACTAGGATTCATATTTTAAACCAGCATTTTAAGCATCAGAGGGTGTGCATATGTATTGTAATTTTACATAACCTTATTGATATGATATATAAGATTATTTAGAAAAATTTATAAAAGAGGGTGTAAGTTCTTATTTCAATGTTACACTTCCTTATTGATAATTATGATATCAGAGGGTGTAAGCTTTTCCAGTAGTTCTACACCACCCACGATGTTTTTGTAAAGTAACTCTGGCATGTTCGTTTATCATCTCCCAAATAGTCCAATCATCAAAGTAATTATTAACCCATAATACAGTCATTAAAATTAGGTATAGCCTACTCTTTTATATAGATATTTACAGACCTCCAACCCGAGAGGTAAACATTAAATTGTCTTTTGTTTGTGATAGTGATATCATTGTAAGGACATTATAAGGTTTTTTATTAAGGGTTTTCAACAGGCATTTAGTGTTCATCTGATCACCTGCTCTACCACATTGTCCTCGGGTCATCTTGTATATATTACTGAAATAAGAATCTTACACCCACACTGTGGCACAGCCTTTTGGAAAATTGTGGACCACTCCCGGGACCACTCCAGGGGCAAAATGCATGAAACATTTCTGGCCAAGGTGTTCATCGAACAGGCCACAATTTTGTATATATTTAGTATTCATTACATATTCACAATAGTGAAGATTCACCTTGTAAGTACAGGATGCTTTGCGCGGAATAATTTCCATATTGCTACACTACAATGATAAGAGTCAGTGCTAATTATCTGCAGCCATTATCAGTTGATATAGTTGATATAGAAATTACATATATTCATATAAACCAACTATAATTTCTAATATGGTGGATAATATGTAATAACTCATAGAGTATACCGTATAATACATGCATAGTTAGGTATTTGAACAGAATTACTTATAATCTACAAAGTATAACTTTATCGTACTAAGGTGACAGACTCCCGTTGGAAACGATAGATGGATTACTGTTATACTACCGTGTCATTCAATCAGCACGTAGACTAAGGGATACTAGGTTTATAGCTATTACAAGGGAGTTGTTTCTTATGGGGATATGAAAGATAGTTTATAGTTTTACGCGTTTTAAGGAACAATAATGTGTGCATGTGTGTGTGTGTGTGGGGGGGGGGGGGGGTCAATTGTAGCGAATACTATCGTTGAAAATTATTGGTGCTAGGAAACCATAATGTTGCATGTAAAATTTAGGAAATGCTGATGTCTCGTGTCCCTTTTTTTCTAAAGCCACTGTCGTTTGAATCAATGCCATTGTCACCCTGTTGAATTTATGAGGACCCAATGACATATCGCTAGCTTTAGGGGTCTAGCACCATCAATCTACAGTATCATTTCGCTATCAAAGTGGTTTAGTTCATACTTCAGTGTGTAGACGGAGCGCAGGAGGAGGGTGCTGGAGGAGTGGTTTGAGTTAGTGGAGGTAGGGGGAGCTAGTGTCGGTGGTTGGGTGGTACACCTCTCACACTGAGTGGATTGGCTAGCTAGACCCCGTTATTCACCGAAGGTTTCCCCTATCGGACCTTGTATATTGGCTATAATTGGGTAATTCCAGACTGTGACGTCGGAGTCCTAGCGACACTGGGTGGTGCCAACGGGTTTTCCATGTTAAGACACCATTTGCAGTCATCAGTGCGGTGGACCTTGTTACATAACTTCTAGAGATGATATACTGGTATCGGATGGCATTGTGTGTACGTGTATGGAGGCAACAAACCATTTTGTGCGCTCTGTTAGGCCCTAATTCTTGGTAGCTGCATTTTAACCACTTTAACTATATGAAAACAAGATAGATAGGCCTATAACCAGAAATGGATCCACGGAAAACTCTAACTTTAGCAATGACGGTTGAGTCAGTGCCTGAATGAAATGCCTTTTCATATACTACTTAAAGACACGATTTCTTTAACGCTCGGCACATTGTGCGATGGTGTTCCTGGGCCTACCGCATGGAAACGAAGACTGGGTTCCCTGACCCTCAAAAACAACACTGCGATTTCGCCATTTCTTGAATTCGACATCTGACATAGACATTAATGAAGTGCTTAATGGCTATAACAATATATGACTATTTTTTAAAGTGGACTTTTGGACCTTGTTATTTGAAGTAGATATGAAGAGGGCGCGCGTCCCTCCCTTTGTATTTTGAACCATCGACATAAAACCCGTCCAAACCCCATGGAAGAAATATGTTTTCCACGAGACCGCCTGTATCAACATCCTGGATTTGACGCTGTACAGGATACAAGTTGAGACACTGATACATAATAGGACAATTTATAAAATAGACATATATATAACCATTGAGACCACCCCTTATTGTCCCATAAGCTATCTACGCCCTCTCAGTAGCCAACTGCCTCTCGTGTCTTTGTTCAAGCCACGGCCGTTCACAAGTCAACACACACCGGCCCTACGCGGATATAGCCTACTTGAGGAAGAAACTACTCCCTCCCTTTTCCTTTCTTATGCTGATTCCTTTGTCCCTCTCCCTCACTGCTCACTTCCGGTCCGCCGTCGGTCAACTTGCGGCGCACAAGGGAACTACGCCCCCGTCACGTGACCCGTTGTAACGGGTTGTTTAAGGCCCGCCTTTATTTCGCCCGTCTAGGCGAGTTATGGCAGCGTCCGCCGCTAGGCGTCTCTGCCTGTCGTCATTACCATCCATCACCCGTAAAGTAGCCTATAAATCACCCGCTAAAACACGGCCACAACCCGGCGCCACGGGGCGGAAAATTCGCCCGATCGACGGCGGAGAGTCCCGAGTGAGGCCGGAGAGTCCCGAGTGGCGCCGACTGACCCGCTTGAGCGCCGACAAACAATGGAGCGGGGCTCGGGGAGCGGGGGCTGAAAAGGGCCGAAAATGGAAAGTGTCGCCAGCAGCCCGGGGGGGGGGGGGGGGGTGGGGGTGGAGGGGGGATGGGCCCTGAGGCTAGGTTTCTAGGGGTGAAATGACTGAAGGGACTAGGGAGGGGCGACAGGGGCTTAAGAATTATCAGAGGGAAATAGAAAACTGTATGAGGCCACCACTAGGCGCACCTCCTTGTTTGGGTCAAGTTCACAAATTTACCTCCTTGCTATTTTTTCCGATTTGATTTAAATGTAAAAGATCAGCTATCAGCAGGCAGGGATGAAGGGAGAATTAGCAAAGATATAGAGCATTGAATTGCTAATTCAAGGTTTCAGGGCTCCATTCACTGCCTGGGATTGTGACCAGGTATGTTTCATAAATCTTAATTGCTCCTGGAATGAGAATGTTGTAGTCGTGGCACAATGTGAGAATCCTTTCCCAGTCAGTGACGCCAATTGAAGTCAATTAGCAAATGTGCAAATGTGCAAATGGCGGATCCAGAGGTGGTCGGGGGTGTTCTGCTGAAGAATTTTTAGCAGAGTGATAACAAAGACCGATATAATCTATTTGGGTGTGATCAAAAATAGCAAAGCTACATGGTGTGATCACACTTTTCATACTGCATGTGTCCTGCTAGTAGCGAACCGGTCATGTACGCGACGTCGTATGTGCGACTTCGTTCATATCAAAATGGGCGTGGGAATGGCGTCGCCTGGATAAGATGAACTATGTATGCAACAAGAATTAAAAACTATCTTTTCATATATTACTCAGACTATTTTGCGCCCACCACCTGTCTATATAAAACTTTAGGCCTAAATGTGAAAACACTCATATCTTTGAATATTTCGGTAATATTTCGGACTTTGTACAAAATTGTCTAAAGCCCGTATTCCACATACCGATTTTGTTGCCGATTTTGAAAATCGGCAGTTGAAATAAAGGTTATATATACATATGTTATAAATTAATAGAAAGCTCTAAAATTCTCTTTTGAATGGTATATAGGATGTACGGCCTCATGCCATAGTCTTAGAGAATTTAAAACAAATACAAAATCGGCAGCATCCAAATCGGTATGTGGAATACGGGCTTAATGTAGGCGACAATCTCCAAATTCCCATCTCTGTGTACTACTAATATCATCATGAACGTTCTCGTATTCAGTAGATCGTGCGCGCACGGCACCACCATCTACAGATTCCCATTTCCATACACTACTAACATGTCGCGCGTCTAAGAGTGGCAATAAGCCCATCCCAGTATACATGAACATCAAATTTTACCCTGAAATTACATAGTAATTTCTTTCTGATTTTTTATCAGTACTTGGTGAAATAGAAAAATGTAATTCTTAGTTATCCCAGTAATCCCAGCTCTTGGAGACAAGGATCGCTTGTACCGTAATTTGTCCGACCCTTGTCCAACCCTCCGATATACCCAATGTGGGATGGGCTTATTCAGGTGACTATAATTATTGTGAAACGAATCTCGGCGACGTCGCGTATATAGGCAGCGCCCGATTTAGAGATTCCACTACTAACTGTACTGTGCTATCAATTCACATATATTATCGGCTTTAGCCAGCACTTGAATGGTCGTTTGAATTTAGACAGATTCGATTTAAAATGAAACATATTTGATATTGTTGATCAGCCGCCAAATCAGCCAACGATCTTAGCTCCGATTCCGGCAGCAGATCGCTGTGCGAGTATGGGGCTTTAGACCCGTAGGCTTTGTGTTTTCAGGAGGGGGCCTTATCCCGTGAGTGTTGGCGGGAGTATTACACCTCGGGGTGTGTTGGTGGGGCAAGAGGATGGAGAGGAGGTTAGATGCACGCCTTTAGGGCATAATTTAGCTGAGTTTGAAATAGTTTCTAGGTGAATGTGTCAAGTCTATATCCCACACACACCAAGTGGGGTGGAAGAACTTTGGATTTCGAAGGGATCATAAACCCCTTATTTTTCCTCCAAAATGTGTTTTTGGTATATCAAATTCGGTCCAAAACCAATTCTGGATTTTGCCCAGAACAGCGCCCCCGCCTCCTGAACTGAGACACACTTTTTCCAATCCCCACCTCACCCACCCCTGGGGTAGGGTCCTATAGCCGTAGGGCCTGGGCCTGGGGGCGGGGTTATGATTAGGGTCTGTCAGCTCGTGTCGGGGGGGGGGGGGGGGGGGGGGTGAGTGGTAGTGGGGGCAGGGGGGGGGGGCGTGACAGCGCCCTCTGTAGGCCCTCAAGGAGCATTAGTGTCAGTGCCCGGATTAATGCCCCCACCACCACCACTACTCCACTAACCCACCACCAACCCACCACTACCACCCCACCACCACTACATCACCACCATCACCAATGCTAGTATTTCCATGGCCTAGTTACCTCTTGCACAGTGGGTCCTTACACCCACACAGCAGAGGTTTACCCAGCCCTAAAGTCTGAGGGGGTTCCAGGTAAATCGAAGGGGTTCCTAGCAAAACTGAGGGGGTTTCAGTTAGTTATTTGGTTAAAATTCCCTATATTTGTAGCTTAATTATATAAACTTTGATAAATCTGAGGATGTTCCAGACACCCAATATTTCGATATAGTTCCCGATACTGTTAGTTTAATTATGTAATCTTTCAGAATTCTGAGGGTGTTCCAGACACCCAATATTTCCATATAGATCCCTATATTCTTATTTTAATTATTTGTAAAATTTGAGAAATCTGAAGGGGTTCCAGACACCCTCGGACCCCCCCCCCCCCCCTGGGTACGTCACTGCACTATGTCCATGCCTGTGAAGGACCAAGTAATTTTAAATGGCCCTCTTATACTTAGCATGTGTTACCCCATTCTGCAGCACTCGCACTTTCACCCCGGGTAATAGTCTGCGAGATTATGATTCTCCTACAAAGAGTGGTGTGTTGCAGAATGAGTCAACCTCTTTGATGGTTTTTGGGCTGCTGGCTTTTTTATAGTCCTACCTGCCATAAACCAGCAGCCCCAAAGCATGCTGGGATACAGGTATACATTATCATCAAATTTTCCATGACATTTCATAGCAATTTCTTTCTGGTTTAATTCCCAAAGATAGAGATGTAAAACAAAATGAACCATGGTGGTTTGGTTGACAAATTGCTCCTACAATTGGTAAACTGCAGCTTTTGCATTGGCCTTTTTACCATAGCAACCAATGTTAAAGCCTGTCAGCCCAGCATATATGTCCAACCCTATTTTCCCTAAAATGCAGCATTTTGATTGGGTGGCAAACCTACAAATCTGTCAATTTGTAAAATTTAAGTAATCATAGTGTTCTATCAGTACTTGAGGATATAGAAAAATATAATTCTCAGTTATTCCAGTAATCCAAACTCTAGGAAACAAGGACGGCTTATAAGCTAGTTTTGTCCAACCCTTGTCCAAACCTGGAATATACCCAATGTGGGATGGGCTTATTCTCACCTAAAATGGCTGTAGGTTAACAGTCCTAGTTTGAGCGACTAGCGGACTTAGATTACAGCCCACCCCCTCCACCTCCCCCACCGCTGCCCGTCCCACCGCCCCGGTGCATTAAGGTCCCCGTCAAATGAGCCCCTTCTGTTCTAACCGCCAGAACCCAGTGACAGCTACTTTGTCTGGGACGAGGACTGCAGGAAGCCTGTAACTCACCCTGGTGTTAAGCCTGCCTGTAAGTGCTCAACCGTGCAATAAGTCTAGTGTGCAAATTCAAATACCTGGAAAAAATACATATTAAATGGAATAACGTTGAAAATTATGTAGGAGGAATCACACTTTCTTCTTGTCTCCTTTCATATTCACCAGGGAAGTGTGGATGTGTATGAGTTTAGTTTGAGTTTTTGCAGTAATTTCAGGGCCGTAACCAGCTTTTCTCAGAGGGGAGTTCGTTTTTTGACTAGTAGTTATTTTTTCCGAGGGGGGGGGGGGGTAGTTTTTAGAAGAAAAGGGCTAAAATACATATTTTTTTGGATTTACTGTCTTATTTTATATTAAAAAAGTAGAGGAAAGTGCCTGCAAGGGAGGGTTAGTACGAATATGTGCTTGTACAGAGAAAACTTCATACTTTACTAATCACTCAGGGGGCTATAGACGGGGGGGGGGGGGGGGTCCCGTGTCGCGTGTCGAATTTAAAAAAACGGCCCTGTCGCATGTCCATCTTGGTTTAGACCCATGTCCCCTGTCGAATTTAAGAATTAGCCCTGTCCCCTGTCGAATTTAAGAAAACAGCAATGTCATTTGTCACTAGGTTGCCATGTCACATGTCGAATTTAAAAAACGGCCATCTCGCAGTGTCGAATTTAAGAAATGCCCATGTCGCTCTGTCGATTTTAAGGGTTTAGACCCATACTGAGATAACTCACCTGTGTGAGCGTGTACAGGTAGACTCAAGTAAAAACTCATTTCTGGCAGCGGTGGGATTCGAACCCACGCCTCAGTGAGACTGGTGCCTAAAACCAGCGCCTTAGACCGCTCGGCCACGCTACCCATGAAGACATTTTGATGTGACAATTTGACTTGAATCAAATAAACAACAAATTTTCTTACAAGAGCTACTGAGGAAAACAAATACAGGGATGGAGACAAAGAAGGAAAACAAATCCAGCCTTTATCAACATTAGACACAAGATTAGCAGCGTATCTAATATGTTGAGTTAGGAATAAATAACCATACATGTATATAGTTCAGTAAAAAGAGTTCTTTCCTCCCCTTTAGGGGCCTTCTATTAAGTATGCACGCATCAAGAGTGGGGGGGGGGGGGGGTTGAAATTGTTGAAATGTGCGTATGTTCTAGTACAACTCCAATGCGTATTTGTTAACAAGGGGGATTTGTTAAAATGTGGGTACGTAATAAATGGAAGGCCCCTTATCCGAATGGCCGGAATTCTGCATTTTGCTTTATTGTTTTCAGTTAAAATACCAGAGTGAGAGTGAATGAATGGCCGGCTGGTAGTGGGAGGGGGATGTTTAATGCCACCTTGTTTTGAGTAGTTGGTGTCGCGGGAAATGTCTGCCCTGTGATCTCTGCTAGGTTGTCGTGGTTACGGTACGTCAGGGACAGGCCGGTGTTTGTCACGTCAGGGGCGGGTGACAGGGGTGAAGGTGTGAGGGTGTGACGGGGTGACAGGGGTGAAAGGGGTGAGGGGGTGAGGGGTGAGGGGTGAGGGGTGAGACGGGGCCGACAAGTGGACAGGGGCAGGGTGTGAAATGGTCAACAGGAGGTCAACCATGTTACCCACGCCTGGCCAGGCCAAGGGAGGTATGGCCGGCATATTGAGGAAACTGTTTCTATATCTAAACCCTGGTTTTTCACATTTTGGTTAAATGTCCCTTTAATGACTTCTTGGTTTGATACATGTCCTAGGCAAGCAGTGACATAACAAAAAAATTCTGAGACCATACATTTGTGGTCAGTCCGTTACCGTCCCAATTTTCACATAGGGTTATATTCTCATCAAAACATAATGTTATGGTAACGTTATTTTAACTTGAAATATTGTAAACAGAATGTTATAATAACATCACAATGAACCAAACCAGAACCAAATAGGATGTTATTGTAACGTTATAATACGTTACATTCTTGCCTGGGGTATTCAGATTTTAATGTGAAATTTGATATATTACACTGGTATAGTCTGATTAGTTTTGGGGACGCATGGCAGTAACTGAACATATAACTAGTCATCGTCATAGCTTCGTTTAATTTTGTGTGTGTTATTTTTAATGATACGCAACTTTTTTCCCAATTCCCCACAGTTCCTACTGAAATAACCGGTGGACATTTTTTTTGTTTTCTGTTTCGAAAATCTAGAACTGTCTCTGGATGCTAATAGGAGAATCGAGAGTATCCCCTCAATCATCCCGTGTTTTTACAGACATACGTAAAGACCTTGGTCCTTCGTGACTTACATATGTTAATCCCACGCGCAAACTGTGGGATGTATACCCCATTATGAGACCTTTAGTAAACCTTGAGATATCCTATAGATACATCAACAATTTACACACATTCTTACTGTGGTAGAAATTCGTTTAGAACATTCAACTGCACAAAGTCGTGTTAGCACAATTATATGGAGTCAACATGGTATGAAGACTAAGGTTTTACACGTCATGTCTAAGTAGGCCTGTGGTTTGCAACTCAACTTGCCTTGTTTTTTGGTCACAAGCAGCTGAAAACACGAATGTGTTATTGCTATGTGTGATGAATGTTTTCTTTTTCCTTTGAAAAAAAAAACGACAGTTGATATAATTGATACAATATCAAATATAGCGATCACACCACCAGTCCCTCAGGCAGCCAATTTAAGTGGGAAGAGCCCGAGGAAATCCTTTATTTCCATATACTACTTACATCAGTTCTTATCGTGGACTTTTGGACGTGAAACTTCTAAATTACCCTTGACTTAAATGGTGAAACCCATGGATATAGAACGCACATAAACGTTTCTGTTATGACATGCTGTCTAAGAGTGTCGCTATCAATAGTACATTTCAGAGGTAATCATTTTCTTGACATTTCCTTGGTGTGTACACATCGATGAAAAGTCTCTGCAGTCATAAGCAAGCAGCATCCGACTGCGGTTATTTCTAGTAGGACCTCCGTGTAATATGCAAGTTCTGCCGTCCTGTGGGTGGTCCTTGGACGCTCCTGACAAGACAAAGGAAACTGGGCGTGCGTGAGGCCTGTCTGGGAGAGCTGTTATCAAATGTGTCATCTTTTTTTTAATTAATAATATTTAAAGCTTGTTTTGTCAATAAAATTATTGAATCATAAAATATGAAAAAAGAGAGGAAATCTGAGATAGCCTAGCCAGATGAAATGTGTCTACAAATTAATCAGATATAATGTATGTTTTATATAAAAAAAATATATATATATAAAAAAAAGGGGACTATCTATACATGAATATGAACCTGTCTATACGATTTGAATGAAATGATCCTTCAAATTATTGTTAGGAAAAATAACCTCTGAGTAGATTAACAAATTAAAGCAAACAGAATCAATGTACAACAGTTACAAGATACCAATTACTTTGACTCTACACATTGCCTGATGCACGCCACGTTGCCTCGCGCATGCCCTGATAACGTGCTAGGAATGACGGCGACACAATCGTCATTTGACGTGATTCCTGCGCCTTGTCAGCACGGCTCAATCAAACACGACGACCAAGACGACGGGCGAAGAAACCTGAGACACCGCCCGACACTTCCTGTCCCCGCGCGGAGTGATACGCGCACGTGGCGCTGAGGCGCTCCCTTCCGGCCCTATCACCGCCGCGCGCGTCCGCACGTGCGCGCGCACAAAGGGTGTGTTTGCACTTCTCGCGTTGTGCGTTAGGGGGCGTGAGGTGGACGTGCTTCTGCATCAATTATCGCCCATGCAGAGTCAACATGGCCGATTAGGGTCCGTGACGGGGCCTACCAGGGGAGTCGGGACGGCCCTACTTTCTGCGGCCTTTCTCGGACGTCTGTAAACAATGTGAACAGTTAATCATGTCAATATTTTCCTTCTGCTGACTGGGACAAGTCGTTATATCGACCGAAATAACCGGAGAATTAACCGGAGAAATATCGACCGAAATAACCGGAGAAACAAAGTCATGACTGGAATTTACAAAATCGGCCATCCCCTCGATATGTTCCATGACATGATTGTATGTGATCAATTGAGTATAAAATTATTGTGTATATAATTAAATTTTCTTTATATTTTACAGTTTTATATTGAATATTCAGAAGGGGGAGGATACATGGGGTTGGGGTTCGGGGGTGGGGAGGGAGCAGGCGGTCCCCCTTTTGGTTGGGACTCTGTATTCTGCAAACCGGAAGTTCGTTGGCGATTTGCCCCTGATATACTTTCACTTGCGATGATACATAGTGGTGAGCAACGCCGATGAAATGTGCAAACATGTTGGTATTTATTTCCTGGCGATTACCTATCGGCAACCAATATTGCATAAATCGGTGGCCCACGCTTACAAGCTACACTTTACACACTTCAGCAAAAATGCAACAAAAGTGTGGGCCACCGATTTACGGTGTTCAATTGACTGCCGCTAGAACTTTTACACGCTGAATGCCCCGAATCACAGGCTTTAACGTAGAAAGAGAAGAGGAGATTCTGGGCATACACAGAGCATTTTACTTCTTCCTTTTTAGAAATCCTGGATTCGCCACTAATGCACAGGGCTCTAAAGTTTGACAGACTTTTATTCATGTATTTACAATCACTAAATTCATTTCCAACAGAAAAGACTCGACCTACATTTCTCCTCAAACTGAGCTCGTATAATGCGTACAACACTCTTGCAGAATACTCGCGGCTTGCTGACAAAAAAGGTTCCTCTAAGCACTGTTGAGTGGTTGGTTAATTTTCTTCAGGATCACTGCACAAAAGATGTGGGAATCGACAAGGCCATGGAACAGGTGGCGACTGTAGGGGTACTGGAGGCAAAAAGCACGGCCCCACAGCCTCTAATTAATCCGTTTTGTGGGTCTTAAGTCGTCAACATTAGGCCGAGGCTGAGAACGGCACAGGTGCATGACGGGAGATGCTGATCCTCGCCGGATCTCGCGTGAAACGAGAACTCAGGGTTTATCCTCACATGCTATGTACAATCCCATTTAGACTTGTTTTTGTCTTCAATAATTATAGAGTTTTCAGATATTTTCTTTCTGATTTCAAATCAGAGACTTTGAGTTTTCCCGTGCATGTTAGACCCTATAGGCCTACTTGTTTAAATTATTGGTTTACGTGGGGGAGTATATTATTGAGTTATAGATCTGCACTACACCCTGTCTGAAACCATCCCATGCTCCCTATAGTCTACTTACTTAATCGTAATGTCAGAGGACGATGTTTGCACTCCAGACTCAGAAATCAGAAACCTAGGCAACACTTTACACACTCATTTCCTATTGATACAAACATTAATATTCCAGAATAAACATGATTATATACGCTCTACATGCATGATTCAAGAGAAGTATGGACAGGTTAATATAAACATTCCCAATAAGAGTTCTTAGAAACCAGAACTGGTGGCTAGAGGTCCCAGATGTGCAAAACAATGTTGAATAGCCTAAAGACGTATATTTTGTTACTCCTCAAAGATAACTTCTTACATTCACACTGCATTTTCATATAATATAGTAAAAACTAACTATACATGCACAGGCCGAAAGCTCATGGCTTGTGCAGAGGATGTTTCTTTTTCCTATATCAGGATTCCGCTATATCTGACAATATCTAATATGGAAAAATTCTTTTAGATATACTCTGGGAAATCTGGGACCGTGCGGAGACCGTGCACAGCTCTAACAACAGGGACCAAGGGATAAGCCTGAGCCGTCAGACGCCGCCAACTGCCAGTCAGGATTAGCCAATATTTGCGGAGGGAATTCGCTCATTTCCCCGGCCCAGTGTTGAGGCGGGGGGCTGCATACAGAGTGACGTGTAATTAACGGTACTGGGCTAGGGGGGAGAACAATAGGGACGTGGGGACGTGGGGACGTGGGGTAATAAGCAGCAGGACCGTATTCAAAACGTGGGCAGGGAAAAAGACTGATATCCGCTTTTCTATGTGTTATGGACCTTTGTTCTATATCAGGATTCAACTCCCCATACTTTCACCATTGTCCTGCCCGTTTTAAAAACCAGTGAACGAAAGATCTGTAAGGATTCAACCCCCTATACCTTCATCATTGTCTGTGAATGCTGATGCCAATCTTTTCATTTGCAATAAAGACTTTTAACATATTCTTTGTAATTGATATAGAATAAATAATGTACAGACCATGGGTGCACTCAGCAATTATTGCCCTAGTTTGCACACACCTATGTCTTGGTCTAAAGCCTTCAATGGCTTTTGCAAACCAGGGCAATAACAATTGCTTTGTGCCCCCTTAGTCTGTACTACATGTATTTATATATATATATATACTGGCCTATATATGTGTGGATTTCGTTTCGACTGGTAGGATATGGTTTTAGAGCTGCCTCCTTCACTTATGACAACAATACAAAACATGCTCTTGAACGCCAGATATTTCGGTGGAATTTTCTTTATGAAATTGAAGCATTATGATTGTCTTCATGCATTAAACATAGATATATGAGTGAAAAGCAGAGAGAAGACAATACCCGGTATATCCTGTTTAAGATTCCCTGTTAACGTTATAAGTGCCATATGAATTTACTTATTAGATTACAGATAGCATGCTGATCAAGAGGAACCTCGTAGATAAAGTTTTGTAATAAGGTTATTTAATAATATGTTATACCCAGGCCCTTCCCTTACCAAAATGAACCGAGCTAGCAAAACAGGGACACCTCATCTATAGTTGCAACTAACAATAGGAAAGTAGCGGTAGATGGGAGGCCGGTTTGGGAAATGAGGCGCGTTGTTCCCGAAGGTCATTCGTCAACCATTCGGCTCATTTTCTCTATATTGGCGGTAACCGAGTGATTGAGTCACCGGCCCCCTCGCCCCCATCAGGCTACTTGGCCCCTGTTTTGTTTGTTTTACTCCTCAGAGATTTAAGGGAACTAGAAAGGAAAGAGAGAGCACAGGGAATAATAAGAAAGGAATTTAGAACGGACCTTATTGTTGATGGATGTATTACCAACTTTTTATGTACTACTTTCACAATGGTAGTAGTACATAAAAAGTGGGATATTTTCCATATACTACTTGCATGATTTTTGTGACACAAATCTCATGACCTACTCGTTCAAACCTTGGCTTGTACATGCATATATATACTGCTAACAGTTGTATATATTACAATTATGACCGCGTATTTGAACCATATTACCAACACTATCACCTTTAGGCCTACTTGTTTCTTCCGTGAGGTATTTATCATTACTATTTTTTATCGCATTGCCGGCTACCAATTGATTGTTGTTTAAAACATAACAGTTTCTCCTTATTGCATCTTCATAGACTTCTGGCTGTCATGTACATAGGTATTAATATGCTATTTCAAACCAATGGATAAATCATCTCCTTGGATCCAAGAGAAGATAAACGCCCATTTATTGTGGCTGTGTGGAGCTGTAAAGGACGGATGGTAAGAATATTCGGTGGATCAGGGTGGTGCCTAAGCTGTGGGGGAGGTGGGTGGGGGATTGTCCGGGGCTAAGCCGTCGCCGACAGGCCTGATCCTTCCTGGTCAAGACGGATTAACGCCTTAAGCGCCCGTCAGCCGCCACGCCAACCGCGCATGCGCCCAGAAAATGCAAATGGCGGAGCATTCCTTTCTTAGAGAGAAGGCAAGTGAAGGAATGAATCATACAAACTGAGGCGCCGGGGAGAGGGGAAAAGGTTATTGATATTCTTTGGGCTGGTCTCATCTTCCTGAGTGTCCCATAATGCAATTCGTCCTGCGTTTGTCATGGTTAATTCCTCGTTCTGCATTTGACCTTGACACGAGCACCAGACGACTGTCGGCGCCTTCCACATATATACGTGATCATTTCCACGTGCCGGGACAGATATTGCACCGCCGGGAGTCGGGAATAATATCCGGCTTTGTTAGCGCATGCGCACACTGTGAGCAGACGACATTTGAATCGGCAATTCGTACGTCCGGCGTTCCTCTGGACGCCCCCTGCTTTATTTGCACCCCGCCCCCTGACGGCCAGATGCCAGTCCAGCGCCCCCTAGCGAGTA
This sequence comes from Lepidonotus clava, assembly GCA_936440205.1. Classification (NCBI taxonomy): domain Eukaryota; kingdom Metazoa; phylum Annelida; class Polychaeta; order Phyllodocida; family Polynoidae; genus Lepidonotus; species Lepidonotus clava. The sequence goes on from OW387140.1 coordinate 44,859,614, forward strand.
ATACACTTCCTCTCGGAATTTCACGCGAGAACGGGCGAGACAAGCAAAGTCTCGTAGCTTCTCGTCAGGGTCGGTAACCACGCGGGACTTGTGGGAAACGCGGCGTGATGGCGGGCGGGGCACCAGACCTCGGTGGACACCCGTGAGATTTGGACAAGGCCCACTTCAAAGAGGACAGGGCCAAGCAATCTTTGATATGTTGGTCGAGAGGAATGGGAGTGGTTTTAGGAGATGGCAGATAAATGGAGGTCGCCCGTGGGGTCCTGACCCCCTGCTCGGGCTGTAAGACAGCGGGGTCGTCGGTTACCCGGGGAGGCCGGCACAACCACGCCATTGTTGGCCGGGGCTTACAGGGACGATGTGAAGTCACGGGGGGATCAGAAGCTGTTCTTAGGCCTTTGTTGCGTTCCTTGTTCTACATATGTTTACAATACTTTTCTCAAAACTGTATCGTTTCCGATCCTTACCCAAGCCCCGCGGTTTTTATTTTAGTAAATTGTAGAACATCTAGTTCTCAAGGCTATGCAATATAGATGCATTGTAATGTGCCATGCTAGGTCCTATATGAAGTTTAAATTGGTATTGAGGTTGATGACTTGATGAAACCTTGTTTGTCGTATATATAGATTAACAATTTGAAAGTTTCCAAAATCTACCATGTTAAATTTACAAATGTGGAATCGTTTCCTTCATTTCCATTGTTATTATAACAAACTTATCAAGGTCAAAATATCAAATTGTTAGGATACATTGATAATTTCCATTTTGGACATAAGTCGGTAGGGCCATGCATAAGAACCATATAAAGCAAAATGAATAAATAACATAACTTATTCACATGGATGACAATAAAAACGCACACCTTTTATATGGAGATCCGGGTCATTCTCGGACATCCGGTGTCAGGACAGTGCCGGGACATACAGTTCACCGTGCTGCCCGGCCAGGTTGGTGACGGGACATACAGTGTACTTCGGATATAAGGGACATCTTGGGCCAGGGGCAACTGTCCCTTATATCTGAGTGTCCCTCATATCAGAAGTCAGATATTTTGGGGACAGGTGGGTAATGAATTAAGATTGAGAATATAAAGAAAGGTATGTCATTTAAAGACAAATAAGTCCTATTCACAGTACAGGAACCTAGCTATAGAAATTGAAAACCATCAAAGCTAATACAATGTAATTATTATGATTATTGATCCCAGTGCCTTTTTGACTTACAATATGCTAAATATATACAGGTCATTCATGGCATGAGCGTAGAAATCATGTGAAATTTGTTATTCTAGATGGAGATGTATTTGCCAACTGTCCCTTATGTCCGAAGTTGCTGTCCCTTATAACAGGCAAATTTAAACTAAAATAAAGGGAGAGATTCTGTCCAAGCCAATCAGTCCCTTATAACCGACTGTCCCTTATATGTGTCCCTTATATCAGGAATGCACTGTATAGCTTACCATACTGCCCGCCCAGGACCTGGCGGCCATGACACCGCTTGTAGCGCCCCCTAGGGACACCTAAAGTAGGATCCCGCCGCCCCTTATGGCCGCATCACGCCAAACCGGGGATTATGTTCCTCCGCCTTATCATAGAGTCCCTGCGTCCATCACGACGTAATGACGACTTATGACGTCATCTGACGCCACGTGACGTCATCAATGTGTCCCTGTCGGATTGGAATGTTGCTTTATGTCTAACAGCAGTGGCATTTATGTAGAGACTCGCACTAGACACTGATTAATACTGACACATATTCGAATCGCATTATTCTTAATGCTTTGGTTACTTTTCCCGTGGACGGGAATTTGGTTGAATAATGGATGTAAGGCTTACAAAGCAAGGATTAGTGGAACTCCACTGGAATACGCATCAAAAGATAGTGTTCTTCCTCGGCGTAAGCCTTTAAGATGCTCGGTAGTAAATACAGATTAATATAGATGATATCTGCATACGTAAGCTACATAAGTATAGAGCTACGCCTACCGGAGGACTAGGCGTTATCCTTTTATTGTCCAGGAGCAAAACAACAGATCTTTTGGGACTTGTTTCTCAATTAAGTTAGACATGCCTCGAGTATAGTTCTTGCTTTGGCCGTATGAGCAAAAACTTGGATTAACGACACATATTCAGAAGGTAACATCTCCTCCTGGATCCCCAAAATTGTATGTGAATTATGACAGTACGAATACACTTGATCTATCCCGGCCTATACGGATCAACCCCTTTATCAAAACAAAGGTCCCATAACCCATTATGAGCTTTAGTAATCTCGATATCAAAGTTTGTGCAATTTATTTTCAGAGTAAAATAAGTACAAAAAAAAGAAAAGAAAAAAGAAGGTGTATATTTGGTGCTGAGTTGGCTGAATAAACTGTTCTCTACCGTTTTCGCTTGTTATTCAAGACGGAAACTAGTAAATTCTCTACATGTTTAGATATCATCAACATGGTGGAGTCCGCTAAATTTAAGGGAAGTAATGCTCACACCCTGAGCTTCCGTCTCCTATACAAAGGCCTTCTCCCAATACCCAATTCCCTATACTACTTACATCCTCACGCAACTCCGATGCGTTCCACAGCCTGAGAAAAATCTTACAATTTAGCAGCCAATCCTACCGCCATTAAAATTTAAAGGAGGTATCAGAGCAGAGAGATGGGTGGTGTCCATAACGGTTCTTAGGGGTGCATTCGCGCCTTAAGAGGGGGATTAGGGTGTGCTATATACGGGATGAACGCCGCCTTCAAAGGCAGACGACAATTTAACCGCGCGCGGCGCACACAATGAATAAATGGCGGGAAAGTAATGAGCGGCGGGCGAGGTGCGGCAGCGATAAGGCATCCCATAATCCGCCCCACTTTTATCGCCGCCACGCCACCTACCGGCCGGCCTGCTCGCCGCGCGTGCGCAGAATCTGGTGTAAGTACTTCCGGTATAGCTTTGGAATCTGGGGGAGTCCGAAGCTTTGGGGGATCGGCGGAGTTAATAAGCACCAAGTGAATATCCGGCGGTGGCACGTACTCCTGGCTTAGGTCCGTGTTAACTTGTTAAACTGCCAATATAAAAAGATTACTAGCAATAGTTTAAGTTGTATGGGTTTGAAACATCTGCTTACATTGATTATACGCGGAAGGATGTTTGAATTGAAATGAATTATGCAATGAGTGCTGTTGTCTTTATGATATTGGAGCTCTATCAAAAACATACAACTATCTGATCGATCAAATGAAAGGAATATACATAAGCTCATGAAATATTTCCTTTTAGATAAATACAATTTGCATCACCAACAATGACATATAATGTGTCATGATATGTCTTCCTGTTACTTACTTTCTTCGATGCCATATTTTTAAAGCTCTTAAAATTGAAAGTAAATGAAAATAGAAAACAATGAATCTGAATGAGTCGCTGAACATAATTATTATAGTATTATAATATCAGTTTGATGAGACCTCAAATAAAGCGGCATTCATTAGGCCTATATCTATTTCCGCGTGTAACGTAAGGGTTGAGATGGAACGATCTTTATGTCACTCTAAGAAACAGACAACGCTCCGGAAATTAGCCATCATGGCCATCCGTCAAAGACAACGCAGAAATAAATGAGTGTCAGGGATCCCGTCTGTAGAGAATACAGCTCTCTCTGCTTTCCCGCGCAAACCACCCACAGCAGCCGACATTTGGCAAATCGAGCTCATTTTGGTAGAGAGCGCCTCGCACATCCCGCGTAATCCGGGGGGCTCGGGCCCTGATAGTCAGAGTGGGCGAGGTCCCACGGGCGGCCATCACTGACGTCACTTCCGGATTCGCCTTGGCTGGTTTCCGGCAGCCCGACACTCTCAGTTGTCTCCAGTGTATTGAGATATCGATGCCCTCCGCTGGTAACCAGCGTATCCATGATGAGAATCTACGGCGGGTAGCCGTCTCGCCGTAATGCCGGTCAAATTGGTAATCACACTCTCCAAGCACTTTGTCCTGCCGGCTGGGAGAGTGTTGAGGTCATCGGATATTCTCGCGGCACTCTCGGGAATCTCCGGTAAGTGCTTCGGAAATCCGGGCCACGGGAGGAGTAGACCTCTATTATATGGTGATGGGAATAGGTAACAGAGCGGGGATGGTATATAGCGAGGAGACAATATTTATGTATTTGCCAGAAGGATGTGTAGTTCCCCATCCATAGACCTCGCGCCAACACTATCGGTGTAGACCACTAAAATTGACACAACGACACAGTCATTTCTTAAATTCGACAGGACGATATAGCCCTTTTTAAATTCAACAGGCGACATGGCAACTACTTGACAAATGACATGGCCCTTTCTTAATTTCGACATGCAACAGGAGCTTTAACAGATTGATATACGACAGGGTTGTTTTACATGTGGCATGGGTCTAAACCGAAGTATAACAACAGGCTACACAACCGGTTATTAAATTTGACACGTGTTATGGAACCCTGCCCCCCCCCCCCCCCCCACACACACACATCCATTCCCCCAACACTGCAAACACTGCAAACCCTGCAAACTGCAAACACGGGACTAAAATACCAATATGCCATAGATATGATGTTATTTAAATTATATTTATAAGAGTGGCACTTTATCGCAATGTCTTAAGAAAGTGTACCTTACCCCAGGATGGGGCCAGACTTATAGAGTAGAGATGTATGAATATAAAAGAAGTCATTCTCCCGTGCAGACTTGGTGTATGAGGTGTAGGATGTTCCGGGGGTTTGGGGGGTTTGGGGGAGCATGGACAAAGACTCTACATGTCTACAATCTCTTGCCTCCACTATCAATCGCTAAGACTTCCCAACTTCAACCCACAATGAAATTCTCAGTTCAATCAGTCAGAGAAATTTGAACAATTTAAACTGAAACCGGAGAGTTTTATGAAAAGAGATTTTGTTGTGTGGTGAATTACAGACATGAGTTTGTAGCTCATGTTGGTTATGTCCTCATTCTCAGGAAAGCATATACTTCCCGCCTGAGCTTTGGTCAGTGACCTAATTATAATTGACCAATAAGGCCTTACGACACTATACGGTATGAGCTGCGACATGACCATATCCATGGACATATCTCTATGCCATGTCAAAGAGAAATCGCACATATAAGAGATAAAATACTTCATTTGACATATGTGACATTCTACAAATTGCCATTTTTAAACAATTATATCAATACTATGTGTGAATATATCAGTAATATCATCATATCATGCCGATATCGCAGCCCGTCGTGTAGTGTAATACCGCCCAATAGGCAGGGGATGCTAACAAAGGTTCTACCATAATCTCTTTCATGTAGTATACACATTTGACATATCTATTAATTGTCATTATTTAGTGTGTAAAGTGTGTAGGCTATATCAAAGGAGATTATTATTACAATAGAATTGTTAAATACTTGTAATTGTTAGAAGGAGGATCTGCCATGCCTAAACTTAGGCATAACAGTTTACAAAAAGCCCCCGAAACCCCTTGGATCCAACGGTACCATAAATTCTATTTATCATAATCTTATGTCGCAGATGCCGCAGATGCCGCATATTCATAAATTGGATTTCATTGACAATATTGCATAATCCATCCGACCCTGAATGACAAGAATAAATACTCTTTTTGCCTTTTGTGTAAAAAGTCATAATTTAGAACTATAAAATGTACCATTTGAAGCATAAAAGTCAGGGATGAATTTAGAGGGGGCGCATGGGGCGTGCACCCCCTTTTTTGGGACCAAATTTCGAATTTTTTAATGTAAAACTCAAGACCTTGGAGGGGTGGCTGGGACCCTTTTTAATATGTGTGTCCCCCCTGGAGGTGGTCAAAATGCGTTGTCTCTCAATTACTAGTACTTCGTCCATTTGATCAATCATATTCCACCTGTGTCTCCCACAGAAGGGATCGTCTGCGATCGATTCTCAAACGTCTCTATTGCCTTGGCCTCCTATTCACCCTTCCCCCGCTGAATCCTCACAACGTTTCCCTTTGGAGATAAATCAGGCCACTTTGTGTGTTTTACCGCTCGATAATCGTCCCCTGATCACGTGGCCATCGTCGACCAATCATCATCCATCAGACGACCGTCAGACGCAGATTACTTCCGGTCTGTGACTGTCTTTGGCGCCATTTGTGTCAATGACGTCAGCGACGCGTCATTCATCGACGTAAACAAGGACTACAAAACGCATTGTTGTTGAGTCTACAAAAGGACGATAGATCATGGTGTGAACGATAGATGGCGCTATTCGGTGAGTATTTAAGACACGCGACAAGGCTAATGGCTCGAGAAACATCAGTTAATCATCAAAGATAATGGAGTTTTTGTCAGTGATCAGCGCCCATCCTTCATTTCGGATTTATCAAACATCCTAGATAGGCGTTGAAGTGAAGAAGGATAAGATTTGTAGACATTGATTATCATTGGTGTGTGTTATCTTCGGTTTTACAGGCTATAAAAGATAAGGCCTACGCAGGTTCATGCGAGACTATCTGACAAAACTACAGTGAGACTCATTGAACACTGTGACGGTTAAAAACAATGAAGCTATAAACTATATAATCATTAATGGGATGAAGTAACTTTGTCGTCCTTTGAGGTACACATAAGAATCATTGCAAATAACATGTATGTGGCCCAGTAAACTTGGAAATGATAAAAAAGTCAAAGCTGTTTAGAATTTAAGTTTGAAATAATACTTTACCGCATTTTCAACCCACTAAATATAGATATTATACTGTCTTAATTGCCAATAGTGTATACCAGTGTGTAACTTGATGAAGGGCACTCATACAGACACATTGTAAGCTTCCAGAAATGTTGTGTGGAGAGGGAAGGCCGTGGGTATTTGGAAAAAGTCTAATCTTTTGTTCCTACAAACAATTTACTGTGCGTGTGTGTTTACCTATATTTATTTGTATCTCTTTTCCTTTTAAAGGTTTCATGTCTTTAAAAAGGCAAATCGTTTTTTCTCATTGATCTGGCATCATTATTTTTTTTAATTTGCTCTTAACATATTTGGGTAAGTGTATAATGAATTTCAAAAGAGTTATATGCTTAGATATTTACTGCCTGACGAAAATAGAAAGTAATCAATAAAAAAGTAAGGCTCGCTGATCCTGTCATTGACAGCTTTCTCATTAACAAAATATTATTGTTATGCAGAATCTCAGGTGAACTATGTTGATCTTTTCCCTTTATATTATATTCTTAATTAATTCCAAAAGAGTTCTACACTGTAAAAAGTTAATGTTTTATTACAGCAAATTGTACAGTTCATTTACAGCATTTTTTGCTGTCAGAAAATAAACAGCTAAATGTGCTTTAGGATTACTTAATTTGTACTGTAAATTTGAAATTACAAGATGAGTACGTAACTTTACAGTACATTTACTGTAAAAATCAGTGACCACCAGGAGAGCAAGAGTATAAAAGTAAAAAACGTTTTTATCATATTACTTGAAAACCATATTTACAGGCTGAATTAATAAAATCTAATGATGTGAAATAGTGAATACCATACACAATATACATGCTAATTTATTAAGTTTTTGAAATACCTACAAATAACTTCAATCATTATGACATAATGATAATTTCCATGCAAAAACACCTTTTTCGTTCCAAGTTCAGTTTATAGGCAAGTAATTATCTCTCAAACCTACTGTAACATTACCCAATGCATGTATGTGCTAGTAAATCTAGCATAATTACATCCCACAACCTATATACATTGGTTTGTGGTTGGGAATTAGCATTTTTGTTTGATTTATGGGGAATATTTCATGTTAAATTGATGTTAAAAGGCTTTTAATTCAAAGCGCTGTAAAATAACAGTGCACTGTAAATTTACAGTAAACTTTGCTGGAAACTTTGCTGCCAGCAAAGTTTACTGTAAATTTACAGTACTAAGTTTGCTGTTAATTTACAGTACTGATTGCTGTAAGACACCTACAGTACCATGCACTGTACAATTTAAAGTACATCATATGCTGTAATTCTACAGCAAAGTTTACTGGAAACTTTGCTGCCAGCAAAGTTTACTGTAAATTTACAGCATTTACTTTTTACAGTGTATACTTAATGATCTACTGTCTGAAAATAGTAGGACAAAAACAAAAGTCCATCAAATCATGTCACTTGCAGCTTTGTAATTGACAAAACAGCAGTGTTGTGTTAGGTTAACTGTATGTCTAATTTGCACCATTGACCGGTTAATGAATTTGGGTTAAGAAATAACTGAAAGAGGTTCTGACGTCATTGAATACAATCGGACTCCTCACATGTTTCACTCACCTGGCTCTTGTGAGCGGACTGGGAGTCGTCAACATGTGTCAGGATGAGGTGCTAATTAAGTAAGTAATTGCAATATATACGCTGTGTTACAGCGATGTGCAAGGTGCTAGGCCCCTGTTGTCTCATTTTTAGATTAGTCATTGTCACTGGTGCGCAAGTGATGGACAGAATCTGATTAGTTTTTGCCAACAAAGACTGTATCCCTGCACATGTAAATGCACGTGTATGTGTGTGTTTGTTTATTTGTGCACATTTGTTAGTGTGTGGGCATTGACAGCCTAGCATTCCCAGGCACAGATGTAGACCACATTGTCAGGGGCGGATCCACTCAGACCAGGGTGCTCATGATGAACGGAACTAGTTGGGGAGCCAGGATAAAGATAATATTTTGAGACAATAGATCAAATTAAACTAAATATTCGTGTGTGCATGTGGCTGTATGTCTCTGTCTGTCCGTCTGTCTGTGCATCTGCCCATGTGTACCTGTGTCTTTCTTTGTGTCGCTCTGTCTGTCTTATTCTGTGTCTGTTTATCCAGGGGTGGATACATGATTTTGGAAAGGAGGGGGGGGGGGGGTCCGCATATATAGGTTAAGTACTAACATGGCATGGATTCACACACATGCGTGCAACATATTTTTCTCTTTGGGATATTTATATACCCACCAAAGGGGGACCCCCTGGATCCACCCCTGCATGCTATCTCTGTGTATGTCTGTGTCTGTCAGTCTATCTCTGCCTGTGTCTGCACCTCGTGGGGGTCCGGGTAGGAATAGGCCCTCAGTAGCCCCTGCTGATCGTACGAGGCGACGATAGGGGGGACCCTGCACTGACCAAGTGGTTCTTTGGGTTCAATTCCTGGTCAGTGCTTGGTTTACTAAGGGATGAGGTGCAGCAAAAATGATTGCTAGGTTTTGATCCCCTGCTGTTTGCCCGTCCTGTCACCTTCATCTCATAGATTCGATCACCAAAGACAGAATTCGTCCCAACTGGTTTTCGCTGTGAAAATGACCCTGGCTGTTTGTACGGCGTAAAACACCCAACACTCACTCACTCACTGCCTGTGTCTGCGTCTGTCTCTGTCCCTGTGTCTGTCTTTGTGTCTGTGCCTTCCTATCTGGATAACTTAAAATGAAGTACAGGCCTATACTGGATTATACTTTACTATTCTTGCCTATCTGCAGAAAGAAACTTATCGCCAACCTTTCACTTCGCTTAGCGCCTATTATGGACGTCTGTAGTTTTTGTTTTATTGGAATTTGTAGTGAGAAAAGAAAACTCCTTACGTACATATATATACTTTGACTCTTTTCTACCAGTCCCTTTATCGACGAAATATCAACGGGCGGAATTCGTCGGTCGTCGATCAATGAGTTCTAATTCCGCGCGTCTCCAATGTCGTCTGCTCGCCTGATGGGATGGCGGGAAACTGATGCATCTCGGGACGGAAGTCGTCACCGTGTGACGGAACGGGCCCGACGGGACGGGAGGGAATCGATGCGACAGGCGCGATGGGGGCCGCCATTACCGCCCGTTCTCACCGCTAGGAGCAGGACTGGAGACCAGGGGTGGAGGGAGGGGGGCACTCAGCCCCAAAGTGGGTACCAACTGCGGTCGGAAGCTCTGGGGGTTGTAGCTGTGAACTGCCAATTTGGCTAAAAATGGTACCTGTATATAGCTGTAAATGATATGTACTATATATCTTTTGGGGGAGCTGTAAATGATATGTACTATATCATAAGTATATGTATGCTATTTAATTACTTCATGATGCTTCTTGAATTGAGTTGAGATATGAAATAATGACCACCTTTTTAACAAAATACTTTTTTGGAGGGGCTGTCCTTGATAGAGCCTGAAAAGAGGGTGCTGTCTGATTTTGCCTTCCCCAAAAAGGGGCCCTGTCAGTTTTCCCATCCCCAAAAATGGGGGGGGTGTAGTTTCGCATTTGGTACCTACCTTCAAAGAGTGCCCCCGCCCCTCCCTTGGACTAGAGATGGGCTGAGACGGCGGGAATGGCCGCCGGAAAGATCAAAAGGTTTTACTGATAGAAAATGGTGGTTTGTCACGGGTAACGGGGCAAGGGGACTCCTTCATTCTCAGTAGACAAGTTTTCTAAATAAGCACATCACTTATGGCCATCGAATAGGTCTTGACTTAGTTGGATGTTAAGCCCATATATACGCACAGACACACATACTGTATAAAGGATAGAATAAAAGTCTTCATATAGATCTAATCATGGGCATCTGTTCACCGATATGTACTCAACGTCAGTCGCTATTTGTCATTAAGTGTGCCCGACGTTCCTTGGTCTTTTTTTTTTTTTTTTTTATTTTATTTTTTTTTTTTTTTATTAACATTTCTTTATACTGGTCAATTCTCGGTTTTGCAACCGGTTTTCATTGTTGCACCAGTGGGCTTACATGAAAATATTTTTCAATTTTGTACAATTTCACATGTAATTATTATAACGTAAATTAAATAGTTCTTAAATCTATACAACAGTTTTTAAAGTTATTTACAATACAATCTCTATAGAAGGGTTTCCAGAATGATATCAATCAAGTCTTGTATGAATTAATTAGTTTTAGTTTTTGATTACTTTTAAACAGTAAAGGGTTATTAATATTCCTAGTATTAGCATCAAGTTTGTTCCATTCAATAGCTCCTGAATAAAATATATTTCTTTTATATAATTCACAATTAGGTTTACTTATTGTGAAATAAGGTCCAGCATTTAATCTGGTTACAATATTGTTGTTATTTTCATTTTCTTCTATACTTATACATCTAGATTTGCATTTAAACATAAAGTTGAGCAAATGATTTTTCCTTCGATTTTCGAGGCTAGAGATTTTACAATCATTATACAGCACATTTTTTTCAACTTTACCCTGAGATTTTGAACAAATTCTCAAACCCCTTAAATGAAGATTATCTAGTTTTTTAAGTTCAGGTTGGTTAGAGTACATATATAATACATCACAGTAGTCAAAAAATGGAATGATCATTGACTTATATATCTGAATTGCACATTTTTTGTTCAATAACCTTCTGATTTTACTGAAAAGGTACAATTTAAAAGATATGTTATTCACCACTTTTGTCAGATGTAATTTGTAATTCAGTGTTTGATCTAAGTGTACACCTAGATACTTAAAATTAGGTACATTTTGAATTTTTTCATTTCTGATATCAATAGAAACATTTGATATTTTTGATATCTTTTTACGGGTACCAAATGTCATTAATTTGGTTTTTTTAATATTAATAGTTAATGCATTAAATGTACACCACTTTTCAAATTTATCTAAATTATTTTGTAGTTTTTTCATAGCAATATCAGATGAAATATCCGAGCAGTATATAACTGTATCATCAGCATACAATTGACATCTAATATCTTTTGATAATACATTTTGCAAATCATTTATATATACTAAGAAAAATAATGGACCTAATATCGATCCTTGAGGAACTCCACATACAATTTTGTTATTACCAGAGATTGATCCATTACTCAATGTTTTTTGATATCTATTAAATAGATAATTTTGTGACCATTTTAATAAGTTATTTTTTATTCCTAATACATTTAATTTTTCTAACAATATATTGTGGTTTACAGTATCAAAGGCTTTTTTAAGGTCAATGAATGTTGCTATTGTAATTTCTCTATTGTTAATTGCTGTATAAATATCATCTGTTAATTTTGAAATTGATCCAAGTGTTGAGAAATTTTTTCTAAATCCATGTTGGTCGACACTGAGTAGATTATTGTTTTCAAAAAATAACATCATGTGTTCATGTACAATTTTTTCAAGTAATTTACCTGGTATAGGTAGTAATGAAACAGGTCTATAATTTGATACATCTTGTTTGTTACCCCCTTTGAATAATGGTATAACAGTAGCTATCTTCCAGCAATCTGGAAAAATACCAGTATTAATTGATACATCAAATATATATGACAATTGAGGGATTAATACTATGAGAGCATCTTTTAGATATCTCGATGAAATTTTTTCTAATCCAGATGATTTATAGATATCTATTTCTTTAACCAACTCTAGAACTTTTTCTCTGTCTATCTTTAAATTTTCGATTATAACATCACTTTCAATTCCATAATATTTCCAATTTCCCTTATAATTTTCAGCTAGTTTTGGGCCTATATTTGTAAAAAATTCATTAATATAATTTGCTGTTTCATCAAAATTTATTGATGATCCATTTTCATCAACTAAGTTTATTAACTCTGATTTACTTTTATTCTTAGGTAATATAGAATAAATGTTTCTCCAAAATCTTTTTGGGTCATTTTTTGATGCTAAATATTCTTCTTCAAAATGGTCTTTCTTCACTCTGTCTATTATATAGCCAACTTCATTTCTCATATTTTTAGCTAATTTCCAATCATCTGGATTGTTACTTTTTTTAGCTCTCTTTAGTATTTTATCTTTATCAATTATCATTTCCATCAGTTCTCGATTCATCCAATTCTCTTTATATTCATTAATTTTGAACATTTTTTCAGGACACATTTTATCTAGAACCAAAAGAATATTATTATACATAAAATCCCAGCATTTGTTTGGATCATTGATTCCAAATAATGGAGTCCAATCCAATTTTCTCAACTCTTCTTGAAAATCTTCCTTCATATAATTTCTATATGATCTGCCAGTGAAATTTATTTTTCTAAATGAATTTTTAATTTTTTCCCTTATGACATAGACTGCTTGGTGGTCGCTGTAATTTAAATCTAATGTTCCAGAATTTAAAATATAGTCCGAGTTTGAGAAAATTAGATCAATACAACTGTTAGATTTACTGAACCTTGTAGTTTCATTTATCAATTGTTTCATACCAAAACTATTCATTAATTGTAGGAGATCTTTCGTTTCTTGAGTTGACTTGGATTTAACATTAATATTGAAGTCTCCCATAATAAAAATATCTTTTCTATCAAAAGTATTTATATCATTGAAACAATTTTTCAAATAATCGCAGAATTTTTTATGACACCCTTGAGGAGGTCTGTATAAATTAGCTAATAGTATAGACCTTTGATTATTGATCTCTAGTTTGATCCATTGAATTTCTATATCTTTTGAACTATTGTTATATTTTGATACAATATCATTTGAGTAATTTATGTTCTTTTTGATATACATTAAAACACCGCCACCTTTTTTGGTTGAATTGTTTTCAGACCAGTTTCTATCTAGTCTTTCTTATCCCTTGGACTATATATCACATAATATAGAAAAGTAATAAAGACATATCAAGTCCTCTGCGCTGGTACTTCAGGTTATTCATCCTTAGTCACTTTTTAAGAGGCATTAATACATTATGCTTACAGATGATATACAGTTACACTTAATAATACAGTATATCAAGCAATAGTGGGTGGTGTAGATGGGGGGGGGGGGTCCCATGTTGCCCTGTCGAATTTAAGAAACGATGATGTCGCCCTGTCGAATTTAAGAAACGATGATGTTGCCCTGTCGAATTTAAGAAACGATGATGTTCCCCTGTCAAATGTAAGCAAATGATGACGTCGCCATATCGAATTTAAGAAATGATGATGGCGCATGTCACTAAACCCAAAAAAGGCTGTGTCGCCGTGTCGATTTTAGTGGTCTACACCCATAATAGTATTGTTGTTGTTAAATGCTGAATGTTATCATTGAAATGTGCAACAGTTATTTCTCCATGCACACTTCTTCTTGGTAGCATATTTCTTTAAAAAAAATATGTGTAAGATGGAGAGTGATCGTGTAATATTTTTCCATGGAGATATTTGCTAGTAAGGTTAGCACAAAAACATCTCATATGTATTAGAGGCCTACTCTTGGATCATCAATGCACCAGTCATCAACCACCTTGTCACTAGATTAACTAAAGCCCCATATACCCACTAGGCGATTTTACCGGCGACTGGCAATGGGCAACAGGCAGAATAGCTGGTAAAATCGTCACCAATTCAGATGACATGTTATTATGTAACATTTCAATATTACATATTAACAGGTGATCTGAATTGGTGACAATTTTACCAGCTATTCTGCCTGTTGCCCATTGCCAGTTGCCGGTAAAATCGCTTAGTGGGTATGGGGCTTCATTAAACAAAACGAGATTACCTCAGGGTATCTCAGTGGGACTGACATGGATAATAGACAGTGAATTTGTACACATATTGAAATGGTGAAAACACGTGCTGAAAAGGTGAAAACATGCGCATGGCCTGTTTCTTGGGTACAAAGGGTGGACAGAAAGCTCACTGTGGTTTCGAGTTTTTTTTTTACATAATAATTGTTTTATGAACGCATTCGCAAGCCCAAACTGTGCCAGGTACACCTTTTGAAAAACCAATATTTTAGTTTTCCCTCCTCCCCTCTTATCCCGCTTATCCTGGCCCTCTGCTATCACAGCAAAAAATTATCTCTTAAGCGCCATACCCATTAGGACATTTTTACTGAGTTGGCCGACTGATCGGCGTTTAAATCCACCGACTCTACTAGGAGAGTCAGTCAATTTTAGGGACGACTCATATCAAACATGTACATTTCAATGTACCATACTAACAGGGCATTATACGAGTCAGCCGATTCTGCCTGTTTCCCGTCGTCTGTCGCCGTTTAAGTTGCCTAGTGGGTATGGGGCTTTATCCTTTAGGCTCTTTGATGAGCATGCCAGATTTGAGACATGACCAAAAACATTACCGGATTACATTTCTATTGATGCAAAATATATGTCACTAGCTATGACTAAGGCTAGGCTAAGGGGTGGGGCCTTTAACCTTCACAATCTGGCTTTAGGCTATTTTACCTCTAGAAAGTCCACTTTTTGGAAATGGTCACCCCCTATGAAAAGCTCTGGATACTGGCCTGATTCGCCCAAAAATAATGCCAAGAATTCATGTGGCACTTAACACCAGGCTCCCCAAACGCTATCCCCGTACCGTCAATACGCTCAGTGCTCGGGGCGCGCGGCCTGATTTCCGCGTTGAAACGGGTAGTTGTCGTGTGTGCGGGCCAAAAGGGCGCCGTTTCTGTGTCGGTAGTGGGAGCCCCGGGCGGGTGTAGCTGGCCGGCGAGGGTCGTAGTGAAAGCCCCTATATACCTAAGGGCACAGACAGGGGGTCGGCCCCCTACCCCTCAGCGTCCCTACGTCATACACAAAAGGGCACTGAAACTGATGACGTCACGGCAGTGGGCAGCGGCCGACAGGTGGCGCGCGGGGCGTTTTGCTGGTTTCCGGCCGCATAAAGTCTACTTCCGGTTAGCTTGGGGGACCATTGGAAATACGTGCTTAGTCTGTCACATCAGACCCACTGTTTCCCAAAGTGAGTCTGTACACAATTTAGGTGGGAATTCTACCCCATATCCCAGCATGCTTTGGGGCCACTGGTTTATAGCAGATAGGACCATAAACCAGCCAGCACCCAAACAACCATCAAAGGGGTTCCCCATGCCATTTATAGATGGCCAATTAAATAATTCCTTACACATTTTAGGTGGCCACTAGTAGCCATGGACTCTTGGGAGTGTATGGGCCAATTATGTAATAGGTAATCTGGGTCAGAACGGACTAATACGCTCTGTGCCCCGAATCTATATATGACCTGTCGGGGCATTGATGGTAAAAGCAAAAGTGGCACTGGTGGGAAAGTATAGCTGAAGGGCTGGGGGAGAGTGATAATGGCGGGTTGCCGGGGCATGTCAATATCTCATCGTACAGTCTGTAAATGCGGTATAGTCACCCTTTGATGGAGCAATGCTTCTATAACAACATGACCTGGGGTGGTCAGACAGGTAGGATAGGCCTGTGACTCGGAGGGGTCCTACTGATTGAAGGGATCACGGGATATCTACACCTGTATATAGGAGGGGTATTACAAAGATGTTTAGGTCTATTGGTATTCGGAAGTTCAGAGACAATCGCACCATTATAGATCTACTAAGGAGATTCCATTAAAACTTTATACCCTCTTGCGCATGTACTAAAATGGCAAAGAAATAAAAGATGGCACTTCTCTAATTTTATGCTTATTTTTCCTTCTGAAAACACTACCGCGACATATATGGCATCTGAGTAGGGTTATTACATTTGAAAATATGTATTTCAGTACATGCATGTTGAAAGAATTTACATGTGCATGTATAGAGAACCTGTTGTTTAATTTTCACATTATGAAGAATTGATCTTTTTTGCGCACACGGCAAAATCATAGTTGACATGTGACAGACAAAATCAATTGTAAATGCCATGAGATTTGATGAAGGAATGTCTTCTATTAAGTCATCCATTACGTCAATGTGTAGGTAGTAACACGTTGCATTCCTACTGCTAACCACGCCGACACGATTCAGGTGCTTTGTCGCCCCTTTTGTCTATACTACTTACAGTTGTCATACCTTAGTACGGGGCTCTGTCACTAGGTGGCCCTGCGGTCACTGAGGACTTCACGTGTCAGGCATCATGCATTGTGGCACGTGCCCATCATGCTCAATCCATTTAGCAGGCTCTTCCGACCCGGGGTTTTAATTGTAATCATGACCGTGTTATGTTTTAAATCATTAGACTCGGAAAACATGAAGTAGAATAGATGTATACAATTTTATAGTAACAAATACATTTTTGGCTTACATAGTAATGAGTACAGTGAAAAGGGCTATGGGAATAGGCCTATACACAATATCATGGGTCAAATGCAAGCAATCTAGATGGCACTTGTCCTTATTGCTTGCTAGTCCCCACTTTACGTTATGACATGGCTATGACAATATTCACGATATACCCTTCACGCTTCCTGCCGTGCTAATAACACTACTTTTGGGAGTTTCAGGAAATCCAGCTTATCCCCTAACATAAACTGTAGCATCTTTCTATCCTATTTGCAATTATTTGGTTTGCATAAAAGCCTACTCAAATGAGGGCACTCATGTGCACGTAAACTTTATCATAGACTGTCTTAACATAACGCGCCCATAACCAGTGAAATTGAGAGATGCAGTGCATCAATGTCTACCAATCTCTGTCATGCAGTCAGATTTAAGAAATACGACTCGTCGGTGTTGTCCTTAAGTATTGTGTACGTCACAGAGACTCGGACTAGGGTACTGTTATGTGTACGTGTGTGCTATGGTCCTTGTCGGACTGGGATAATAAAGGAACAGGGACATTCTATAAATATATTTCAATGTCTAGTACAAATATTCTGGCCCACTGATTATGATTGATCTGTAGCTCATTTATTTTCTCAAGAAAGCAGATCGGAATAACATTAGGAATAAGTTAAGTTTGCCTACTTCCCTATTTGCCTACCGATTTCAAAATGCCGCCAATTGGATTAGAGTTTAATCATGTGAACGCTATATTTCATTAGAGAGATTCTAGGCACAATTTTTTGATTGCGTTACTTTGCCATATTACTCGAGAAAAGTAATAAATTACCAAATTGACCAGTGAGAACAAACTAGTGGAATACAGGCTGAACCTCTTCACTTTAATTGAAATACATGTATTACATTTGTTGGACGAAGTAAAACAATAAAAAGCACGTCAGCGTAATGGCGCTGGGGCTTAAAATGCACTTAAGTATCAATCTAGAGAATGCACAAGATGTCATACAGATTCACATTATTATAACACCATTAAAGATACCAGGTAGTTACATTACAATATAATATTACCCCTTTTCGAACCTATCGATTGTATATTGGAAGAAAGCTCTGAACAGAGAATGTTACCGATATCAATTTTCTCACTAAGATTCCTTGACTTGAAAGTGAGGCCAATCATCACAAAGTCAGAAAACACAGGTCTGCCCATGTTTTGAGTGGTACAATAGTTATACTACAATGTTTCAGGTTGTGGTTCTAAAACAACCTGCGCCCCTCACATCCCTCCCCCACCACACCACACCACGTGGTCGGCCCTCTCGCTACTCCACGTTTATTCTTTGTGCCCCCCGCGGTCAGGCCCCGTGCCTCTCTCCCCGACATAAAAGCGCGAAATATTTATTCTGTCGGCGAGATCAAAGACTCGGGGCAGGCGACCAATGGAATGTGGCCAAAGAAAGCTGGCGCGCCGGCCAATCAGAGAAGTTTTCACGGTGTCGTATCTCCCGCCGGCCAGTCCATGTCGGTTCACCTCTGGGGTGGGGGTTTGATTCGGATTGATCCAATTGATTTATTCACATTTTCAATGCATTAGACCTTGCAATTTAGTCACCTACTTGATTAAAACCACATAATAGGCAAAATGAAAGGTAAAATCTGAGAAAAATTGTACTTGAGAAGCCAAGAATTTGTAACTTACCAACCTGCCACCCCTCTGGAGTCACAGTGGGCCTTCCCGGCCTGTCAGTCAGTCCTGGCGCGGGCCGCTCCGCCCCCTAACCCGGTGTAGTGGCCTAGATCCCCGTCGGTCGGCCCCCACTACACCACATGCCGCCCGCACTCACAACCCAGGCCGAGTGAGACCCGACCGGGAGTACGTTAGAGCTGCTGGGGAAACTACCGACTGCTACTAGTACAACCACAAAACAAGGATACTTTTAGCCCCCTGTCACGGGCGACCACATTGGATTATTTACCTGCCCGGGATGTGAGGGGTTCGCCCGAGACCACGGCGATCAGAGATGGGCAAGTTGCAGTCTAAGCACGGTGAGTAGGGGTTTTAGGGGTGCCCGGGGGGTCCGCCCGGCCCCCGACCCTCCGACCCCCGGGTCAGGGCAGCTGGTGGGGCCCTCCCTCTCCATCCCCCTCATCCTGCTACACACAGACACCAATAACATCCCCGACCACCCTGTTATCTCCCTGTAAACACTGATAAACCTGTATACTCTCAGCTACAAACGCTATGTATGATATGCCCCGTGCATACCTTTTATTGTTTATTACCCGTATATTACTTCCCTCAGCCTGGTACAGAGGCGGATCCAGGAGGTCATGACCCTTTTACATAGGCGGATCCAAGAGGTCCAGGGGGTCATGACCCCTTACATAGGCGGATCCAGGAGGTCCAGGGGGTCATGACCCCTTACATAGGCGGATCCAGGAGGTCCAGGGGGTCATGACCCCTTAGAATACATACATCAATATGTTACATCCTTAGTTTTAGATCCCATACTCCCTACCATCATGCCACATTAGGATCTCCTCCATATTTCTAATGAATAAACTTGAAGGTCCTATACAACAATAAATGTATCAAGCCATAACAAACCTTCCCCATCACAGTCACGCTAAAAGAGATACCATCCCCAAGATGTAAATACCATTGAATACTGATTGTAAAGTTGGATCCTGCAGTGTCCATGGGGTCAGGACACCCCCCCCCCCTTCCACATCCCTAACGCAGCCCGACCAGCTTGTTATCAGACCCTAAACACTTGAGATAAGGCCGTACCCACCATCAGAGACCCACGTGTGGCCCGCCAGCTCTGTTTATCACTCATTAAAACTGGGGATGCTCAAAGGTCAAGGGTTCAGGGGATCATATACATTATTGGCTGGGTCCCAGATTGCAAAATTTGATGAGTGATGTATGTAGCCTATACATGATAGAGTCTACAATTATAAACCTTTCTCAATCTTGTCAAAATCTTTTGAAATTCTCGCTGACTCGTAAGTCATTTGTATCTGTTTTGGCCCCCTTCTCCTAGGACTGAATGGGAAATAAACATAAAGTGAGCTTCCAGTGACTGGGGCCTGTTAGGGGTCACCGTTAGGGTTGGTAATACTGCTTGGGACATCAACAAATAACGACACATTAATGGGTTTTAACATCTAGAACGTCTTTCCATTGTTGTCATAGGGTTTGCCAAAAGATTTGAACCAGAGATATACTTATAACATGTAGAGAAGACAATAACATGGGCATAGACCCCTAAAATCCAATAACATAACCCAGCCTTTCTGAAAATAAATCCGAGTTCGTTCCTGAACTTTTAAACACAACTTTGACTTTGCCTGATGTTTATGTTACTAATAAACTCTCTCCCTTTTCTGCCTTGACTGTGTGAGATGCTGACTGGTGTGTCTTCTCGTTCCATGGCTCGCTGTCCACTCCCACCTCGGCCGTCGTTCAGTGTGCGGCAAGCGGCAGGGCCCTGAGGGTGAGTAGACAACATGTGTTATTTCTAGGTCGGCCAGCTGCTGGCTACTGAGGGCCCTCCCCTCCCTACCCACCTACCCACTACCTACCCAGGGATTGGGGGTACTTACTTCTGAAAATGTGTAGCCTCTGAGATCTTTTTTTTAATTGGAATCTAAACATCATCACTTAACAGAACAAATTTACAATAATTTACAGACATTTCAAAATAGGCAATCAAATTCTTACATTTCAAGAAAATTCAATCATCAAATATATCTGAGGAATGTTTTCTTATGAATTTGGAATCACAACTTTTCGTAGTAACTTCTTGCCCTTTGGGGTTGTTTCAGAAGGTCCTGAAACCACTCTTCTTTTGTAGAGGACTTTTTTGTATTAGAGATTTTTGCACACATACACATGCGTACAGGATGTTTGAATACTGCATGAGGACCTCCCCTCCCCCCTTTCCGAAATCCTGGATTCTTTTTCTGGTTGATCCAAGGGGAAAGTCAGTTTTAAGTAACTAACTAATGACTATGACAAAAATATTCCTAGTTCCATGTACTGCCCAATCTATTGCTAAGACACTTATTCGTTCAATATCCTTCCAAAAGTATTGAAGGGGCTCAGGAATAGACTCCTTTATAAATTGTGTTGACACTGACAACCCTTCAACTTGGTATCATTTTAACAAAAAGTAACCCCCTATCCCTATTCTCCTGGCCTTCTACCCCAAAACACTCCGTCCCGCTCCGACCTGTACACAACCCGGGCAGCTAACGACTGTAACAAGCTTCCCTCTGTAGGCTGGCCACATTGCCCGAATTACAGATGAGAGGGGCTGAAAACGATGAGTTTTTAACTACCTCAGTCGTGAAACTGGACCCATGTGTGAGAGGAGAGGTTGTGTTGTGATCCCTGTACTGTTAAATCAAAACAATTAGATTATAGATGGGCACCAAAGGCAATTTGAATATATCAATGTGTAGCCTCACAAAGACCATTGGAAACATTACATTCTGTACCCTGATTCTGTACCGTGGTCTGAACATGGGGGGGTTACAGTAGGTTGCAAGCTCTAAGTTTTACTTTACTCTCTATGGTATGAATGAACTGGATGTCAAACATCATACATGTATGACTTCTGTAGGTAATTCCCGAGATAATTACTACGTGACACAGGCGTCCTTCTTTGCATAATCTTTCCATACATTATGCAGATGGTCAAAGTGATACAGCCACATCTTAGTGATACATGTTTCACATCCTATTCTAAGATTAGGCTCGTTTGGAAATAAAGCCATCAAAATATGCTTGATTTAAATACTCAGGATTTATGGCCAAAATTATAGAAAGATAGTTAAATTAAAAACTAAATTTACGGAACCCACCTCAATATAAATATGTGTATCTATAGACGATTAGGCCTACAATTCATTGCAATTCATTGCAATACAATATACATCCTTTAGAAACGAGTTAAAACTAATGTCTATTAACAAGAAAGCTAGTCTCTGCTTTCTTGCTATTATGATACCGTGTTGGGAAATTTAATTAGCCATGTATATGGTTGTAACAAATGGGATATAGATTCTAGAAAAAAAGAGACTATATTACCCTTCAGTGTTCGAAATTAAGGATTTATTCTGTGCACACACCGCGTGCATGCCTGTCTAAAAGCATGCACTCGGGATGTTTATTATTTGTACACCAGTGTATTAAGGTATTTATCCTATTAAAAATGTATGCACACACCAGGTGCATGACTTTCAAAAACCATGCACCCTGCAGCCAAACTGTGCACTCCGGGTGCAGGGTGCACCCTTGATTTCGAACACTGCCCTTTGACTGATGACATACACTGTATAATCTATAATGACAGCACCAAGTATAGGGGAGAATATACATAAACTGTGTACTTTTTGTCTGTATTGAATCTCCCTCCATTTATACAGGACTCCATCAAGGAGCTGGTATTTGACTGCTGGGGTCTATCCCCATTCAGACTTAAATCTTGTATTATCACTCACCTCTCCCCCACCTCATACCTAGCAATGGGTTCACACAAAGGGAAGGGGGCGCGCTGTGAGGAGATGGAGTAAAAAGTTGGAGTATGCCTCTCTCACACTATTGCCTGCTGGTCCTACGATCAATCTGGTCACCTATATACCATACATGTAGAGGAAACTTTTCAACCTTGTGAATTAATTCAGACCCAAACGCATTTTGTGTGGAACTTGAAATCAGAAAGGGACGATAGAAAGTATGGGCTTGTGATTAGTTGTAGAAATTAGCATAGATATTAGCCCCCTACCCCTTTTCACGGTGATTTACTCCTAGACGGACCAAGATGCACAAATATTTCCAGTATCAGGCATATTAAAGGAGAATCGGTATCATACTAGATACACCCAAGGTGTTTTTGGAAATACTTTGATATAAGTTGTCCTCAGCACAGTGTGTGAACAAGGTAAGCGTCCCGTGCAGAATGGGGTAAAAACTGAGATAAAAGCCCGACAGGGGGCGCTACGTCTCGGGCCGCGCCTGCGCAGTGATCAGTATCAGGGAGGTCAAACCAAGGTCACCCCCTCCGATCCCAGGTGGGCGATCAAGGAGGACCGCCTTTAATACCGCCTGTAGGACGCTTAACTCTTTAAGTGGGACAAAACACTGCGACTCCTAAAGGACAAAAAGAGGAGGAAGTTACACCGCATAAAGGGCGTGCATAAAGTGAATAGAAATTACCCTGAGAGGGTCTTGTTTTTGTACTAAATGTGCTTTTATAAGGTCGTTGTTTTGGTGCAGGTTCAGGGACGGATTGGGGGGGGGGGGCGCCTGAGGCGCATACCCCCCTCCTAATTTTTGCCAAATTTTGAGTCTTTTAATGTGAAATTCTAGCCTCTGGATACTGGAATTCTAGCCTCAAATTTCAGATAATGCCCCCCCCCCCTTTTCTTTATGACTATCTGGATCCGTCCCTGAGGTCAGTCAAATGCTCATAGATCGCTGGTATGGGGCAAGTGGGTTGCGGTTTGTGGGGTTAGCATCATGCAACCTGGATTATATTTGTGAAGTCGGTCGTGTGGGTTTCATTTAGTGGGGGCCTAACTGAATCCGACAAACTGTTGCATTTCAAGTGTAAACGGGCGGAATGGGGACTCAGGTTACCAAGGGGACCAACTTGGGGGTTGTGGGGGACCCTACCAGGGGTGTGTAGGGTAGGGATTTAACTGTTAACACTTAAAGGTTTTCTAGGTTATAAACAAGATATGAAGAGGTCATTAGAGGTCAAGTATTATGGTACAGATTTTCAGTGTACACAGTAACTATATAGTTTTCTACAGGAAAATGTGTTCATTGTTGCCTGATGCAATTTGAGGACATTTATTTTGACAACTCTGATTCAATGTATTACAATTCAACGTAAGACGTTCTCCTTTATTCTAGAGCATCATGATAATATTAGAAACCAGCAACGTTAATCAGTATATTCAGAGAAATCTTATGTTATATTACTGCGAATTTGGAATATATACGTCATAATATGTTTGTGGTCATCCAAATCAGAACCAGAGTAGCTTCGAATCGTCCACATAAAAGTCCTAGTTGGGGTACAGCAGTAGATCATGGTTCTCCCCCCCCCCCCCCATCAGGGTCTACCCATATATCGTACACCCCTGATCTCAGGGACTACTCCCCCCATTCTCGGATTCGGGACCCCCTCGTTGCTATGTTCCAGGCCTTATCTCCGCCATTGTATTTGGTGACAACAACTCCTTGGATACCACTGATAAGACATGGAGCAGGGAAGGCGGGAAATACTTAAGCAATGAAAAAGCACACTTAACCAATTGTTTAAGCTATAAACATTTGACAATATATTGTTACATGTGCAATGAATAACATATGTTAACAGGAAGATGTTAGCTTTGTTAGATAATTGAAAATGTTGAAAAAACGATTCCTTAACCATTGAGCCTTTGGGGTTGTATTCACCAACTTTCACACCTTACTGCAGCGCCACCTAGGCCAAATGCCCGGATATCCGAATCCGAGAATCCCCCACCCCACTAGATGTCGGGGCGGCATGCTTTGATCGTCATGCCTGGCTGTTTACATCGTGTAATTGCTGACATGCTTGACCCCCTAGCCTGCCCCTTACCTTACCTGTCCCTACCTGCCCCTACCCCCTCCCCCATACCGCCTCCAGGCCCATGTCAGGTGAGAGAGAGGTGTGAACTAGAGGGGTATGAACAAGATTAATGAGGTGGTGTGAAAAATAAGATTAATATCAAAGTTCGTGTTTTGAGTTTTTGCCAGTTTATTTGTCTCCCACATAAATTCCAGATCAAAAGGTTTTCAGTGCATATAGAATTCAAAGGTGTTTATCCAAGTGGACTCATGCGGTTTCTATTCAAAGATATACACGTATTGAAGACCCCTTTTAAGTGTAGTTTAATTTCAAATTCATCATCATGTGAATAAAGAAAGGCCGAGGTCCCACGGGAATGAGTCCGTGCAGAAAACGTGTTGTAAGGGAGTTTATTATAATGAAATAAAACAGCAATAAACCCAGTTGATGTGTGTAGTTCCTTGTCTCGTAAATGTGTGAAGGTCTGTTTGATTTTCTGTAGTGAGGTGTATTTGAATAGGACTTCTGTCCAATGCGCATTACGTCCTGCAGGCTAGAGTCTGCCTGGGAGGAGAAGGGGGCTGGAGGAGGGGGGCACTTGGCGTGGGAACCATTACCGAGGGCAGATCTGTTGGTTTGTAAAACCTATACATCAATCATGGCCATAATTTTGAATAAAAAAAAGAACTAAATCAAAGTCACTTTTGAAATAAAAGTATGCCCTGCCTTGCTGCAACACCCTAGATCCTGACTGGAAAGGACACAATTCTGTTTCGTAAAATGTAGCAACATGGCGTTTAAAAGTTAAATCCTAGGGCCTTGACCACAATAATGAGGACCGATAGCTATTACGATTTTAAAAGTATTAGGTACCACCATGCATTAACTAAACATATTGGTTTTGTTCACTGTGCATGCCCAAATGTTTAGTTTTTGTGACAGCCTAGTGCCCATAGTGCAGACCTTTAAGTCTTGTGACAGCATAGTGCCCACTGTGCAGATTCTTTAGGTTTTATGACTGTACGGTGCATATTGTGCTGAAATTAGGTTAATTTTGTAACTGCAAAGTGTCCACTATTTATACTGTTTTGGACTCCTTTTCCAATATCTCAAGTTAACAAACTAACAAAGGTTTCCCGTACGATCTCTGAAGTAAGTACACCCCCCTCCCCCCCCCCCATCCCACCAGTCCCCGCGCGCCTCCCACTGCCCCTAGGGAACTAGGGAACTGCCGACTTCAATCATTATAAAGTTAAATGGGGACTTTCCCTCTCACTACACCTAGAAGCCAACCAGCCGAAAAACAGATGAGTTTTCGATTTTATTTCTTTCCTGAGGAAGTCCATAAAATGTAGATGACCTTACCTTGAAGTAAAAACGACCCTCCCCCAGGGGTAGGACGTACAACATCGACGTCTGTGTAGAAGGCTGATTTTTAATGTGTTTTTTCTTTTTTTTTCTCTCTTGCAGGTGAATGTATTTTGGTGAACACCCAGTTCGGCTCTAGTTTGGACAAATTATCCGACTTCGACAAGATCTCAGCTGACGGGGGATGGCCCGACCTCAGCTTTGACCAGTCGGTAAGTACAAGTGGTTTATTGCTTTAACTCCATTAGCTTTGCAGTGGTATACATATGTTGTTTCTTTCCAGGAAAGTTTGTTATTTTTGTTCATGCTCTAAGAGGTTTAAAAGAATAAATTCATATATATTTTTTTCTTTTTCATTTAATCATAAACAGTAAACTTCACTTACAAATATGTTCAGCGTTCTTCCTGTTGACCTAAGGAAGGGGGGAGGTGGTAGTTAATGAGATGGAATATATAATTTTACTTGCAATAAACAATAGTAAATATAAATGAAGTATGAACTGTTTAATTCAATCAAAAGACTATTTTTACTGATTTAACTAGTTCATACTTCATTAAGGTCTTCTATGTTATTTGCTGGTCGCGTTATCTATTAAATTTAACCAAACCCCAACTGGATGAAAATGAATGAAATATGAAGTAAGAAATTTGCCAACAGAAAAGCCGAGCTTTCAGATGTGTGACAATGATAGAGTAAACATACAAGTAGCCCACCTCATTACACCATGAGGGCGATGGCCCCAGCCCACATGGCTCTTTATTGATTGTCCCTGTTTAGTGTCCACGTCATCCCGGGTCTATATATAAAGGGTTCTGGTGGTAAACCCGGGTTGAGGGGGTCCATATATCTGTCCTCTGCCGGCTCCTTCTCCAGGGTTCTCTCCGGGGTTCTGGTCTCTGTGGTTGGGGGGGGGGGGGGCTCTTGTTAAAAAATGGGTCCATATGATAAGTTCATGATGTTTCATAAAAAAGGGGTCGAAAAGTAAACTATACACCCATTTAAACTGCATAGAATATCACTTTTGAAAAAAACAGGGGGAGGGTCATTTGAATTTTTTAAAGCTCATCTTCCTGAGACTTTTCCAAGACTTTTGCAGGTTATAAGAAAGGGGTGATAGATCTATAGTAAAGGTAATTTTTCCTTTACTTAAGAAACCTTAATATGACAATTGATGTATGATTCCATACTGATTATCCCTTTAATCAATTAAAGGTAGCATATCATATCCTGATGAATAGTATCATTCATTGACATTTCCTGACTAGGAGCTCAATCTAAGCAATGCATCCGCAAAAGGGTAGAACGTATTTAACTCCCAGAGTGGTCCACAACCTACCAAAGCAATTATGGGTGTGTAGAATTCTGTCCCTTATGCACATAAAGATCCCTGATTTCTATTTACATCAATAAGAACAGGGGACAACCCCAGGACAATTAAGCTATTAACAAATTATTATAAGACTTATACGGTGTTTACTGTTGTCTTATTATCTTACTATCATGTAACATTGATTATATATTATGCTTCTGCAAGATCTTACTTGTAAAAAGTGGCTTTTTTAATAATAAAAACAAAGGATATTTGATCTCTCATCTCCAAAGCTTGTAGTATACTACCGAAGAATAATACGGGAGACCAGCTGAACATTGAGTGCCTGGTGAAGAATTTGAACATGTACTTATTGAAAAAATATTAATTTTCCCACAGTATACACCCCCCCCCATCTCCCACAACCCTACGCCCCAGAATCGATCGTCCCAGGCCACTATGATTGGTTTACCGCCACTCTGCCGCCTCGACACCTTTTACTGAAAGTTATCTCTGCACTGTAGCGACCACTGGGTCCGGCCGCGACCAGTCAAGCGCGACCAGCGAAAACCGCGGGACTATTTATAGGCCCCTTAAGCATTAGGCCGCGTAGTAATAATAGCCAGGGGTGGCGAGTTTTCTCCCTACATAGCAGAGTCTACTCTCACGGACTCATTTCTCGGCGCGGAGGTGGATCTCGTAGCAGAGTGGTTTACCGCGTCCACTCAAGGACTATTTTGTTGGGTTTACTTACGGCCTTGGAAATATCCTTCCGCATACGCTGTCCCAAATACGGGTTTGTTTTATGAGCCAACAAGGTGCCTGTGGGTCAGGGAGGTGTTGGTACAGACCCAAGGTCAACAGCAGCTCCTCCTGCAGGACCCACTACGTTTACAGTCCTTCTAGGGGAGGGTTGTTCTGAGGTATAACGTAGAGACCTCGATATCGGAACCTTAAGACCTAATAGATCTGGGACACATGAAACAATTAAAAAAAAACTAAACCTTTTCTGTCAACTCCTGTTAGTTTATCATCTCCTGTGTTCTTGTAAATTTGCCAAAATGCAACTCGAATGGCACATTCAAAGTGTTATGACAATATGTGTCCTGTTAATCATGTACAACACTTCATAAAAAAATAACATTTATGATATTTTGCCAGAACTCTTATCTATCGCTATGTCACCAAAATAAAGGAACATGAAATGAGCTGTTTCTTGCCGATCAATGACAGATTTGTATATACAGAAGATAACGTATATCTTCTGTATGTTAAAGATTTTCAATATAACACTTTTACATCAGAGGAATATTTTCAGTGTGTCATTATACAGACCTGTCTCTTAAAAGGGAAATTTGGGATTCAATCCTTCAGCTGTCATAGTAAGCTCTGTGCAGCATTACCTTTGATGTGTATAATTATTCGACCATGCAGGCACCCGAAAATGCATATTTTTCACTTAAAATGCTAAATGCCGTCTCCTACTAAATTGTTTTTTGAGTGTGTTCACAGGAATTCACAGACTTCTGCTCTCGCTAAGGCTTATAGATTTTCTCCTCTGTAATCCTTTAAAACAGTATGCAAACCAGGCTGTAAAAACAGGATTGTGTATGTAAAATAATGTAAAAGGTTTTTAAGCCCGCGTATAGTTTGGCGATAAAGGCGGCACAATAGGGCTTACTGGTATTACCCCTGGGTCTGTGTTGTATGTACAATAGGTCACACAATGGCCCTCAGTAAATGGGCCAGGCCTGCCAGCTCCCTAATAGTCTATTTGTTTGCCCTTTTAGGCCCCACTTAAAGATCTCAGATATAACACAGGAGTCAATCATACTTGATCTAATATACCCCCTTTCTCCATAAAAGGCAGTTTTTTTTCTTTTTAAAAAAGTTTTACAAATCCCTACTTATGCAACCGTATCCCCCTCGGTGGCCTTTTCCCTTTTTTGGGGGCTTGAATTGGGTCTCTAATGCTCGTTGACCAGGAAGTCACGGGTGAGTGCTCTTTGCTGAGCTGCGGATGTCCCTTTTTTCAATTTGTGGAGTTTTTCTTTGGTTGTTTCCCACCACAAGTGAATCGACCACAAAGGGGTTATTATGGGACAGGGGACTCACAGGTCACCGCCGATACAGGTAAAGCTTTTAAAGCCTGTTTGTCAGTAAAGCTTAAAGCCCCAAACCTTGTGGCCAGGGGGTGAGAAAGACCTCTAGAGAAGACCAGGGGTCTAGACTCATAAATATAACTTATAGGGGACCACGGGGTTATCTCTGCTTGTCACTCTTTATTACTTAACTTTATGTTTTTATGTTTATGTTTATTTATGTTTAAGTCCCTTTAATGCTGTTGTATATTGAGAATTTGCTGATATTACACTCAGTGGTCTTTTACTTTAAATTCTTAGGATCAACAGCAGGTCCATACATTTAGTGGCTTGCTGCATAGAGTTTCTCTTACTTATGTACAATCCTAAGATCAAAGTATTTTCATCAGATATACCTTACAGAGGCTATATCATGATAGCAATAATCCTTTCGTGGTAGTTATACTCCCATCATCTAAATCTAGGCCTCCAAACCCATCCCCAGGACCCCTCCGAGGTCTGTGCGTGCCCATTGTGTATGTATAGGCTTTATAGGCGTACCTTCTCCCTATTATAGGCCCACACTCCCCCTATTATAGGCCTAGCAGGGCCCCATTTAGGAGATCACCCTCTAGGCTCTAGTGTTTCCCCCCAATCTCCTGCCAGACAAGATCAAAAGGGACCCCTGGTTATTTGGGCCCTGAACCTGGGGGGTTGTTCAGGCCTAGGGGGTTGTTTAGGCCGGAGGGGGGGGGGGGTGTTTGGGATTAGGGGAGGTTGTTAAGGACTAGGGGGGTGCCACCTAAATGTGCCGCCTGATGTGTTCTGTGTATATTTTTGTGTTTTTGTAGTTTTTGTGTGTGAATATTTGTGTTTTTGCGTTTAATTTTTGGTGTTTTTGTGTGTGTATTCCTGTGTGTTTTTTTCTTTCTCTTGGAGAGGGGGGATGGGGGGGAGTGATCGGAGGGCCTAGGCTGAATGTCCACTCTTTAGCAAATCAATTTAGTTCATGCCGGGAGTTCATGCTGCTGAGCTCGGCTTTGTAGGTAGTTTCCTTTCTATATGAGGATGATACTCTCGTTCAATGCAGAATTTTCCACTGAGAGGCGTGCCATATTAGACTATTCAGTCTCTTCGGTCAATTGAAATTTGTTAAGCATATCCTCCCAATAATACCAACAGAATACTCTGCCCATTGTTAAATATGCGTGTCATACTTCTACTTTCTCATGGGTGATGTCTCCTTGTGAGAAAACTTTGAACATGTTCAGAACCAAAGGGGATTGTTCCAATGCATTTTATGCAAATCCAATGTGATTCTGAGAGAGAAAACGTTAAGCCCCTTGTACATATATACCGACGCGACTCAGAGTCGGGGACTGGGCCTATTAATTCAATAGTCTGGGACTGGAAGTCAATTGGATGGGGGACAGCTGTTTTTATGGGTTTAATTGATATTTAATGTGAAAACCACAAACATCAGGGGGGGAATTTGTAGCAAAACATTCTGAGATACTCCCGCAGTCGGGAATATTAAACAAGTTTAAACCCTCCCGACCCGACTGCCAGTCTCAGACTCTAGTCTTTAGACCTCGTACACTCACTGACACGACGACATAAGGGGGGTAATTAGGGATCGGCGACCGTCGCGTCGGTATGTGTACGAGGGGCTTTAGAAAACTTTGAATATGTTCAGAGCCAAAGGTGATTGTTCCAATCCATTTTATGCAAACCCAATTTCATTCTGAGAGAGAAAACTTTTACACCTACCCAAAATAGAGAGGTTTACAGTTGTGCCTCCACACCTCCCTCCCTTGGCCCTGTCCCACGGTATAGGTTGGTAGGCAGGTGACAATGGTGTGTGTGGTGGGGGGGGGGGGGGGGGGGGGCTATATAAATGTCACAGTGGGGGATGGAGTGGGGAGATAGTATTGGGGCCTCCTGGTGTGGTGACACCCCAAGTCCGTTCTGACCCAGACTTACCCTTACATAATGGGTCCGTACATCCACAAGTGTCTAGGGCTTTGTCTGAGCAGCTAAAATTTGTAAAAAAAAATAAATAATAATAATATAATAAGGTAATATTTTTTATTTGCCATCTATTTATAGTTAGGCGGTCCCTTTGATGCTTGTCTGTGTGCTTGCTGGGTTATGGTTATCCTGCCAAAACCAGCATCCCCTAAGCATGCTGGGATGTGGGGTGGAATGACCACCTAAAATGGCTGCTGGTGTACAGACTCACATTGAGAAACAGTAGGTCGGGCCTGACAGACTGTGACACCCCCAGTCACGGCCTACAGACCAAGGCCCACACCCCCACACCAGGGGTATTATTACAGAGTCTCTAATTAACATTTCTACGGCCACTACCTGTGGAAAATCTGTTTTTCTCCAACTAAAGGGACTGGAATAGATTGGGGCGAGGCTTGCTGGAGAAACAAATTGGACACGGATAATTAACTCTGGTTTAACAAGGTGTCCACAATCTGGGTGCTCCCGGGAGATGTCACAAAAGTGGGTTTTCACACCTTGTAAGCCATTGTTTCCTTCATCTGGTTAAGCAGTATATGGCGTTTAGGTACATTCAGGTAATAGGCCAAATGTACTTTAACTACATCCAATAACCACGATGTGTAATGTATTGAGAAATGAGAAGGTTACAAAAGGTGGTATGTCAAATTAGATATCATGTCAGTGTAATGAATAAGGGGAAGCGATTGGAACCAGGAACAACAGATGTTAAATGGTTTAATGTGACATAATGTAGGATAGCATGATTAAGAAGAAAAACTAGCTCAAATAATTCCGATATGGAAGCTCAATGTATGTGTGTTGTCATTTAACGGAACTCGTATCAGTATGAAGGTTATGAGCATTTTATTGATATTATGAATCGTTTATCAATCAATTATTCATATAATTAAGCACATGATCCTAAAATTACATGTGTCTTCTTAAAGATACCTAATACATTCTATGGTATATTCCATAATCTTCACCCTGCTATAAGTAAGTATGGAGAGAACATTATTTCTTACCCATCTTTTTGTGTGTATCGAGTTATGGCCTGTTGCCCTGACGTTTAGGTGTTTTTTATGGAGATTCTTTTATATAAAAGTCTCAGGTGGCGAAGGTAAGCCGACTTCAGAGGGCTGGGGGGACGAACAGGTATACGGGGGCTCGGCGGGGGGCGGGGGGGGGGGGGGGCAGCTTGACACAGGTTTTCCTTTAAAAGATCCCCTATATTTTGAGATGTTGGTAAATAAGGTGACCCTGATTAACGGAGATACGGAAACGCAGGACAGAAAAGGGCACAGAAATAAAAGTGCACTGACCTAGTACTGAGTGTGAAGTACCTCGGCGGAGGGGGCACTTTTGGGTTTTGGGTTTCCAGTGCTAAAAGGATGTGTGGTTGTAAAGTATAATAGAGGCAAATAATTAGAAGGGCTTTAATTGACCTCAGGATTCTATAAAGGAGATATGTCAGGAAGTGAGAAACTGCGAGACCTATGGTCATTAGCTTGTCTAGTCTGGGAAAAGCATACAGTTTTGGACTGCTTATTATTGTAGTTGATATGGCTAACTATATCAGGACTTTCCAAGAATAATGACCAAAGACCTTTTTGGGTCGTTTGAGTGAAAAATACAGTAGCTGTATTCAAAGGAATGGCCTGTCTATGAAATAAAAGGAATCAGGGCATTTGTAAACTAAGGTAAGCGGGGTACACATATCCAAGATTCCATATTCCAGGACCAAGGGTTGTAATGTTGCAAAAGGTGTCTACCCTCAGACGGTTACTTAAAACATAACATTTCCTTTAGCCCCTACTTTTTTGCGTGTTTTGTTGATTGTCTTTAGAGGTTCTGATCTTCCAGACAATACAAATGATGTTAATATCCATTACAATTCTCTAGATTATATAACATAATGAAGTATGAAACTATGAAAGAAAATAATAGAAAATTGTCAGTTTTCATAACAATAATTCTTCATAACATACCCAGCAGATAAACAGCTTTCTTCAGGGACTCTTTCTTGTACAACCTTAAAAACCTATACCTATATCCACTGTATTACAATTCATAATCCGTTTACAAATCAATACAATACCCAGTGGGACCCCTTTAAGGACCATCCTATTATTGCCATCCCACCACACACACACAAAACACCAATATACAACCTCCCCCTGCACCCAGCGGCCCCCCGCTATCACGGGCCCTTTTTAAGCCCTATCGGCGGCCCCCTTTGATGGGACCGATATCATTTGTCAAAGACAATATTTCCCTCCCTTATCTAACATTAGGTAAGGTATGCGCCCTATCGGTCGGCCGCCCGTGTTCCCCTTGCTGATAACGCCAGTTTATGACCTGGAACCCCAGTTATAGAGATAACATCGCGGGGCTTTGTGTACCAATGGGACTGGGGACTCACAATGGTAGATTCCGACCCCTTTTAGAACAATTAAATAGCTTGTAAAGCATTGTCAAGTCAACCGTTATGTTTTATGAACCAAAGCAGGTATTTGACATGTGTATTGGATGTCGTATAACTGTTGGATTTGGCATCATGAGATGACAGAATGATCAAGGAAAGACCTAAACTGGTATGGCCACTTAGTGTATTACCCAGACAGTATGGGTATAACTGGTCGGGTGGTTATACAAAAGGGACTTACAATGGTAGATTTCGGCACCATTTAAAATAATTAAATAGCTTGTAAAGAATTATTGAGACGGCTTATGTTTTAGAGGAACTTGTGGCATGTGTATTGGATGTCATATAACATTAGCATAATGAGATGACAGGATTGTTAGGGCCAAGCTGGTATGGCCGGTTAGTGTATTCCCCAGACTGCATGGGTGTGGTTGGTGGTCTTAGTGGAAAGGTCTTATTTTGGTCTAGAGGTCTTAGAAAGGTCTAATTTTAACTCAATCTGAAATTATTACAAGATGTAATTTTTCTTCCAGTCATTTCTATCTCCACCTATTTTTGGTAGTATGTGTAAATGATTAAAATGGTCCAGAAAAATTCCTAAAAATGTGTTGAAAAGGTCTTATTTTGAAGCCTGACAAGGTATTATAAAGGTCTTATTTTGGTCTTATTTTGATTTCTGAAAAATCGTGGGCACCCTGAATGTACTAAAACACCATTTCAGTCAATTGAACTGAAGTCGAATATATAACAATTCATCTCCATGTACCTCCAGTCGTAGAGTAGCCTGATTTTCGGGATTTGATCATTCATACCATTCATATGATAGCCCTCATATAAGGTAGGATATTATGGACAATAGTGAGTGTGGTACCGTAACTTTGAATAATGAGTCATGGATAACCACAGCAAATCAAATGACTACAGAAAGGATAAGGAACTATTCTTGGTCAAGTCGAATCGTTATCAAAAAAGCATATTGAGTTATAATGAGCTATCCTTTTGGCAAATCATAGACATGAAAGAATGAGATGTTATCAAATCTAATGATTGTGAAAAGAATAGGACTCTGTTAAGAGGCAATATCAGGTAAATCAAATGATTAAAGGAATAAGGCGTTATCCCCTCTAAGAACTCTAAACCCTGTCATTGGGACCTTTGGAGTGTGCAAAGTTATGCAACTTACTCAGGTTCCAGATTTTGTTCCACCTCAAACGTACCATTAATGTCCTAACACAAGCGCACAAATTGGGTGAAGTTTGGACACGCTTCATTGGTCAGAGAAGTCTTTGTATGACATTCACACAGGACTCCCCTTGTAAACAGAGCTAAGATTAAAGCCCAGGGCCCCGGTACATGAGACAGACCTATATGAGGTCTCACCTTTAAAGGTGGGGGAAGGGGGGGTTCTTTAATGGAAATATACATGTATCTAACTTGCATGTTGACAGTTTTCAGGGAATTCAAGGTTTTCAGGTATTTTTTTCTCTTGAAACTTACAAATTCACTAAGTCACATAAATGTTGGTATCGCAGCATAAAAAAAACCCATCTAGATCATCATGTAGAAAAAGCCGTTTGTAATGAAAGAAAATATTACTCATACATGACCATGCATAATTCATGATAAGCATGTATACTGCAATATGTAGGATAATTAAGGAAGACAGTATATCCTGATGGAAAAAAAAGAGAGGCACTATTAATTGTAACAGGAAATGCCCCCCTCCCTCGTCCCCTGTGCGCATGCCCCCCGCGCGGCCAGCAGTTCTCAATTGGCCCACCAGGGGTCGAGCCTCGGTCTGAGAAGGCAAATAAAGCCTCACCTTCAAGTGTTTTGCTAAGAGATGAGATCGCCCCTACCCAGGCCTACCCAGCGTCGCCTCACCGCCTCCTGGGCCGAGATCAAAGACGCCGACCGTCTAATTGAAATATCTTCTCTGGGCCGGGCTAAGGTGGGGACAAAGGGGGCTGAGGGGAACAGAGGACCTCTAGGGGACCTTCACAAGGAAATGCCCTGTTAAAAACCACTATTAAATGGCCCTTTTTGTTCTTGCGGATCCGGCTGTGAAAAGGACGTATACGTAAGCGGTTAATCATGTTTTTGATCTCGTCGCCGGTTTGGTTAAGGTTTTTGTTGTGTGTTTTTGTGGTCAGAGAAAAACTGGCTTATCGGATATTAAACAAGAATATGAGATGACTCAATGGAATTGAATTACAACGTAAATAGCCTGCTGACACAACTCTGTCTTGTAACCTAACATTATGTTGTAAATATTAGCTTTAAAACAATAGGAACCCAGCCTTTAATGGTGGAGATAATAGTAGTGTTTGCAGATAAAGATCAAAATTGTTTCAAATGGGATGTAATGATAATACTCTGTTACAATGTAATGACACTTTACACAGGATAATGTCAAAGTCAAGTCCTACAGGGTGTCTGAAGTGGGTGAGATAAGAGGGTGTAATGGGTGTTGAGTCAGAGGGGGTCCTGGCAAACAAAACTGTATATGCCTTTATGATTCTGTTTACTCAACGTATCATAGGAGGACAAATAAAGCTTAGATATTATCATGCACGTTTCTTATGCTATTCATTTGATGTTGCCTTTCATCGTGGCATCATTGTGGCGTTATTCTTTGTATGGAACTGTTTTCTTTGCCTCTAGCAGGAGTGCGTTTTATATGTCTTTTATATGTTATATATTAACAAAAATGATATGCAGTACATTCATATTTGTGTAAAAATATATATGATTTAATATGTAGAAAATTGTATTTAGGGGTCTCAAAAATACGTTTTGCAGTATATATTTACTTTGTTAGAAACTAACACAATTGTGTTGTTATATCCTATCCATTTATTAAGACACTGCACAAGTGGCATAAAAGCGCATAATACGCCCCGCTGGCGCCTTTCGGCTTGCTCCTTGACTCGATGTTAATTGGTTAATGGGGCTCCATCCTCTTAGGACAGTATTGACCTAAAGGGGCTTAAGAATTAACTGGTCTAATATAGCCCTGGTTCCCACCCACCTTGTGTTGTGTCAATATGTACCTGCCATGTTCAGGTGTGGTGTGGGATGTAATAAACTCCTACCTGCAACTTGGGGGTCAGGCTCGCCAATAAAGGTATTCAATCTCCAATTTTAATAGAATTATCCACAGTTTAAGTAAAATTTCTTAATAAACTCTTGAAAACCCCTTTTAATATCTTAAAATGATCTTTTATGACTTTATATAGAGCATATTTAGTTTAGGAAGTATGTCAAAATCTAAACAAGTATGTAACCAGGAAGAAAAAAGGAGTGGAAGTTCATATTAAATAAACAGCTTGAAATAGTCTGAGACATTACCAGAAATAATATGCTTGTGCTATTTGAAATGTAATACTTGCAAAAACTCTAGCCTTATGATTATGTTTATATTGTGACGCAAACTTTATTAATAGCTTCATAACTCTGCCACCAACGACCCGGATTTTCGGGAGGTCTTGTATATCAAAATACTTCTGTATTCACCTCTAGGATAAAGTATCGTCAGATAGATTTTCAATTTGTACTCTT
The DNA here is from genome assembly GCA_936440205.1 of Lepidonotus clava. NCBI lineage: Eukaryota > Metazoa > Annelida > Polychaeta > Phyllodocida > Polynoidae > Lepidonotus > Lepidonotus clava. The sequence goes on from OW387140.1 coordinate 44,896,919, forward strand.
TAAGATGAAACATCTACTCTTCTATGTCTACTCATAACTGACAATCACACATATATGCGGTCCTAGAAATGCCTAGGCAGGGCACCGCACCTTTTATCCTAGTCTTTTAATAATATTCTTTTGGGGAGGGTAGAGAGAGAGTGTGTGTGTGGGGGGGGGGGGGGGGGGGCAAGCCTGGCACCCTAACCCTGCAACTCGAGGAAGAGAATTGTGTGTGTGTGGGGGGGGGGGGGGGGTTGACACGCAGCTAATTACCTTAGACCACTCCCACACCATTATGTCACCTCTCATATGTACACAGGTATTTCCCCCTTAACCTGAAGCCTTCCCAGCCCGTCACCCACCCTGGAAACACAATGTCAGGGATTAACAAAGGGCTTATTAGGCCCAGGGGTTAGAGTGGGCCCTGTCTAAGCGGGAGGGCAGGTGGTTTAAGGGTGAAGTGCATTAATGCCCTGGACAGGCCTTCAGAGGTCATTACAAAGGCTTTCACTGGAGTCTGTTAGGACGGGGTTAACTAGGTCAGGAAGGGTGTGGCGCCCGGAGGATTTCCTGCTGAATCCATGGAGACAAGTTAAAATGGCGTCCTCAAAACATGAGGCGGATCCAGGTGTTCTAAGGGAACCCCCCCCCCCCATTTTCAGTGGGTATATTCTCTAAAAATAGAGGAAACGAGCAAGACTTAAGTGTCTGGCTTTTAAGGTTTTTAAGCTTTTACGATGATTTCTCCCTACCACGGATAGCTGATTTACAGTATTTTAACCACCTGCAGGCTAATTTGGACTGAATTTGTAGACAAAACACCTTAGAAAACTATAGAAAATAAAGAAATAATTGTGATATATCCATCTATAATGAATGAATTTTCAAAATACTTTCAAAATATTAGACATATATGGATGCAAATTTAGAAAAATATGATCTGTAGTTTTACAATATGTTTAACTTCTAATAATGAAATGATTCATGAAAATTCCTATAGTAAAGCCTTGAGATTTGCCTACATATTACCCAGCATGCATCCTGATCTAGGGTAACCTGCAGGTAAAACTCAAGAAAATGGCTATCCGTGGTAGGGAGAATTAAAAAGGACAACCGGGGGGTTCATTTTGGATGACCAAGGTATCTTGGTCACAGGCTAGATCATCACTATGAGACTCACCTTTAACAAATAACGGTGTAGCCTCTGAAATTATCTTATTTTCATATTTACTTCCTGACCCTAATAATAAACAGATACAATTACCACAGACCTCAGACCCCCCCAGTATGATTTACCCCCCCCCCCCCCCCGCTAGGTGCCCCCACACGTGGTGGCCACCTGGCGGCAGGAATGCACAACCCGAACACCCTGATGGCCGGTAGGGGGCGCGATGACGACAGGAGGGCGTCTCATTCCGCAAAGAACTCCTTTTGCATAATGCAATTGAAATGAGCTCTGCTGTCTAAAGAATAGCTCCCTAGAATAAGGGAGTTTTCAATGTGCGTAGAGCTGTAAATAAGTAATCCTGGAAATATTTTGAGAGGAACTAATAAATTTGCTGATTTTCACCACAAGGAAAACGTTAGCACCAAGCAATTCCCAAGTAATGAAATATCGAGTTTGAGATTGTTGCAGATTGGATAGGGGTAGACCCTTAAAATCGACAGGGCGAAATGGTCATTTCTTAAATTCGACATGCGACATAGAGACCCCCTATCTACACCCCTGATTGGAGGGAGTTTCCCAAAGTGATTGCCCCCCCCCCCCCCCCCGCCACCCCAGGATGGGGCCCCTGCAGAGTGAGATATTCTGAATCTGAAACTGAATCGGGTACAATCCTGACAATACAGAAACACTAAATGGCATTAGAGCATCCATTCATGAGGATGTCCTATATTTGAGATTTTGAATTAGACCTCTATAGTAGATCTAGTCTAAGATTATTAATCTAGATTGAAATGGAGTTTTTCCTAACAGATAGAGTCCCCTACTCCATCGTGGCATCTTTATGGGCTAATGTTGGCATTCATTTGTGAAAAGTTTTATAAAGTTCTCAGGGTATTAGGGTCCCACAGCACGTCGGCCGCCGGGTGCTGAGTGGCCCGGGTGAGTGGCTCTCCTCGACTCTCGCCGATTCTCGTCGGCTCTCGAGGCCCAGTCGGTGGTCAACCCTGAATACGGCCAGAGAAGACGAGGTCCAACCAGAAAGGTCTTTTCTGTACTTGTTGGACCAACATAAAAAGAAATACAGAATGGTTTACGGAAAGCAGACCTAAAGGACTAATCATTAAAACTATCATTTCAAGATTCAAGATTCAAGGTGGTATAGTCCACTCTTTTCCTGGCCTCTCATTGGTCTATCCGAAGGCGCCATTCAAGCTTTATCCTCGTCATAAACGATTAAAAATTACGAAAGAAAAATGTTTTAAATGGTATTAAAAAGTAACAAATCTGGCCCCTTAGACGGTATCAGAGTGCGGGCCGGTAACGAGGCCCGGTCCCACGTGGTTAGGGTGTAAATGACTCTCTGTGGGGGGTACTGGAGGAGAGGGTTACCATGGTCCCCGCTAGGGTAACCATGGTCTCCACAGATAAGGGCCAGGCGCCACCAGGCCCACGTTTTAATGGCCTCTGCGTCACGTGCACATCGTTGGCCTTAATTAATCCAAACACTTTAATGAAGACCTAACGAGGCGAGCCTTTTCCCGCGCTTTTTATGTGCGCAGACGACATTTTGGTGTCCGTCACCCTTTTAGTTGTGGCCTGAAACGGTTATCACGTGACTGCCACTTGCCCCTCCGCCAAGCGACGAGGCATCACTCTCCAATCGCATTCTGATACCTTTAATGAGCTAAAACTGGTGGAAATAATGTGCTTGGAGTGTAAACAGAAATATGTCTGGACAGACGCTGGTGGTTTTTGTCATTCTGCCACCAGAGGACGCTCCGAGAGGAAGCTGCGTCTGACGTAGACCCAGGTAAGTTTTTGCATAATGGATCCGTACACCCTCAACAGTCCATGGCATTTATTGGTCCCCTTAAATATGGTCAGAATATTTTTATTTCCCCTCTATTTATAGCATGGGCACCCCCTTGATGATTCTTGGACTGTTGGCTGGTTTATGGTCCTCCCTGCCATAAACCAGCAGCCACAAAGCATGCTGGGATACATGGTGGAATTTCCACCGGAAATGGTTGCTGGTGCACAGACTCACTTTGGGAAACATTGGGTCTGAACTCGACAGACTACGTCTGACGTCGTTAGGCAAGCGTGGCGACTTGGCGGGGGGTCGCCAGGGGTCAGGACAGTCGGCGGTCAGCGGCTGGTCAAGCCTGCTGACCAGTGCCCGGTAATATACCAGCAGTGATTGATCAATGCATTCCAAGCAGCGTCTGGGGTTTAGGGGGATTCTCCGGACTTTATGGACTCTGAAGGGCGTCGGGGTCAGCGCACTGGTCCCTGACTTCTCGACTGACTGAAATGCCCCGCATCTTTCCAAGAACCAGCTATGGCTGTCAAACTCCGGCCAGATATCTCGTTTGTCGTCTGGTGATGGCTGAGGCCAATGATGGGACGCTCATAAACTGGTTATGTCTGAAATATTCGATGCTGTCCAGAGCTCGGGCTCATACATACAGAACGTATATTATTATATGTAGGCCCTATATATGTATATATGTATATATTATATATCCTGAAAGGGAGTGCATATATCTCCTTGAAATCGACCTGGAACTCGGGCTCATAAATACAGAATTTATACATGATCCTAAGAGCAACAACTGTGTCCAATCTGAATTGACGGGCTAAGTGTCAGAGACGCAGTGTCAGATTTTGAATTTCTCCCTTTCCTTTTCTGGGGAAAAGTAATTAATTCAAATTTTAATCTAGAGATTGTCTTCCAAATAGCGCCCCCACCCACTTTAAAATTGTTGAACTGCCATTTAGGAAAAAGCGGACTCTTGTGGCCAAGTGATCGCATGAGCCTACATAACGCCAAAGAGCTATGGTCTATCTGATACCCGGTTCTGATACACGGAAGGACATAATGAAAACAACAGTTGTAACCACACACAAACTTACTTGTACATGATATGGGCCTATACAGCCCAAAAGGCAGATAACACGCAGAAATAGCATGTACATGGACGTTTAGGGTGGTTTTCCCCTGTCGACCTGATATTACCCCGTATATCGACGGACGACGTGTACGTCACTTGTCGACACGATAATACCACGTGATTACAGTGGGCGATAATACCCCCATGTCATGGGCCTGCAGACGGGTGATCGGGGGAAGGGGGGGTGTTGACGATCAGGGAGACGTCGACCCATTACACGGACAGTTTTGGGACGGATTACCATGCATTGAAGGATTTAGAGGGCGGGGGGGGGGGGCCACTTTTTTTAGTGTAAATTCGACCAAAAAGTAACTTAGAAAACAATTTTGCCTTGCCCCTTCAAAATCCTGGGTCCGCCACTTATCTTGGGAATTGGGGAGCTGGCTGAGTGACCAAAACTTAGGCCTCCAATACTACGCTTTCTGAGGGCATACCGCAGCTCACAAGAATAATCGGAATAAGAATACGGCGAATGGGTACATGGGCTAGAGGTATAGGTAAAGGTATAGGTTGGTGTTATATGGGTGTGGGTTGTAGGTATAAGTATGTATTGTTGGTATTATGGGTTTGGGTAATAGGCCATAACACACTGGCAGCTAAACTGTCGATGAAGTTACCATTTTTTCCTACTACGTTTTTTTATACTTTTCCTGTAGTACAGGAGTTGCTCTTTCAAAAAAGCCAATGTTCTCAAAAATTCGTCTGCAGATGTGGAAGGAACAGTTGGTTTCCATGGCAACCGTCAACAAAATTAGACTATTCTGAAATTAACCTTCTTTAAGTCATATCTTTCCTGATATGCAAGGTAGAAACACAAGTGAGGTGTCAAATTGACACATTCTATCAGCTCTATCAGATAATGGAATGAAATTGGTTGTCTTGGTTACTTAGTTGCCATGGTAACTGAAAATATACTCTGAATTGACCATAATTCCAGGTTACCTTCTTTTTCAGTTACCATAGCAACCACAAATATCAGTCTTTCAAAGAACAACAAGCTTCACCTGAAGGGTATACATTTCTACTTTATGAAACAGGGCATTGATGTGAGAATATCTGTTTGGAATATAGTGATTAGCTGGTTTCCATGGAAACCGAATGAAAATTCAGCTTTTTTGAGATAAACATCATTTTGGCCATATTTTCCTTGATAAGCAAGGTAGAGACACAATTTTTATCTCAAATCAAGGCATTCATAGAGTTCTATAGTACAAACGATTGAAATTGGTTGCCTTGGTTACCTGGTTGCCATGGTAACCAAAAATATCATAAAAATTGACCAAGAATACTGTTTTCCTCTTGTATTTGTTACCATAGCAACCATATTTAAAAGTATTACAAAATGCAACCTATCTTATCTGAAGCAAGTACATCTGTACTTATCCAAATGAGGAGGCCTGACAATGGAATGAACAAAGAACATAAGAAAAATCTGGTTTCCATGGAAACCAATCAAAATTATGACATTTTGAAATCAACAGTATTTCTGGCATATCTCTGTCACTATGCGAGATAGAAAGTCAAATGACACCTCAATTTGAAGGGTTTCTAGAGTTCTATTGGACAGTCTATTGAAATTGGTTGTTATTGTTATCCTGTTGCCATGGTAACCATATAATCTTTTCAAAATTGACCTTAATCTCAATTGTTTTCTATATCTATGTTACCATAGCAACCATAAAATATTACTTAAACAAAGCAAATCCACCTGACCAGAATGTTATACCTCTGACTCATGAAATGAGCTGGCATACTTAATGATCCAGCCCATGGAACATAACAAATAGCAGGTTTCCATAGAAACCAACTGAAAAATGTGTTTTTATAAATTCATGTTTTTTTAGTCATATCTCTCTTGATATGCAAGATAGAAATGCAATTAGCATCTCAAATCGAAGCATTCTTAGAGATCTATGGGATGGGAGATTGAATTTGGCTAATTTGTTTACCTGGTTGCCATGGTTACCAAAAACATCCACAAAATTGAGCATAAATGCTGGCTTCTATTCATTTGTGGTTGCCATAGAAACAATATTTAAAGGTGAAACAAAGCACAGTTTACCTTATATGAAGCTTAAACAATTGTTCTTTATGAAACGAGGTACTCTGTTGAAACAGTGGACATAGAACATAGTACACAGCCTGTTTCTATGGAAACTAAGCAAAATCATGCCTTCTTTTAAAATGACACTATTTTAGCCATATCTCCTTTATTATGCGAGATAGAAAGACAAATGACACCTCTATTTGAAGGGTTTCTAGAGTTCTATAGAATGGTTAATTACAATTGGTAGTTTTTGTTTCTTGGTAACCATGGTAACCAAATGATATATTCAAATTGACTGTAAGTTCAATTACTTTTTCTGTTCCTGTTACCATAGCAACCAGAAAATATAGTTATGAAAAAACACCACCTACCTCATATACATGATATATGTTTCCATTACATGAAATGAAATGCCCAGATAAAAGATTGGGCACAAACATGGAGAAAAGTTGGTTTCTATGGAAACCGATTGAAAATGAATTGACCTTGACATTCACGTTGTTTTGGCCATATCTTTCTGGATATGCAAGTTAGAAATACAATTAACATCTCAAATCGAAGCCTTCTTATAGATCTACGGGATGGGAGATTGAATTTGGATACCTTGTTTATCTGGTTGCCATGGTTACCCAAAAACCTCTTGAAATTTGACCAAAATTGACCAAAATTTCTCATTTCCTTCCATTTTTGTTACCATAGCAACCATATTTAAAGTTGGACCAAACTAGAGCTTGCCTGATTATAAAGTGTAGATACATATAATCGAATGAGGCAAAAATTTGATTTTCTATGGCTTTAAGTATGGTTGCTATGGTAACAATAAATGAAGAGAAATCCAAAATATGATAGATTTTGAAGATGTTTTTGGTAACCATGGCAACCAGGTAAACAAATTAACCAAATTCAATCTCCCATCCCATAGATCTCTAAGAATGCTTAGATTTGAGATACTAATTGTATTTCTATCTTGCATATTAAGAGAGATATGACTAAAATAACATGAATTTCAAAAAAACTCAATTTTCAGTTGGTTTCTATGGAAACCTGCTTTTTGTTATGTTCCATGGGCTGGATCATTAAGTATGCCAGCTCATTTCACAAGTCAGAGGTATAACATTCTGGTCAGGTGGATTTGCTTTGTTTAAGTAATATTTTATGGTTGCTATGGTAACATAGATATTGAATACAATTGAGATTATGGTCAATTTTGAAAAGATTATATGGTTACCATGGCAACAGGATAACAAAAACAACCAATTTCAATAGACTGTCCAACAGAACTCTAGAAACCCTTCAAATTGAGGTGTCATTTGACTTTCTATCTTGCATAGTGACAGAGATATGCCAGAAATACTGTTGATTTCAAAATGTCATAATTTTGATTGGTTTCCATGGAAACCAGATTTTTCTTATGTTCTTTGTTCATTCCATAATCAGGCCTCCTCATTTTGATAAGTACAGATGTACTTGCTTCAGATAAGATAGGTTGCATTTTGTAATACTTTTAAATATGGTTGCTATGGTAACAAATACAAGAGGAAAACAGTATTCTTGGTCAATTTTTATGATATTTTTGGTTACCATGGCAACCAGGTAACCAAGGCAACCAATTTCAATCTTTTGTACTATAGAACTCTATGAATGCCTTGATTTGAGATAAAAATTGTGTCTCTACATTGCTTATCAAGGAAAATATGGCCAAAATGATGTTTATCTCAAAAAACCTGAAATTTCATTTGGTTTCCATGGAAACCAGCTAATCACTATGTTCCAACAGATATTCTCACATCAATGCCCTGTTTCTTAAAGTAGAAATGTATACCCTTCAGGTGAAGCATGTTGTTCTTTGAAAGACTGATATTTGTGGTTGCTATGGTAACTGAAAAAGAAGGTAACCTGGAATTATGGTAAATTCAGAGTATATTTTCAGTTACCATGGCAACTAAATAACCAAGACAACCAATTTCATTCCATTATCTGATAGAGCTGATAGAATGTGTCAATTTGACACCTCACTTGTGTTTCTACCTTACATATCAAGAAAGATATGACTTAAAGAAGGTTAATTTCAGAATAGTCTAATTTTGTTGACGGTTGCCATGGAAACCAACTGTTCCTTCCACATCTGCAGACGAATTTTTGAGAACATTGGCTTTTTTGAAAGAGCAACTCCTGTACTACAGGAAAAGCATTAAAAAACGTAGTAGGAAAAAATGGTAACTTCTTTTGATTTTTAGGCCTCTTAGGTTCAGGCGTGTTGTGGTCTATAAGGGTATGGATACTGATTAGGGGTATAGGCTGCATCATTACTTCCCCAGCCTGAGCTCGTTATCTCGTTTTGTCGGTTGCCTTCGGTGGTTTGCACTCATTGACCCCCAAAAGGTCATACCGTGTTTAGGGGGGTAAATAGGTCTCCCAGCAGCCCCCAAGTCCCCCCTTCTAATGATTCAGTCTAGTGCGCGATCCTTAGACTGCAGGGGTCATACAGGTCAAGGTCATAATTTATATGGTCAAAGAAAGGGCCTTTAGTGCAAGGGGAAGACGAAGATATAGTAAGATAAGAAAGAGTGAAACTTGTATTTATAGATGCGGGTTTATTATTTGGACTGAACTGATTATGTTCCTAAGTCAGTATCTTGAGTTTTTGATGCATAAGTATATATATATATATATATATATATATGTTATTTGTAAGGACCTTTAGTTCTATACCTTTTGTACTCAGTGGTTGTGGATGACGTTATGAGTATGAACCAAATATTTTCAACATCTTGTTTTCACGGATGTCTGGACCCAAAACTCCAGGGGAGGATCCACAATTTTGAAAAAGGGATGGCGTACTATAGCAAAAATTTCGGCCGCATCCTCCGGGCGCAGGGAGGGATCAGGGATATTACATAAAATAAATAAGGGGGGGGGGGGCGTGCAAACCTCCCCCCCCCCCCCGTAAATCTGCGCCAGATCTCTTGCGAATCTACATTGCCCCCATTTCGCCTCTGGTCAAATTGATTTCAGTGCCCTTCAGATCGTTCCTGCAAGTCACTTTAGATGGCGCTATACCCTTATCAGGGCTGTACTGCCCGTGCGTATCTCATGGCCCTGTGTCATAACGTGGGGACGTTGGGGTGGGGTTGGGGGCCGGTGACACAGATTTCATTAAGATACACCACCCAGTGTCATTGCCCCCCCCCCCCCTCCCCCAGCCCAGATCCGTCCGTCAAGTTTTTCAGATCGATCTCCCACCGTTTCACCACATGGCAATCAGTCAGGCCACACGCAGTTTTTTTGGGTAATATACGGTTAGATGCTATAGGTATGAAACAGCATGAAAATATGAATTGTTTTCCTCCTGTCGTTTTGAAATGAGGATGTTTATGTTCATTTTATTACTTTTTCTCATGGAAGTACCACTATATTTTCCTTTTTGAGAACTTTCCATTTGATTTCTTGTTTGGGTTAAAGGATCAATAGAATTTGAATGAAATACTTCCGTTTGAGGCAACGCAAGTAGCAATATAAGTAATTTCTATATATATGCTTTCATTGGCAACGCAATTGCAATTGCAAACCTATTGCATTTATAACGAATGTCAACGCAACTGCTACCTACTGCATATTGGAATATACCCTGTATTGACCTTTTCTTTCGATTGTAGGGGGAAATGGCAGAGAATACCGAGGTAGGCTGCAAAGTGCCAAATGACCATAGATTAATAGAGGCGGGGTCTGCTATAATGAGGTTAGGGTGGGATTGGAGGTGGGGCGGGGGGCAGGAAGAGGAGGAGGGCTATTAGGATCAAACTGTTGACCCGACCACTGGGCCCAAAACGGCTGTCACTGCCCTGACGGGGAAACAATGACGAATGGCCCTCTGACGGCCGGACATTGACGGCGGGGCCGGGGGGTGGCCGCTAGGGGTCGCCACGGGGGGCGGGTGGGGGCAGGGGGGATCCGGAGTGACGGGAGGAAATGGACCTCGGCCACTCACAATGTCACCCCGTCATGAAGGGGAACGTGCCCAATGTCACCCTGTACAGATGTCACTTACCGGGGTGGTACAAAACAGAGGTGCATACAAGGGGCAGATTTTATAAGGGAGGAATGGTGGCACGGTGAAGGGAACAGAAACACTGAAATCGTGTAAAGATATGCACATTATGACCAACGGCCAACATCATATTTTCGCTGGGGTCCGCACCTCAACTCATGCTCTGCTACGCTCCCTGTACGTAATGAATGGATGCAGGTTGACCCATGGCCAAGTTTGTCAGACTTTGACGTATTTGGGGTCACGTGACCAACTCTCAACCAATCAGATGGTCAGAGAAATCGGGCTGTACCTGCAGTCTTTCAGCCAAGTCCCCTAGCAGAGAGAGCGGGCACCAGCATAACAGTACATTGTACAACTTGCAGTAATGCAGAAAACATGCTAAAAAAATAAAAATTCTAAAAATGTTGCTAAATTTGCCTTCTCAAATGTTAATCATATGCCCCTTTCTATAATCTGACCATCAGTCTCAGGTCTACTTTAGGAGAAAAGAGTAGTAAAAAGCCCAGGCCATGGATCCCTAGGAAGAGGGTGACATTCCCCCAGCAGTAAGGCTGTGGCCACTCCGGGACCCTAACTTTCCACTTGTCTGCTCGCCCAATTGTCGCTGGATTCACCACCAGTCGCGGGGCAGCTGGCTAACCCTTATTTGGGGGAAGTCAAGGAGATGCACGAGTCTATGGGAGGTTGTGATGCTGATTGGGGCTAGGGGAGGCACTTGCTTGGAAGAATAATTACTGAGGAAAAAACATTACATAGTAACTGAGTGTGCAATTAGCCTCAAACATGAGGGCCTCCTTCTTATAAATCTGATGTTCTAACCATATGAAAACTTTCAAGACTGAAAAACTACTGCTTTCTGAATGGCTAATATATTGAACAAGTTATGTCTTGAAAGTTACAGCCCAGTTCTTGTACATTCTACATCTATCAGCACATGTATTACCATGAAATTACTTTCCATTACCAATACATGTAATTGGCAAGGATAGTAAGCAATGGTAACATCATTAAACTTGTTTGGGCTTTTACAAACAGAACATTGCAGTAATGAAGTACCCCCCCCCCTCCCCCCGCCCATTCTACCTCCAGGCGGTGTGGGCGGCTGTGGTCCTATTGTAAGGTGTCCTTGTCCCCCCCCCCCCTCCCCCCAACCAAGTTGTTCCCCTGTCTCACCTCCTCCCTCAAGACGCCCATTCACACCGCTGTAGGGCCCGGAGAGGGAGGGATCTAGGGCCATTCAGAGCCGCAGAAGGGAGGAGGAGGGGGAACACTGGGGGTAGGGGTAGGGGTGAATGGGGCCTACAATCTCCAAGCGCACCATTGGAGCCGGTGGGAAAGGGCCTCTAGGCTGGAAAGTGTGGGGGGTTGGTCTCCAAGCAGAACTTTGTGGTTGAATGGAGAACATTGGAAACAATGTAAAGGAAGTGCTTGGAGATTGCTGGACCTCTTGGCTGCCATTGTCCAAGCCTTGAATGAAGCTTCATTTCCTCTCTATCCCAATAGGGCATGGTTCCAATGCGCAGTGGCACCAATGGGGTCGTAGCTAATTGTATATAGTTATCATGGATTATCATGTGCAGAAAAGGAGTAATGTGTCAATACAAATACAGGGCATTGTCATAGCCAGAAGTCATTAATATATTCTTTGACTGCCTTTCATATTCTTCTGAGACTATCCTCCATTCACCAATGAGTCCATGAGACTGCACTTCATTGAGTCGGTGAGACTACCCTTAATTTATCATGCGAATTTCCTTTATTCGTTATGCAGGCGTTATGAGATGTCCTTCTTTATTCTGAGACTGCCCGTTGTTCATTATGAAACTGTCCTTCACTTGTTCAGAGACTTTCGTTTTATGAGAGTGCCCTTCATTCAATGAGACTGCCCCTCATTACACTGAAAAAAATAGGCATTAGAAAGTTAGTCATATTGCCCAACTTTTTGCAAAAACCTTAGTCATTTTGACGGTGCATTTTTGTCCGAACTTTCTAACCTTTTTTTGACTAACCCATAGGCAGATTGACTAACCCAAAAGCAAAAAAGTTAGTCAATATTGACGAAAAACGTAACCCTGAGAGGGATTTGAACCCGGGCCTCTGGCATGGGAAGCAGGTGACTTCACCACTACCCTATCGATGCCAGACTAACGTGACTGTTCCAAGTGGAAATGCTTATCAGCAACATGTGGACTACACATAGGGCAGGCCCATACCTATAGCGGGGTGGTGGTGGGGGGGGGGGGGTACGGGCCTGTTTACTTATGCAATGTATATATATTTATATCTGATATATATATATATATATATATAATGTAGGTAGACAGAAGAGTGGTCAAACTTGATAACAGTGCATGTGCCGATAATATGTCAAATATTTTGTTTCTTAACGATTTTTTATTATTATTTTTTTTAAATATTTTTCTTTGTTACAATTTTCATCTGTTCTTTCGGACAAAGGAGGGTGTTTGTGTGCTATAGAATTAAATCAAGATATGTACAAATACTATAAGGAAGGCCCCTTAGTCAATCTGACTAAGGGTGGGGCAAATTTTGAAAATAACTGATTTGTATCATAATTATCAGGCATACAGTTTTGTTGCATTTAAAGATGCTCTCATATGATAATTAGACCAAATTATCCTTTGACTAACCTTAAGATTAGAAAGTTAGTCATAATAACTAAGGGGTTAGTCATATAACAGTAATATGTACATCAGGAAAGGTTAGATAGTTAGACTTTCTCTGACTAACCCACAATTTCAGTGGTCAAAGCCAGATTTGACTAACTTTCTAACTTTTCACTTTTTTCAGTGTAATATTATTCTGAAATTGCCCTTTATATATTCTTGGACTGCCACATGAATAATCTGAGACTTCTCTCATTTATCCTGACACTGCAAGCCACCCCATAGTCTAAGGTGGGACCACAGTGTACTTACCATCCTATCCCAAGGAGAGGGGAGAGCCGTTCCCAAGCCCAATACCATTTGTTAGCAGCCTGAAGACGAGGCGAGGGCCTGGAGGTGAGAGAGAGCTCAGTGTTAACTCAAGTCGGCTTCCAACGGTGAAAACAAGTTAAGGGCTTCCCGCTGAATGGTCGTAGTGGAGGCTGTGAACCAGGGAGAAGCTGAAAAATGAATTGAGTTAGGTTGTGAAATGAAGGGTATTTTTTGACAGAATTGGCAGAAATTCATTATGAAAAGGAACGAAATTACCACAGTTAGAATCAAATTATTGTCATCACGGATGGTGTCAGTAGGGTGCCATTTCATTTGATTGAATTTATTTTGTTGAAAAATTAATTTACTGTTATCCTGAATAAAAAAACAATTTGCTTATCATGAAAAACATAAAGAAAGTGAAAAGAACAGGACTTTTATAGCCAGCCAAATAAAGTCCGTTCTTTACCTCTCTGGAACTTGTGGATAGGAAAGCTTCCGGCGTGTGCTCAAGCAACAATTGCTTGTTTGGCAATTACAGAAACTACTTTTGCAGTCTAATAGTATATTGTATAACATACATAGCCAATAGAAAGTTCCTTCAAGAGTGTTCAATAAAAATAAACATCCTAAAAACACTATTACGAGTAAAGAGACCGCATATTGCAACTGTTGCATCTGGTATCTGCCGACTCACTGGTCTTTACTCTACTTCCGGGTCAAGGTCAAAGCCCAGAGGTCATGTGTCACGTGACATCTGGGAATATTTTCACGGCGCATGCGCCCGCGCAGACTCAGGAGTGGCGACCTGATTTGATGTTACCTGATTTCTGCTGACTTAGTATATGGCCTATGAGGGTGCCGATTCAATCACTCAGACAAACCGGAACTACATTGGTTTTAACCGGAACAAGGTGCGGCTGCTCTGCAAATAGTTTGTTTTCCTATAAATATTATTTCTAATAAATTGTATTTGCTCCATGGATATTGCCCAGTCCGAGTAGATATGAGGAGAGGGATGTCAAGTCTTTCATGTAAAGAAACTTTGTAACAAATTTTAGAAAAATGAATCATAAACAAGGTAGTGAGACCAGTCTGGCCCGAGTATATGAAAGGGGTTCTCCTCTCAGTTCCCAGCCATTCTACTTTTTGTCACTCGTATAAGGTTGGCAATACTTTCCAGTGTTGTTTATCTTCCTACTGTGAAGATGATGTCAGTTTGACATCTTAAGCTGGTCTTTAGCAAAGGTGGACTTTTTCTTCACACACGAATAGATCACTCGGGAAAAAAAAAAGATCTTAAGTTTGGTTGTCAGGTTACAAGGCTGTCCGACGGCCAGGGTGTCTTGATGGAATAGACCCTTTATCAAAAAGGGACAACTGAAGGTGTTTCTTCTACATGTATATATATTTATGGCCCAAGTACATGTAGTACATTACAAGGATATATCAACTCTGAAAAAAGAACTACCTGAAGAGACATGGGTAACATTAAGGGAAAGGGGCATAAAATTGATAGATTGAATGTTGGAAGCCAGCCCCAGAGGTTGTGAACTAACTGGGCCGTCGGTCCACCCAGTTTGGTCCGACTGACCGGTCAGAATGTACACACAAACACAAGTCAGATGGAAAACAGTCTCTGCAGAAACAAGAAAAAACGTCCGGCCAGAAGTCCTGCCTAGCTAACCCTTTCTCAGTGGCAGGTTAGGAGGCAATTTCTGTGAATAATCCTACCTCTCTCCTTATGAAATATATTTTTTTCAAAACCTTTGTAGAGAATTATGATGTCAATAACCTATTTTACTGATGTAAATTTAAAGGTTGTTTCTTGACTTCATGGGTGGGATGGACTGACTGGCGGGGGGTAGAGGAGTCCAGTCAGTAGGCCCCTAATCTGCTCCACCCCTGACTTTTAGGTCAGTGCGCAGGTTATAGACGTGACTGCGTCATTTTATGCACCCCTGAACCACAGAACTACAATGTACCACTAGGAAATATGCACTGGGGAGAGCCCCTCCCCCCTTATAATGTGTCACCTTCACGTTCACAGACTGGACGTTATATAGCGTTGCAACTACTCTGGATATGGCAGTACATCTGTATCATTTTTCGAACTAGGCCTATCACTATTCATTTTGACATATAGGGCCTATATAATATCAATACACACCAACACACACACGTACATACATACACAAATACATACAGATCATACATACATATATTCCGTATAAAAACTGTTTTTTAGTATGGCACCTGTCTAATACCATACTATACCATAACGTACCACAACACAGGACCATACCCAACTCACGTGCTATATGGTATGTCAGCATACATACCTGTAACCCCCACAACCCCCACAACCCCCACAACCCCCACAACCCCCACCCCTACTGGCCCTCTCCAGGGTCGCATTTGTGACCTACACACATTCCCCGGCTGTCTATCACAAGAGAGACATATCGGTCCTTTCTTTCGGAAATATTTGGAGGCACAGTTGTCTGTGGATTATGGAGGAGGTTATCAGAAATCGATATAACTGGGAAGTTTGATACCGATCATAATACCTGCATACTGGGTAACGTCCTGTTGTAAGGTAACTGATGCATATTGGTGTATGGATATTCAATATTGTGTATCAGCTTTCCCTTTTTCCCCAAAAAATTAAGGTTATCCCAAAGACGTGATAGATACTGTTCCAATAGTGTCATCCGTTTGCAAATCATCTAAGTTGCTCCTGCCTTCCCCACTAGGTGTCGTGGGTAGGGAAACGGCCTATACTTCCTTGAAGTATGGCCGACCTAGCCCTCAGCAGCGTTCACTTCATTTACCCATTTATTGAGTTTCTCCCTTCACTGCCCACCCATAAAACAGACCAATCTGTAATGCACACTCAGTGGACAACGGCCAGGGTTTACTGAGCTGGGAATGGAAATCAATAATAACGTTTATAAATACTACATGTATTGCTATTCTTGTATATGCGATAGCTGACACTACCCTCCTTCACCCACTAGCAGGGCGCGACACTATTGAAAAGGGTCTATACAAATTCAGGAATTTTTTTTTTTCTTTTTTTTTTTTTTTTTTTTAAATTGTTTATTAAGTAAATCACTTCAGGGTTGCCCCTGGTTTTCGGTGATATTACAATGATAAAGTGTAGTAAATAAACATTTCAGATGGAATCTATAAGTATGTACATCAAGATAATACAATATATATTGGACCTAATAAAGTAGATCAGTATAAGCACAGTATCTGTGTTTAATCAGATTAATAAATTCATTGACACAGGTTGCAAATTGCATATCTTGGCATAGTTCATCCCAAATGATTGTCCCTTTATAAAAAGCACTATTCTGGAATTTTGTTTTCATTTTTGTTGGGACAATAAACTGTTTCTTATTAGCCAATCTAGTTTGTCTTACTGGAATAATTAATACACCATCTTTAACACTGTGTAAAAACATCAGACGCAGTAATTTTCGTGTAGACCTTCATAACAATGAGACATTTGGACTTGATGTTATACATTCATAATGTGTAATAATTTATCTACAAAGTTTAGGATGGAAGCAGAATGTTTCAGTGAGTATGCAGTCAGCGAAAAATACATAAGACGCGATACTATTAGCTGCAAAGGGAACTGTGACAAGTATTTTACACGAGTGTATTCCTAATTGTAACTGGATATCAGAAAAGTTAAGAGATGCTGCAAAGGAAAGCGTGAAATAGGTATAAGAAGCAACAAAAATACCTTTATAATAACAACCTTTATTAGCTTTTGATATTCAACTTTATCCGGACCTTTTCTCAAACAAAACGCGACCTCTCACCCCCAGTACAGTGGTTGTCGGTCCGTGGCATCGGGTAGCCGATCCGCCTAGTGGTGACTTTTGTCATTAAAATATCAAGTTTCCCGTATCCCCGTCCACCTGCAGCCAAGCCACGAACAGCTAACCCTTCAAATCCTGACTTTAGACAACCGCAACAAAAGCACCTAAAACCGCGTCTAATTCACACAATTTACCACCAGAAAAACTCCCACTCCCCTCAGGGGTAGGTGTAGGGGACATTGTGTACGTTTTCAAGGTCAATGTAAGTCGAGGTATTCGCGGAAAGACGCAATAAGCGGCGCGCCTACACTGCCCCCTGGCGACTGCAGAACAAGTGTTGTCACCTGTGGCCATTGGATCCTTTCCGCGCATGCGCACCTGGCGGGGCGGTGGGATCAAAGCCCACATCAAAGGGCGCCGCCTGGTGGGGACGTCTGGTCTCACCTTACAGACGCCCGCCTGTTGTGTAGTCCTTTCATGACCTAGATACCTCTTGCAGAATAGGTCCTTACACCCACAAGAGCCCATGGCTACTAGTGGCTTCTTAAAATTTGCAAGGAATTCTTTGTATTGACCCTCTATAAATGGCATGGGGGACCCCTTTGATGGTTCTTGGGTTGCTGGCTGATTTATGGTCCTACTTGCCATAAACCAGCAGCCCCAAAGCATGCACCGAAAATGGCTGCTGGTGTACAGACTCACAGTGGGTCTGACTGCGACAGACGCCCGCCTGTTGGGCCGCCTTTTTCCGACCCCCCCCCCCCCCCCCGCCCCCCATTCCTTCTCACCTTCACGTCCATTCCTACAGCCCGGCTCCGGGTTCTTAACTTCTTAACATGTAGGGACGGAGACACGGATCGTTTTCACCTGGAGAGGCCCTGGACGTAGGTCTCCTACAGTCCCCGAGGTTCAATACCGCGCCCTGGATTTATTTAGAATGGCGGAACTTCTCTATACTCAACTGGATGTATTTTATAAAGCTTACATAAGAATCTGTTTTGGGGATAAGAAGTAAGAATACTTAATCAAAGATTGACCTGCGTCAAGATTTTTAGCAGGATACTTTTCATCTGAACAAATTATGAAAGGCATTGAAAAATAATAAAATGTCGCGCGAACCGGATTTCATTAAAAAAAGGACATAATACATAGTTACATTTGTATTATCTAGAATGTCTAACCCCACTAATCCCACATTCCCTTTGCTGTGCAAGTGGATTATGAAAGGAAGCCCCTAAAGCCGTTCATATGAACGCTAGCATTGGGTTCATTCATCATTGAATTAACCATTTTTCAAATCCGATATCTGCAGCGGGTCTCCCCTGCCCGTCTCCCCCTTCAGGTGGACATGTCGCCTGTCAGTCAAAGCCTACACACCTCGCCAGGCCTCCAGTAACACAGGCCCTCAGAGGTGTGCAGCTCACATTCTCTGAAGTCAATATTGAATATCTGCGGCGGTAGGGGACGAAAGCCCGCGGCAGGCCCGACCTCATACGACGAGTCTCTGTAGGGTCTGAGGGGAAAAAGAGACGGGAATTACAGGAAAGGGCTTTGTGCTCGATGTTTGAAGATTACAATCATTTGTAGCTGGCGTTGTGAGTTTCACAATACAAACCTGTTTATGTATACATGACTTTTGACTGTACAATTTTAAGTTTTCTATGATTATAACTTTGGTTTATGAAATAAGCATGACTTCTAAGAATACTTTCAAATGCGGATGCAAGTTATCTAAAGTGTCAGTTGGCGTTTATTATTATGTAAAAGGTGTTTATAGAAATATAGACAAACTGAATATATAACCGAACGACTTGGATGTAATACATTATTACAGCAGGAAGATTTGCATTTATAATATCAAATCTAAATGAATGTGCAAAATGTAGATATGATCTCTCTGTACACATTTATCATATGTGACGCTCTACTTACTCGCCACCACATCACAATTGCAATAGTCATATCATAAAATCTATCTGCCAAATTAAGCTTGCGATGCACTGTCGAAGGTTCTCATGCATACTCCCAGCAATATTGCTGATAGAGTAAGTAACCTGTTGATAATTTGTATTGCCAATATGCTTGATAATAAATGTATCGCCATTTGCGCCAGGGTATCGACATGGAATAGCAAGGAACATAATATCTATAACACTGGAATATAGGCTTCACACTGTATCCCTCGAAAGTTGGAATTGGATGTGTGAGGAATACGTATGATGGGGTCGGGTAGGGTGGTGCAGTGCGGCTTAGATGGCCCTAGACCCTAAGGCCCGGACACATATACCAACTCGATCGTCGGGAGTGATTACAACTCGATCGTCGGGGACTAACTAGTCGTAGGAAATACTGCAGGGCATGCCACATACAATGACCAATCGATCTGGAATAACATCGGGAATTTCTATGAAAAGACTATAATTATCTACAATAAGGTTTTACATTTAGATAGTGTTTGCATAAATAGTGATGAATATTTCATATTATCCTATGATTATACTTTATAGCCAATTTCACTCTATGCTATGGAATTAAGTTTTTATAGAAATAATGATGGGTGAATAAAGAAAAATATACCATCGTAAAGCTTATTTTATACTGCATTAAGATATAAAGTTTAATTTGGAGAAAACCCATGTCAAAGGAAATTAGTTCCCTACACAGCCCTACAGACCCGACAGTTGAGTTGTTAATCTTCAACATCTCATGATTCCCGACCCGACAGATCCGTCGGGAAAAGGCCCGACCATCCAGTCGTAAGCCTATGACACATACACCAACTGACCCCAACCCGACTCAACCGTCGGGTCGGGTCGGTATATGTGTCCAGGCCTTAAAGCCCCATACCCACTAATCGATGGACCGCCGTCGGCGCCGACGTTGGCGTCGGCGTCGGCGTAAAATTATTAAACATGTTTAATATGGATCGGCGGTCCCGTCGGCGCCGACGGGACCGCCGATTTTGTGTGGGTATCCCTGTTCTAAGCAGAGTCGGCCGACGGCCCTGCCGACGTCGGCGCCGATTCTTCCCAAAGTCGCCTAGTGGTTATGCCGCTTTATGTTCAACTTGGCGACATGGCCTTGTTTTGGGCTTAGTGACATGCGACATGGGATTTAAAGAAGATAGTTATACATGACATTGCCATTTCTTAGATTCGGCATGATTGACATTGCCTTTTCTTAAATTCGACCTGGGACATTGGGACCCCTCCTTCAAGGCATCAAGGGCCCGGCGTAGGGGTTAGGGGAGAGAACCCTTAGGGAAGGGAAATGTTGCAAAATCCCCCACCTGCTGGTCACACCCCTACATGGGTCAGTGCCGGGACCACCCAGGAGGAAGGCCCGGCTGACCACACCTGGACTCACCTGGTCTCTCACCTGGTCTCACCTGGCCGGCGCCACCCGCTGACCGCAGGCCTGGGGCCTGAGTAGGGTGGAGTGGTCAGTCGTGTGGTAACCTATGGGGCGCCAAATGTATCATATTTAGTTAAGTATTTTGTTCTGAAATCACGAGGATTATACACAATCGTGTCCAACAGCAAAATAGAATATGCGGTTACAATTGTCACATAGATTAAGTACAAGAATGGCAAACACTACACATCTCAGATGAGAATAGGAATACAAGTTACAACACAGCATTCTCGTATGTAGACATTTTGGAAGTACATGTACATATGTATTGGAAGTAGCCTTTTGTACAATGAACTTTGATCCAAGGCCTAAATATTAAGTAAAAATTACCAAACTGAGATGTTGCAACACTAAACAACGACAAACATACCCCTGAGTGTCCACTCTCTCTGATCTAAGGTCTTTGCTAGATCCCATATGACAACACCGTCCCCGTGTGGGAGTCCGCTCAGGGTCTGGGCGGTTGACCTTTGGTGGTCCGTGTTGTAAACGTTGTCAAACGGCCACAAGTGGAGATTGGAGGGTCCCCGGGCCGGGAGGGGCATTGGGTGCCCCCCTCATGGCGAGTGGACACGAGATAACCACTCACGGACCACTTACTGACCACTCAGGTGACCATTCAACTAATCAGAGAACATGTTCAGCCAATTTTAAACTTAACACGTATTCTGACAAAAAACGTTTAGATCCATATGACAAATTACGTATGTCTTTCTCATCATTTCACAAGAAGCGTCAATAGACTTTTATTTTGTAATTTCAGTTCATATCTATAAAGTATAATTAAATAAAATCTATTAAAAAAAGTCTTAATCTTCAGTGCTTCCACTTTTTTCAGATGTAGTGCAGGAACATTAACACGCCACGTTATTGTTGAAAATGGAAAGAATATGTCCACATTTACACGAAAATTGCAATATTCAGTCTTTGTGCCTCAAATATTTTGAGTATTAGGTGATCTGGGCAGGCTCTTAGATAGACTTCTAGAGAAACCTAGACTGGTTTAGGATTAATAATGATATTGTTACACTTTCTTATCCATCCACCGACGCTCCCATTCATGGCAAATCCGAAATAGGAGGCGACGTATTTATTGTTGTTGGCATAAATATAATAATTTAGGATCCCCTCACGGGTTTCAAAAGGATTCACGTTTCATTAATCCCTTCAGATTAGCCAACCCAAATACCACCCTTTGTTTTCTGGAGTGGAATCGCCGATAACAAAAAGGGCCAAGAATAACAGGAAACGGGTACAAATGCAGCCCATATCTCTTCCGGTTTCCCCACTCTTGCACGGAGAGTAATGCCATATCTGGTCGGAGAGTGTGATCGAGGCAAACCCGAAGTCTGAGTTACGGCATTTTGATTGGCCAGCGTGCTTGGCGGACCGTGCGGCGGATAAGAGGCGGGCCGTGATTGGCTATTGATATGAAGGTCCCGGGCGTAGATTAGGCGTTGCGTGGGGTGGGTTCAGGGCGGCACATCAAAGAGAAGGCTGCGGGGATTAACGGGAATTACATGATTAATTAGCTACAGGAGGGATTATAGTGATCCAAGGGGTGCTGTCCAATATACAGCGGGTCCGTGTCTACGGCACGTACTGGGCTGCCTATTCCCTGAAGTTACCTAGCTATAGAGCGGAGACTCTCCAACATATATACGAGGATCAGACATCAATGCTCTGTATTCCCTGAAGTACAGCTATAGAGTGGAGACAGAGGATCAGACATCAAAGAAGCAGCAAGCTGAAGGAAATATAGGCCTAGTTTGAAAGATGGAGACAGTGGATTACCATGAGGGTTATTTATCAGTAATAAAAGACCCTCACACTTATCATCTTCGTGTGCATCTTTCAAATCAATTGAAAAAAAAAAAACAATTATTACAGGCCTTATTTAAAAAAAAAAAAATACTGATAACCTACGGCAGACATTTAAATCAAATGTAAAGTCAAAAATAATAAACATAACTGAATCAAAACATAGAAAATACGGTATCTAAGTAAAAAGAACCATATATTCTTAATAGATATATAAGGAAATCCTTGTCAATAGTGATAGTACTCGACCAGTTGCAGGTTTCTATCCTTGTGCCCTTTGATGGTATTTATCCTGATTTAATCGTGTTCTCCCCCTGACCGGCCTACAGAGGGATACCGCGGACATAGCAGGATCCAGTACCCAGGAAAAGGTACGGTTTTAGGGTTCAGTGGTCAGGCTGGGTTATAATCCTCCAGTTCGTATTCTCCTCACCCCACCCTCTCTAACAGCTCTAGGATCCCTCATTGTCACCAAAGGATGCTAACTGGATGCCTAAACTCCGGGACGGATCCTGAAAGCTTATTCAAACGTCAAGTGTCTTATCCACAGTGTTTCTTATCGAGGGACTTTGGAAAAAAACTGTTATAGGAGAAGTTGCCACCGCACATGTTGTAAACTGGCTTATCATTCAATAGCTGGTCATTGACCCTTTAATGTTGCCGTCCTTCATATTATATACGTGTGTATAAAAGATATGGGCCGCACATATGCCTATGTCTTTCAGCTAAACTCCTGTCATTGTATCCTATACTTTTACCTCCGGGTCAGGAATCAAGAGCCCCCCCCCCCCCCCCCACTTCTCCCGAGTTTCCTTAATGCGCTTTGTGACCCGCTCTGCTCAACGCCAACATCAAAGAGAGGCTCCCAGATCAAAGCGAGGCTTACCAGGATGAGATCGAGGCTGGCTGTGTTTCCGCCTGTGCCAGTAGGGGGCGCGTTAATCGCAGTAAGAAGCCAGTGGTCACTCAGTATGTCTCACCCAGTATATGGGTTCTATATGTGGGGCGGTCACTCAGTGCATATACAACAACCAAATTGCTTATTGTTCTTTGAGACAAATAAACTACATAGAACCTTCTTTTTAAACGGTTAATTCACTAAACTCCCTCTTTCCCATTTTCTGTCCCTATGTTTCAATAACACAACAAGTCTACATATAAATGCTAATTTCATTTTGGGCTTGTGACAAAGGGTATTCTTTTAGGTGTCCCACATGCAACGACTATGCTTCTTTCAGTTGCTCCATACTTTAGACTCCGTGGGGGACCGGGGTGGGGGCTCCTGTTGGAGCTCCCAGGGACGAATATTTCCTCAGTATCCCCTACTTGTCATAGGAGGTGACTAAAAGGGGAACCCTGTGCCCCCAACAGGGTCATCAAAGGTGTGCTTTCTGTGAGACACTGTACATTAAAGACCCCTTGCCACTCTTCAAAAAGAGTAGGGTATTGAACCCGGTGGCAGGTTTCTCCTAAATCATATCATAGATTTGGTCACCGCCCTTGTGGCATTAAACTAGCTGTTTTGGACAGAGTGGCCCCTTTAGCTCATGGCACACTCCCTCCCGCAATAACAAGAAACTACAACAAAAGTCTACGTAAGGAGATAAAGACTAAGGTTGAGCAAATCTAATCTGCTAATCTCGTCACGGTTGACGGATCAGAGGGGGCCAGGGGGTAAGGAGGAGGTCACAGGTAGAGACCTGAGTACCTGGAGGTGTCAGGATTAAAGCAGTATGGGGCTAGGATTAAGGCTGTATGGGAGGAGGATTAAGACTGTACGGGCTGGGATTATCTGTGTCATACCTGTGGCTATCCCTTTCATCTCTATGTGACACTTTTAGGTATTCCTTTGATGCCAGTGGGATGTTGAATACACAATAGAGGCACTCCCAAACAGAATATCCCGGGATAATAAAGGATTAAAATCCTCGGATTTTATGGATTAATGTTTCTGGGCGTAATTTCTTTTATATTCAACCACCCACGCACGTCTTGCAACATCCTTGTATGTCCAACCTAATATTTTCCGTTATGCCTCATACGTCTCAAGGTGCTCAAATATTTCCATAGTTTGTCTGTATGGACAGGACATAGCACTTGGGATATCACCTGTGCCTCTTTTACCGACAGAACACTGTTTCACTCCCTAAGCTGTCTACCACTGCTTCACACGTACTTGGATGTCATACGTATTCGGACCCGTGATTCAGAGTCAGTTTATAACAAGATGGATTTAACCTATCAAAAGAAACCAAAAAGGAAAACGTTTTTCGGGCGGATCAGGAAAATCTTTAAGGTAAATCCGAAAGTGTGTTACATCTGCGGATTTCAATTAATTAAGCAAATCATAAGCAACTGATGGCTATAGTAAATATTTCTACTTTAGTGAAGCACTTTCATTTGTGGTTAATATCTTTTCAAAATAAGGAGTTAAGATGCACAAAAATAAACCCATTATAGAAGTAGACTTATTACCGTACTTATTGATATAGCTTAAATAGTAAGGAGCTCTCAATTACCAGCAAGTCGATTAAGTCGTTATTTGTGTTGTACGAATTACTCCTGGGGCCTTCTGAAGTGCTTAATCACCTAAAGACTTTTGAAAACAAAAGTAGAAAGGAGCTAAGAAGGATTATGGTTCTGAAATTAACTTATTATTTTTTCCTCCTTGAATTGAGATCAGCTCGTCATGCGCTTTGTACTTTTTCATGAAAGTTGTAGTTTCACTTCACTAGTTTACGGAACATTGACTGCTTACTAACTCTCGGTCTAGACTGGTCAAAAGTAGATTTGCCAATAAACTGGTGGAGCTCTCATAGACTTTGTCAAGTAAAGATCCCCATTGGCGAGCATTGGCGTGTAGCATAATTAGTGTCTTTGCCTGTCTGTGTGATTTGTAGCGGAACCAAGACATAAACAGTGTTTAAAGTGGCGAGGACTCAGACGTCGTGATATTAGCTGATGGTCTTATTACTTCAAATAAATGCTTGCCTCTGGTCTCTGGACATTTCATACATTTGAATTTCATACATTTGAACAAAACAAAGTGGTATTTTGGTGCTAACACCTCTCACTTTGACCAAACACTCAATTACTCTATATCAGATGGAAATTCTAATAAATATGCAGATAAAATCAAATTATAACGAGAGAGGATTTCCAAATAAGTTA
Source organism: Lepidonotus clava (assembly GCA_936440205.1). NCBI lineage: Eukaryota > Metazoa > Annelida > Polychaeta > Phyllodocida > Polynoidae > Lepidonotus > Lepidonotus clava. Next base: position 44,922,305 of record OW387140.1, read on the forward strand.
TTGTCAAAACCAATGTGGTTCCGGTTCTTTTGGTTGGCTGAATGGGGACCCTCAAGTGCTGTATAGCAGACAGCTGGTGTGGTCCTTGATTGAATCAGGGATTCTGGAGGGTCCTCCTAGTGCCAAGGGGCCTACAAACTACGGGACGATAGATATGGCATCGGGGGGGGGGGGGGACTTACTCTAACTTTGGTCTGTAACTCAGTGACAGGTATTATTTAACTTGTAAATGTCATGGTTCACACCTAATAACGATTAGGCTCATTCCTAGCTAGGACTAGTAGGAAATTATCATAGCCATAAAGAGAACTGTTTGCTTGACGGTTATCATTGTGCCTCTTTACTTTGCAACAGGAAAGATAGTCTATGGGAATTGAACTTGCTATGTACGTCTTTTAACTATATACCAGCACTGAAATATTACTTTGACCTTGCTATTTACGTCTTCAACTATATACCAGCATTGAAATATTGCTTCTCGCTGCAGCTCAAAAAAGTGTTCACTGGTGCAGCTCAGGCTAATATGGCTGACCAATCTAAGTGGCAGCTACAGTGCAGAGAGTATCATCATCATAATCATGCAGAGGTCAGCTAAGTGGCAGAGTAAGACAGTGATTTGAGTAGTAATCAAATTTTAGAGGGAGGACCCCCCCCCCCCCTCCCTTTTGCCGTCTGTGTAACTGCCCTACCCTGTGCGGCCCGTACCTGTGTTTGTGTGTGTGGGACTGAGTGGTCACGGCGTGGGAACGGTCAGTTGGCTCGGACCAAACATGGCCGGGACCGGAGTGTTTACCTTTAATTATCGCCCACTGACCAGCAACCAGTGGTCACCCCCCCTCCTCCTTCTCTACCCCCGTCCCCCTCTCTAACCCCCCTCCCTCCTGACCCCGGCTGACCCCACCTCGCTGGTCTCCGGCTGGTCACACTTTGATAAACGTCAACCCGCCGTGAACAGGTGATAAAACAAGCCGAGACGCGGTTACCATGGTAACGGGCCGGTGGCCATGGTAACCGATCAGGGTGGTTAGGTCTGGGGCGGCAGGGGAGGTTACGGGTTGGCTACTTCCACTCCTCCTGGTCCTGCCCCAGGGTACGTTAGGAGAAACTAGGTGGCGGGATAGCTTACATCAAAGAGACTAAAATTCAAAATTCAAAAAGTTTTAACATTAATCTCTCTGCTTACATAGATACTGAAGGAAAAGGTTTGTGTGCTAATGATCCATGCATAATCAGAGACAAAAGTCACAAAATTTGTTGTAGAAAGTGCATTGAAAAACATCTTAGGTTCATTACAATAATTTTATTTCATACCATAAGTTAGTGCTTGCTATGCCATGTCCTAAGCCAAATGCATTCACATTTTACTGACCGTCCCCACCCTCCCCAAACCCCGCAATGTTGTGAAGGAGCAGACCTCTACAGACTTTGCTTCTTATGGTTGTTTGGTAGTTGGTCCCCAGGATCTAACGTCAAGTTCAACCCCCACCCCCAACTTTCCACATGCCACCAGGAGCTCTGAGGTTTGGGGGTTCAGGTATCATTCCTCCCCCCTCCAGCCCCCATCCCCGCCCTCCAGCTGGTGGTCAGGTGGGTGGGGCCGCCTGGTTCCCATCGTTACTGACCTCTCCTCCAGGGTGTGACATGGAGCCAGGTAGGGAACGACCTGTGAGGGGGTGATATTGGGTTCGATTTCGGCATGTGGCGTCAACTGTTTAATTAACAGATTACTGCCTTTAGAGTAGACCGATGGGAACATTGTTCAATATGTGCACGTGCTCGCTTTGTTATCCAACCCTCGCCTGTGGGTAAATGTAATACTAAACGCCAACATGTAACCGTGGTACAATCAAACTGAATATGTAGGTTGTCCTGGCGACAGCATCGGAGCATTGAAAACTGGATCATGCAACAAAAACATGAAGGGTATGTTAGGTGGTCTTGTGATTCCCTGAACTTTTGAATCCCTTGTATTTGATAGTTGGTCTGTAGAGTGATATCTCAAAAAAGAAAAGATAAAACTGTTATTCGTTTGAAATTGGATTTTAGCCTGGATATTGTTCTGTCATATAACTTCCGTGAAATGCTCCAAATCCACCACAGGGGCGGATCCAGCGTCAGTGCATGAGGGGGCGGGGGGCGCAAACCCTGACCCTCCTTATAAAAATGAAAAATTAAAAACACCATTTTTACACAGATCTTTCAATTCTAAGATTCCAAAATGTTCTACCTTGGGTCTAGGGGAGGGGGGGGGGCATTGCCCCTTTTCAAAATTTGCCCCCACCTTGGATCACTGCACCACGATACAAACTGGTCCCAGTCTTATAACTCCCCCCAAGGTTAGGTCGTATAATGTCAAACCGGGTACCAGCTAATCAGTGTGACCTATGACCTCTGACCTCAGGTCATGTGGTCAGTGAGTGGTCAGTTTCTGGTCAGAGGGGGGGGGGGGGGCGATGATTTACAGGGCCAGGTGAGAACAGATGGACAATGGTCATCTCAGCGTGCTGATTGCCATGGCGACGGTAACGACCCTACTGACCTCTCACGGCCAGGTCAGCAGGGGTTCCTCTGATTAGGGTAAGGAGGTGAGGTGGGTGGGGAGGTGGGGGAGGTGGGGGGGAGTGGTCTGGAAAAAGGTTCGAAAGAGCACTGGAAAACAAAAATATACATGTAGTTCCATTTGCATGCAAGCACGCAAGCATGCAAAGTGGAATGACGCATCTTCTTACAAAAGGCTTTCAATTTTCAACCAATGACTTCGACCCAAGTATTGATTGAAGGGGATTGAGTAGGGATTCAGAACATCAAAAGAAGATCCTGCGTAAAAGATGGCGTCCCTTGAAACTTTGGAAAACAAATACATATCAGTGGGCGCCCTCCCTCAAAATCAGTCATTTATTGTTCAAACCGGCACCAACTACTGAGTTGTTATTCTGCAAATTAGCACAGGCTGATTCGCCCCAGTTATCGTCTGCTGAAGAGGGAGCAAGTAGCAGAGTGACCCAGGGAACATCTGCTTGGAGAGGGACCACGCGAGGTCCGCAGCGAATGATGCCCCGCAGCGAATGGCGGCTCGCGCTGAGAGCTGGGGAAATATTTGCGGAGCATGGGTCGACTGGAGGGTGGGTTTACAACTGGGGGGCAGTGTTTTAGGGTTGTCCCCCACTCGGACTGAGTTATGATACCAGTAATTATCACGGAGATACGGCCGCAGGGGACCCCTGGTCACGGGCTGAGGGCCTTCCTTGGTCGTTTATGATTAGGGTCCGTCCTTTATTAGGGCTCTAAACAGGACCGCCGGTTGGATATTGGGCAGTTGGAACCCTACAACCGACCTGTAGCGTTCGGAGCGTTCGGGCGGCGCCGCGCACTCTTCGGAGGATAGCCAACAAAACCTAGTAAACACCCACCCAACACCCGGGAAACCCAGAGGACCGCTGACAAATCTAAGACCCATCATACTACTCTCCATGCTGAGAAAAGTCCTCGCAATATGCCTCATTAGAAGAATAGGACAAAAGGTCGACGCGAACATCCCAGTCGAACAAGCGGCATACCGAGCTGGAAGAGGCACAACAGAACACACCTTCGCATACAAGATCCTTGCAGAAAAGGCAATAACATCTAAAGACTACGAGCTGTACATCACCCTCATGGACATGAGCAAGGCGTTCGACACGGTAAGAAGAAACACCCTGATAGAGGATTTAACAACTATCCTAGACCAGGCGGAACTCCACCTCATCAAACTCCTGGTCGAAGACGTCGCACTCACGGTCAGAGTAGGCAGAGAAACATCAGAACCCTTCGCGACGAAAATGGGCGTACCACAAGGCGACTGTCTGAGTCCAATACTCTTCACGCTATATCTGGCGAAAGCGCTGCAAGAACACCCGCAGATAGAAGATCACAGCTACGCGAAAGCTCCACAAGAAAAGATAGGAGAGAAGAATCAAACTCCCGAACTAAGAGACCACATGTACTGCATACCACCTGACTACGGCACCATCATCAGGCCGAAATACGCAGACGACATCGGATGGGCCTCCAGCAACAACAAACAAAAGATCGAAACAGAGAAAAACGAAGTAGTACCGAAACTAAAAGGACGAGGCCTTAAAATCAACGAGGCGAAAACAGAAGAGTACACCGTAACGAAAAATGGACCAGAAGACTGGAAAAAATGTAAGATCCTGGGAAGCCTACTTGACACCACCGAAGACATAAAACGCCGAAAACAACTCACCAACAACGCGATGAAGAAACTAGAACATATCTTCACCAACAACAAGCTGAACATCGAAACGAAGATCAGGGTATTCAGAGCATGTGCAGAGAGTATCTTCCTATACAACTCAGAACTATGGACGCTGACCAAAACTGCTAACAACAAGATCGACGCCTACCAGCGAAGACTACTGCGAAAGGCCATCAACATCACATGGCCCAAAAAGATCACAAGCGAAGAACTCTATGAAAAAACGAAGCAAGAGAAATGGAGCGCGACAGTAAAGACCAGAAGAATCAGGTGGTACGGGCACGCGATACGTCTACCAGACGAAACTCCAGCGAAGATCGCCCTGGAAGAAGCAAACAGAAAGGTGAAAAAGAGAAGAGGAGGCCAGACAACAACATGGATAAACGTAATCGCCAAAGACCTAGCGAGCCTGGACCTTACTCTAGAGGGAGCCACGGAACTGGCAAGAGACAGAGTGGAGTGGAGAAGGGTGGTGTGCAAAACTAGGGCGCCACGTGCATGCGCACTTCGTGCGTAACAGAAGAACCGACCTGGAATACCGTTTTGAGTAATTGGTGGCACACCATAATTCTTTGAGTGGTTCGGCTATGATTATGATCAGAGTTAGAGCCCGAGGTTAGATCCAAGATATCTTCAGTGGTCAGCGAAGGACATCTCAAGTCTTCGGTGGTCAGCGAAGGACATCTCAAGTGTGCTTCGAAAAGATTTTTGTGTGTAACAATCTATACCAGTAACCCACCTGGTAACAGCTTTGACACCTTGTATCTATCCCACTAGGCGAATTTGACTGAATCGGCCAACTAGAATCGGCTGATTTTAGCACCAATTCAGATTACCAGTCAGTATGCCATATTGAAATATTTATGTTTGATACGAGTTGGTGCTAAAATTGGCTGAGTCTTCTAGTAGATTCAGCAGATTTTAGCACCAGTGAATCAGCCGACTCTGGTCAAAATCGCCTAGTGGGTATGTGGCTTTAGGAACGGCCCAGTTGTGTAAATGAAACAAAATTTGGTAGCATAATTTCTTCTTGCTTGTATGACAAGAAAAGCACAAATATGAGAAAAGGCAAAAATATCAGCACACTTCAAAGACTCGTGGCTTTTTGTCCCCTTCCCCTCTCGGCCGCCAGGGGTGGCGTCATCCATCAGTGACGTTGTCATGGCGACCGGCGGGACGCTAACCGGGCGATAATTGGGGAAGATATTGCCGTGTTGGCGCGCTGACCTTCCCGGCATCCATCACGGCGCCGCGCGTGATCCGGGACTCTGGGAGGGCGGCGATAATAGTCTCGTGGCAGTCCCGTGTCGACGGGATCTCGCCCGTACCTTTATCGTGGGGGTCGGCCGGTAGGCCCGGGGAGATTGGTCTGGGATGAGCGGGGAAGGGACGGCGATAGGTTTGGTCGGGGGTCGGGGGCACGCCAAGGTTGGATGGTTAGGGGAGGGGGGTACTTGGATCCTTAGGATCCAGATTTTTGGAAAGGGGCGGGGGTCCGAAAAAACCTGCATTCACACATGCATGTGTGCAGTATTTTCCTTGACAACCCCCCCCTCCCCCGGGCCCGCCCCGCCTCCCCCTCATGTGGATCCACCACTGTTAAGAACTGAGAGCCCCTTTTACCCCTTTTACTGTGGATGGCACCACGGCAGGCCAAAATGTGATTTGATTGGTGAATACAAAAAGAAAACTCAACATAAGCGATTAGGCTAGATCTCCTAAAAACTCTAAAAAATGTTAGTCTTACAAATTACCAATAGGCCTAATCTCGAAAGTTGCAGTTTTCTACTGCTAAAAGGATGCACGGACACTGTGTCTCCCGATTGCTGATGATTAAGAACTCAACTTTAACTTAAAAGCAGAATTACGGCCAGATAACCTAACATACTCACAAAGTTTGTAGTTTATTGGAATAGTTTCCAAAAGGAGTACCCTCCATCCACCTTCCCCACGGTGATAGATATTACTTTGGGGCACGTAGGGGTTGACTATCTCTCATCCCATCACTATAGCACGCTGAATGAGGTTAAATTCAAATGGCGGCTTCCCCCCTGACGGGGGGATGGCGAACTGACAGTGTCAAGCCCCGGATGTGATGTATGGCGTCTCGGTGACGTCACGGAGATTGGAGTTCTTCATCAGTGTAAAGTGATCTGTGTATGAGCTAGACTGTAGTATCGTCCAAGTCCGCTAGGTACTCAAACTAGGACTGTTCACCAGCAACCATTTTTGGTGTGATTTCCACCTTGTATCCCAGCATGATTTGGGGCTACTGGTTTATCGCAGGTAGAAACACAAACCAGCCAGCAGCCCAACAACCATCAAAGGGGTTCCACATGCCATTTATAGAGGGCCGATGAAAGAATTCCTTACAGATTTTAGGTGACCACTAGTAGCCATGGACTCTTGTGAGTGTAAGGACCTATTATGCGAGAGGTATCTTGGTCATGAAAGGACTATGTAAAGTGATCCGTGTATGAGCCGGGTGTATTGACTGATTGGGCCAGGGACTGCTGACCCACGGAGCCCTGGGGCACTGAGGGGGCATTAATATCCCCAGCACAAAAATATAAAACACATACAGAAGAGAAAAGCCATGATTACATAGGTCTGAATACACCAGGGTAGACACGGGATTGCTTAGAGGATGGGATCCAATTTGTCTTCTTACCTTTGACAAAAAATGCTTCATTTCCCTTGATATCTATTGTCTCTTATTTCACATTCTCCTCATTTGGTCCATACCAACCTGATTTTTTCTTCTACTTGCCTTCTGCGCCATAGTAAAAAAAGATGGTATTTCAGTAATGAAAAAGAATGCTTCTCTATTTTTCTATTTCAGTAATCGCCAAGTCTAGAATACGCCTGCAGGCCTCAAAATAGGGATACTATCCAACTGATATCAAGACTAGGATATACATAATCGTTATTTGAAGCTTGCAAATGTTGGGGAATATTATTTTAGAATGCATTTTACACTCCCATGTATAGTAAAGTATTTTGCAGCACACAATATGGACGGTATTAAATGCATGCCATGCAGGCTTGATGTATTGTCATTGCACATACTTTTTGTAAATCACTCAGTAGTGCTTGCATGTATGAGAATCCACGTCAGTGATTTATTCTGTGAATAATTCACACAACCAAGTGGTCGCTTTATTCCCATCAGACAAAACAGAGAGGTAAAAGGGAGAGCGGGGCCCAGTGGCGTGCAGACCGCGAGTATGTCATTTGACTACATACACACCACCAGCTGACTAATTAAAAACGTTTAGGCCGTAAATTCTCTGATTATCGTCACACCCCTATACTTGTATTGTAAGGTGAACCTTACTAAAATTACTAATCCTATCGCCAATATTCATGTATTTCTTTTATATCTTTGAGTTGTAATCATTATGTTTTATCTTGATTTTTTTGGATTATATTATCATTCATTTATACATTTTCTCCTTTGCTCTAGTTTTTTCTTCACTTATTCATATTATTCTCCCTTATTCAGGGGTCTGGGATATGGTTTTGATGACATTGTGGTATAGACAGACACTTTTATCACGGGGTTTACAGTCCATGTATACCATCAGTATGTCCGACCCCCCCTCACCCCCCCCCCCTATCATCGACCCCCCCCCCCTCCCCATTGTCTCCACCTGAGAGCTCCATGACAGTCATACCTCTCCAGGGAACTAACAGCTTTCTCTCTGCTCACCACTAACTCTTTACTCCCGGCTTAATTAGCACAAGTTATCTCACTTTTTACTGGCACAATCTGGGCATCTCGGGAAGCGGCAAGTTGAGGCTGCCACATAAAAAAGGCTCTATTAGTAGTACGGGATTGTAACAGATTATAGGACGGACCCCTTTAGATTGGACTCCTTTAATAACTGTGGTATTTTCTGGGGACTTCAGAAGGGAGAATATGGTAATTGTGGGCAGTTAATGAGTTACATAATGCTCCGACAGGGGGTGCTGGTGACTGATCGCTTCATTAAGGGCCGATTGTTGCGCTGAATAATTTACTGGCCGGGAATTAAAACGTGTCGTTTGGAGGGGGGGGGGGGGCGCCATGTTGATGTATGCCTTCATCACCATAAATCGTTGGTAAACGAGCTGACGACCCGCGATGAGCGCCCATTGGTGAAAGCAACAGATAAAAAGGGACAACAGAAACAAATTGGAAAAAATGTGTTTATTTTCCTTTGCATACGCCACGTATTTTCAATATGCATTTTCATATTGAAAACTATCTAGCAATGACTCCCTTTTAAAGTGATGTGTATGCATGGCTGGTCAACTCAAATTTGAATTCAGAGACTTACAGCCATTTCATCAAAAAAGTATGACGAAAACGCTGTTATGTAGATTAAATGCAAATGCGCATATCGGCTGTCCGATAGCTGATGTCAGATCGAGTTTTAATCCCTATGTCAGAACGCCGGGCGCTGATGGTATTGTAGATTAAGCCTGGTTTCCACCAGCCGATTTTGACCGCCAATTATTTGGTAATTTATTACTTTAATTAGTAATATGACAAAAGATTATATATCACACATACCACTTGAAAGAGAATTAAAAACCCTTTCTTATGGTATATACCATGTCCATGATTAACCAATATTTCCACTGCCGATTTTCAAATCGGTAGTAAAATCGGCTGGTGGAAACAGGGCTTTAGGGTAGAGTGTCCGATGTCCCGGCACCTGTCTGACCATTGTCGGGGTCATAATGTGTACAGCAGTATTGTTGGCTTCATGCCCCAGTGCCTCCAAACATGCCGGGTCAGCATACTACACTACCAGTCTACTCCCACCCCTTAATGATGTCTGGGTCGGCTATACCGCTTATGTGGAATCCACCATATTGATTATCTATGTATTTTCATTGAGGTGAAAGAGAGAGAGAGAGATTGTAATCACGCAGCCAAGCTACACATTGATATATTTAGACATTGTATATAGATTTCAGTATGCATTCTTGAAACGAACAATAGTTTAGTTAGAGAGTAGCTTCCCATATCCTTCTGGTCAAAAACTATCTAGTTCTGGTCAAAGGCTATGTAGTTCCGGTTCTGATTGGCTGAATCGGGACCCTTATATGACGCATGGAGAAATACATTTTGATATATTATAACTTGTATACATAGATTTCAGTATGCATTCATGAAATTAACAATAGTTAGAGAGTAGCTTCCCATCTCGTTCCGGTCAAAAGCCATCTAGTTCCGGTACCTCTGATTGGGTGAATCGGAATCCTGGTAAAAAAAGAGAGAGATTGTAATCAGCTAATGTATATACTTTAATATATTATGACTTTTATATGGATTTTTCAGTATGCATTCTTGAAATTAACAATAGTTGGAGAGTAGCTTCCCATCTCGTTCCGGTCAAAAGCTATCTAGTTCCGGTACTTCTGATTGGTTGAATCGGGACCCCCGTATGACGTATGGAGGTTTTTGTCCCGGTCCGTTGGGTAGAAAGCCGATCCCACCCCCGCTTTTCAATTTGTGTAACTCGACCCGTGTATGTGTTGCCTCGATGACTAATGGCCGTCACAAAACACGTGATTAATGATCCATTCTCCTTTTTATCTTTTCAGGTCTGGCAAAAAGTGTTGAACAACCAGGTAGGACCCCACTTCCTTCCTATGAATCATGCGCAGCTTTTTAACGGGGTATTTTCACGTGCCTCCGTCGAGTGATTATGATTAATATTTCAGTAAACTACCGTTTATGAATGGTTCTTTATGAGAGGTGGAGTTATTGTAAAGTATGTGAGGGGAGAATATTCCGTACAGTTATGGGGCCCTGTTCCGGCGAGAACGAGGCTGTAACGACCGGAAGTCGCAAGGAGCGGAAGTCCTAATCCCGGAAGTACTTCATGCATGTTGGATTCAGTATGCAAAAGGTCCTTAACGGCTTGTAGGGGCCGAAAGGGGCCTGGGACCTGTTTTGTGACACCACCTTAGGGTCTCACAATGAGTATGTGTTTTGCATAATGTTGATGAGGGAACTACTGTATATATTTACTGTATAATGTTTCTTGTATAGCATTAAACCATTTTTTCAAGAACTATGTATCAGTTGTAAGTAGAATTACATGCACAATTGATTCGAAATGATGATACAAAAGTTACTTGAGTATTGCCTGTGTCACACTCAAGTGCATTTACAAGCAAATGGGTTTTCAGTTTGATATGTAATGTACATCTGTATGAATAGTACATGTATATAAATAGGTGGGTGTTAGCTGGAGTTTTAGAAACATTTCGTGAAGACAAAAACGTCAATTGCCCCTAAATTACATACACGCATATACTCACGAAACCACCTCCCACTAAACAAAGCCCTCCTTGTGTCTGAGACTCTTGTCACGAAGGGTGTAGGTTAAAAAAGGGCCATCCAACCCTCACCTGTTTATGACCTCATGCAGGCCTCGTCGGCCGCCCTCAGATCGGCGCTTTTTAGACCCTTTTAATGCCCCTTTTTTAGGCCTAATACCCCCGCCATCTCACCTAAAGACAAACGCATACAATAGAGGTATAGTAAGTACCGCCCGGAATTATTCTCCCTCCACCTGCCTCTCCCGGGAGGTCTTAACACGCTCCTATCGCCCGGTTTTCCCACGCCAGCACCTCTGGGGCGGTGGGAGTGGGGGGTTGGGGGGGTCTCTCTATAAGAAAACCAACTGCCATACCCATTATTGCTCTAATTGACATGGGACAGGCTCTTCATTTATTTTAGTTGAATTGGGTAAACCCAATGTCATGGTAGATCAAAGATAATCTTTCTTAAACAGATTTCATTGGAAGTTTACCCGTCAAAAATTATTTGTGCAATATATGTTTTTTTCCAATGTTTGTAAAGTATGTGGTTTGGGAGGCTTTATGCAGATGTCAGATGATGCATCGTTTCCCGTCTCAAAATACAATATTTCAACAGCCTCCCTTAAAAGGGCCTTAGGCTTATTACTGCACTAGTTACCAATGCTGGTAATTCAATGTCCCTGTTGGGTCGAACCCCCCTCGGTTACTGAATACCGGTTGCTTTACTACTATGATGTTTAATAAAAATAATAACAAAAAGGAGATCAGTGGGTCTCCAGTGGTCAGAAATATGTGTTGGAGGACAAGCAAGTTTGACAAAACTAAACTACCTCCCCCCTTACACACTAACAGAGTGAACTTTCCCCAACCTGCCCCACTTCCCCACCAGGGGGTGCTGGTCTCCCCCACCTGTCGGCACCAGTCACGTGAGGGGTCAGAGGGCAGTCACGTGATCTAATTGGGCGTGTCACGTGACTTGAGGGATCAGGGGACGCTGACCACCAGGTGCCCGGATAATGACCTTCTAACCAGGGCCAAGTCGACGACGGGTTGAGAGGTCGTTGGTGGGAGTCTTTGGTGGGAGTTGTCGGAGTTAACATGGGAACTCCTTGTGTTGCATCTGTGGCCTTCTCTTGTTGGGTCAGAATAAGAAAACTATTTAGGGACCTTCCATTTATGAATCAAGGGGGAGGGGAGGGGAGGGGGTCTGAGATTTTTGGAAATGTGCATACATTGAAGTATACAATCCAATGTGTATTTTTGCCCAAGGGGGGACGGGTGGGGGTCTGAGATTTTTGAAAATGTGCGTACGTACTAAATGGAAGGCCCCTTAAGGCATGCAGATAGACCTTCTTGGTCAGAGGGGGAAAGGGCTTCCCGTACATAGAAGATAGGGCCAGTACATAGCTGTGCTGAAATCCTGATGAAGACACTAACCTGTCGAAACATGTCGATTCAGCCTATCAACCATTGAATAAAAGTCAACTTTTCAATTTATACTGTCGTCGAGTTGGATGTACATCAACACTTCACATAGCTGTGCTGTGTATTCCATGTATTCTATCAAAATGCAATCTCGGTACAATGTACTTATTGGGCATACAGACCTCTAGGCCTTTATGAACACATTTTTAAGTGCAATTATTTAAGTTTGGGAACTTCTAAACATTAGAAGTTTCATTCTTAAAGTGTTTGATGTTCTCCTCAAGCATGGAGATTAAAGTTTAATTCTGCTCTCTCTGCCTCAAGCAACAACGTGTTTATACACTTGACTCTAATGAGACCTCTCGTCACAGGCACGAGATCTCGCGAGGCGGAGATAGGCGCGAGACTTGACAGGCTCGGCGTGACTTTGTCCCCGGCCCCGCACGGAATGCTGGGAGATCAAAGTCCCGGATCATGGCGCATACTCCACGTCGCTTCAGATTTCCTTGTAATCATCGCTCCAACCTTAGTATTCTGGGTTTTGGAGAGTACCCGGATGTTGGCTTGACCCACTTAATGGCAGCGCGGAGGGATACAGTAAAATTGCATAACGAAAAAAGGCCAAGCTCGTAGCGATGATTACACGGGAATCTGAAGCGAGAAAGTAGTTTGATCATGGCGCTCTCCGAGGCTCATCCGGGTCTCTGTGTCAGACGCTGCCTAATTGAATTTCCCGCTTGGACAGCTCTTCGTTAGAGCGGTTACCAAGCCGCCATCTTGAACCTGACACCGGGTCACATGACCGGGTTAAGGTTTACAACCCTGTTTTAGTTTTGAGCAGGTTAGCTTCTACATGAATCTGTCAATTAGGGGAACTAGTATTCATGGAATAAAACGAATTCATGGAATAAAACGAGTTTTAACTATTTTATGGTAACCTTTAAACTGTTAATGCATAGGCCTATAATCTATAATCCTTGTGTGAAATATAATTAACATAGGCCTATAGACCTACGGAGGCTTGGGGGAGGGGGGCATCAGTTCCATACCCATGGAGCCTCCAGCTCAACCTCAATATCTGAGAGGGTTCCAGACAAATCCGGAGAGGTCCCAGTAAATCTCAGGGGATTCCAGGCAGCCTATGGAGCCTACCAAGGACCAAGGAAAACTGAAAGGGTTTCTTCCAGCTTTAAATGCAGACCAGTTTGCAATGTTTTGAGATGCATAATCTCGTCGCAAAATATGAGGGCGTTCTGGACCCCCCCCCCCCCCCCCCTGTATGCATGGTGGCGTGCCGGTACTGCACATACCAGGAGACGTATGGGGGTGAAATCTGAGCCGGGTTAACTCGGGGTGGATGATCCAGATGATCTAAGGGGGGGCGGGGTCAGGGGGTCGTGACCCCGGGGTCAGTGGGGGATGACAAAGGCCCTCTTAGGCTGGTCAGCCGGCGTAAATATCAATAACCCCCCACCCCCACCAATAACCCCCCTCCGGTCGGACTTCCCCTCCTCCTGGTCCAGACTGACCACGCCCCAACCTAATCGGCCCGGGAAAAAGGGGGCGGGACCTGAGGCCCTTCTGACACCTCCCCGGATTATTGTATTATGGCTGAGATCCTGGCCGGACAGAGAGTCCTCCTGGGCGGTAAGGGGCATATTGTCTGTGTATGGCCGTGGGGGGTATTCATTTGATATCTTTGGGTATATACATGCACTATATATGCACTGACAGACTCCAACAGGAAAAGATCAATTAAAAAGACTTAAGAAAAGGAAGAGCAAAATTGATACTGGAAGGAATGACACGGAAATAGCCCCCCCCCCCCCCCTCCAAATCATAACCATCTTTTTCTTGGGGGAGGGGGGAGGGCATTCGAAAAAGATGGGGACATTTTATTAAGTTCATTGGGAAAGTACCGTATTCTAGATACATGTAGTAACTTAGTCCATTATGTGAAGTCCTAAGCCAATCTCCGGATGTTGGCTTGACCCACTTAATGGCAGCGCGGAGGGATACAGTAAAATTGCATAACGAAAAAAGGCCAAGCTCGTAGCGATGATTACACGGGAATCTGAAGCGAGAAAGTAGTTTGATCATGGCGCTCTCCGAGGCTCATCCGGGTCTCTGTGTCAGACGCTGCCTAATTGAATTTCCCGCTTGGACAGCTCTTCGTTAGAGCGGTTACCAAGCCGCCATCTTGAACCTGACACCGGGTCACATGACCGGGTTAAGGTTTACAACCCTGTTTTAGTTTTGAGCAGGTTAGCTTCTACATGAATCTGTCAATTAGGGGAACTAGTATTCATGGAATAAAACGAATTCATGGAATAAAACGAGTTTTAACTATTTTATGGTAACCTTTAAACTGTTAATGCATAGGCCTATAATCTATAATCCTTGTGTGAAATATAATTAACATAGGCCTATAGACCTACGGAGGCTTGGGGGAGGGGGGCATCAGTTCCATACCCATGGAGCCTCCAGCTCAACCTCAATATCTGAGAGGGTTCCAGACAAATCCGGAGAGGTCCCAGTAAATCTCAGGGGATTCCAGGCAGCCTATGGAGCCTACCAAGGACCAAGGAAAACTGAAAGGGTTTCTTCCAGCTTTAAATGCAGACCAGTTTGCAATGTTTTGAGATGCATAATCTCGTCGCAAAATATGAGGGCGTTCTGGACCCACCCCCCCCCCCCCCCCCCTGTATGCATGGTGGCGTGCCGGTACTGCACATACCAGGAGACGTATGGGGGTGAAATCTGAGCCGGGTTAACTCGGGGTGGATGATCCAGATGATCTAAGGGGGGGCGGGGTCAGGGGGTCGTGACCCCGGGGTCAGTGGGGGATGACAAAGGCCCTCTTAGGCTGGTCAGCCGGCGTAAATATCAATAACCCCCCACCCCCACCAATAACCCCCCTCCGGTCGGACTTCCCCTCCTCCTGGTCCAGACTGACCACGCCCCAACCTAATCGGCCCGGGAAAAAGGGGGCGGGACCTGAGGCCCTTCTGACACCTCCCCGGATTATTGTATTATGGCTGAGATCCTGGCCGGACAGAGAGTCCTCCTGGGCGGTAAGGGGCATATTGTCTGTGTATGGCCGTGGGGGGTATTCATTTGATATCTTTGGGTATATACATGCACTATATATGCACTGACAGACTCCAACAGGAAAAGATCAATTAAAAAGACTTAAGAAAAGGAAGAGCAAAATTGATACTGGAAGGAATGACACGGAAATAGCCCCCCCCCCCCCCTCCAAATCATAACCATCTTTTTCTTGGGGGAGGGGGGAGGGCATTCGAAAAAGATGGGGACATTTTATTAAGTTCATTGGGAAAGTACCGTATTCTAGATACATGTAGTAACTTAGTCCATTATGTGAAGTCCTAAGCCAATCTCCAACATTGCCCCCGCCCCCGCCCCCGGATCCCCCCTTTCGATACCTGGATCTTCTCAGAAACGAGAGAAACTGCAGGTGTGGAAGTTCACAAAACCACAAGCCACATTCTCTCCATAACATTAAATCAAAAGTGCACGATTCTCTCCTTAAGTGGCTTGATTTTTCTTGGTCCTAAAAAATGTCGTCTGCTTTGCTCGCTGATGCCCGGCGATCGCTCAGCTCGTCTGGTCGGGTTTCCGCTGGTGTCGGGCCTGGGTCTGGTAATTAGTGGACTAATTAAGCCGGGCGGGGTTGTAGGTTGGGGGGGGGGGGGAAGGGGGGAGGGGGGAGGCTTTAATGCCCTCAGTCTCGGCCACCAAGGCCCCTGATTAGGAAGAACCGTCAGACGGGGATATTGAACGGGTCTACGGAGCGCTGGGATACTGTGGGGAGGATCCTCTCAGGAAATTTCAACGGGATCTACCTTGGGTTATTGTAATGTGATCCACAAGGGATTTGTATATTAAATACAGTACAAGACGATGTAGCAAACGATAATCATTAAAGTAAAACATGTGAACAACAGACAATTTAAAATTGGAAAGTTTAATTAGTGTGGTAATATAACTTTGCGACACTAGAAACGACAATACAAATAAAACGCTGGTAAGAAAAGGAACAGCGATATGAAAGTAATGTCCGGTGTTATAAATGTCTGCCCTTTGAAGTTGGTGAAGTTCAATATTTATATTAAATCAATAAGGGCTGCGGCGGGCGGGGAAATTATTATACGTCCATTTAGTAGTTGAAAAGATAGTCCAGTGGCGGGAACATGGATGTATGTAAGGTAAGGATTGGTCAGTTCAGGTCAGGTGACCAGTGGCCAATGAGATAGTCTGTTGTTTTAGGCCCATGAACCAAATGTCACGCCATTGGGCAGGTGACCAATGCCTGTCCAGTAAGCCTATACATTGTAATAAAGTCCTCTAAAGTTCTCAGATACTATTCAAAAGTATGTCTTTATAATTACTCCCATACACCAAAGTTATAAATCTTTCATAAGCCTTGAAATGAAACAAGGGAGGGAACAGCTGGAAACAGAGGATGTCTAGGTGACAGTTTTGATTGAGAATATCTGTTTCGTATTCACATTTTATCAATTCCCATTATCTCCAGATCATTGGCTCCAGTTGGCTTAGCTTTAAAGAATGCCACAATTATGGTCAAAGCAAGAGACTATTACTGTCCGACCAATGCGCAATCTATTTTGTTCACATGCTTGCCAGACTGAGTACACCCCCCATCGCTCTTTTTCACCTATACATAGTAGTGCCAAGCCGAAGAGACTAGGAACTAGTGTATCGTGGGGAACCAGCCAAAGACGGTCTGATCAATCTTCAAGCGGAGGTGCCGCCCTTTATTGTCTGTGCCCTCTGGGACTCGGGCAGGAGCGTTCAGGGCCTGGTGCGCGTGCGCGCCGGAAAGGACAGCGGGCTTTGAGGGACGCTGCAGCAGTGCATGATGGGAGAAAGTGAACGCAGCCTGGCTTTCTAATTGATCGCTGTATTAAGATAGATCGTTATTGGACGCGGACTTCTAATTGAAAAAGTTGAGCGATAGAAAAGGGGGATTCATAGAGGAACCTGGGGGAGGATGTGTGTGTGTCATTATGTGGAGGTGGGTTGGAAAAGGGGTGTCGGAAAAGGGGGTATTTAGCCCCAGGAGTTGGTGGAAATCCCCGTGGTTCTTACCCTACCCTGGAGGATAAACGGTGAAAAACGTGGCCCAGCCTGAGGCTTGTTTCACGTGTTTTTTGAGCCGGCCCTCGGCGGTCGTCTGACAACGGCTAATGGTCATTTTATTCATGGGGTAATCAGGCGAGCTCGGGGGCCATAATCTCAATTAAAACGGCCATTGTTACCACCGCACCCCCTGGGCCAGCAATGACGAACAGTTGTAACTTCAAAGGGAGGCTAATGATTTACTGGCCGCGCCGACCGCAGCGCACCACGCGGAGAGAGCAAGAACCACTCAAGAACAAACCCATTGCAACAGAGAAATCATTTCCGCCCGTCGCCGCGATTTAAATCGGTCCGATTCAGGGAACATGGGCCCCCTCTGTCTGCCCCCTTCACCGGAGGCTTCTTATGGTGAATGGCAGATCTTCTAAACGGTCTGCAATTAGAGGGAAGGCACAGTTTAACCCTGTCACTACGGGGTTATGATTCATCAAGACAGTCGAAAGGGAAAGAAAAAACTTATAAGACACTGAATATGACACTGGTATGTACCCTGGGGTACGTCCTATAGACCTTGTGCAGACTTGGTCAAGTGATCATACTTTGGTGATCACCTTGCGCTTATCAAGACCACGTGTCGTCTAAAATGTGTCAATTCAAATTGTTGGTGATGGTGTTTCACAGGGTTTACTAATGTAAATATGGCTTGAAATTATGTTCTAGATGTTTTTAAAGTGAGAATAATAATGATTCTAAATGTATCACCAATATGGCTGCTGCCTCATAGTTGAAGGTGTGACGTTATCTGCAAAATGTCTATACCTCGTCACTATCTAGTGCGAAAAAATAGACGTCTAACTGGTTATGAAATATGAGCAAGATCTATAGGTTGCATTGCCAGGCACTCCATATCTAAAGCGACTTATCCATGTACATCTCTAGAAAAATGGAGCGGGGGTTAGCTGGTCCTATATCCTATTAACACCTCTCCATATCTAACGCCACGTCTCTTCTTCACTCTCATAAATTGGGACTTTTTTGTACTGAAATAGCCTGTATAAAGGCGCCTTGGTTTTGTAATGAGAAAAGAGGAGGCTCTTCAACCAGTTGTCTCACTTCCATAAGTCCCTCGCCTCTGTATGAGGTGAAGAAACGAGTATCTGCTTGGAGAATGTTGGATGGGTGCGGAATAAAAGATGACTGCACGTCGTAGAGCTTTTAGATCTTTCTTCCAGTTGTTGGTTAGTGTAATGAACGGATTGGGAGAGGGCTTGTTTTTTCCCTGGATCGGTCTTAGATGTTTTGATAAAGTCCGCATTGTGCCTGTAAGTAATGATATGCCTATTCACCGCGAGGGAGCGTTTTTCCCGCGTTTTTCTCAAAGAGCAGCCGACTTTTTTCCACTAATGTCACCACACGCACTGAATACACTGTCTAAACGGCGGATATTGCCTGCAAATTATGGTCCATAATAGGGATATATTCCTGAATTAGTCATGCCCCATTTTCAATATTTCTTTACCAGGAAAATATGTTATGCTTTGTTTGGCAAGTTGTTTGTGATAACCTTACTCACTGTTACGTCTCTCCTGTAAATATACGTGACCAAATGCTCCATTCACATCGTTTGATTAAAAAAAACAACACGCATACACCATTTTCATTAATGTGGCGCCGCCCTGGTGGATTAAATTTGAAACAACCTTTTTTTGGTTTTCCCTATAATTAACCTATATGAAGTGAGGTGACCCAGTTACCAAAAGTCCTAAAAGGTAGGCAAGATGGGGGACTGCACATGTCCATGGGAAAGGCGTATTACACCTACCCCATCTGTAACAAAGCCAAATCCGTAACAATCCCACATTATTCAATTAAAAACGCATTTGGCAGCGCAAAAATACTTTATGGGGCAATCCCAGTTCTGCCTTTAGCCGCAGGGGGGCGGGTCGGCGGGACTTGGAGCGGGATCGAGGCTTGTTGTTGGCGCGGTGCCAGCGGCGGGGACTTCAAAGGAAGCGGCCATTGGCTGATCCATTGTACCTGGCGGATCGCGCGGACTAATGGTGCTCCACGCGGCCCCGGGTAAACAGATTCTGAAGCATTGATCACAGTAATCAGATAGATTAGCGGGCGGCCGGTGGTGGCGCTGCGGTTTGGGCGATAATTGAGTAAGGCTGCATTGACCACGGCCGGTGGGGGCTGATTCACTTAGGGTGCTATCATTCCGGGGGAGGGATGGGTGTGGACCCACCAGGCACTGCAGCCTGGGATACAGGGATGGGAGGGGGTGGGGTGCCCGGGTGGGGTGAGGGTACTTTCAGTTTGATCTGTGGCTGCTATCTCCGAGTATGTGAGAGCAGATGCGGATTTAGGGGCGGTTTTTTTTGCCCAAATATTAATTCTTTTAATGTAAAATTCCTGAACCTGAACCAAATTTTGCTATAGCACCCCCCCCCCCCCCCCCAACCTTTTGAAAATTCATGGATCCGCCCCTTTGAGTGTCAAAACTAAGAATCTAATCAATCCAAAACTTCAGATGGTAAGACTTCAATAGGTCCCTGTACCAAGTTTGGTCTCAACTCCTCAGGGGCGATTCTTCAGACACCTGGAACCCTCTCAAATTTACCATCAAACTTTGCTGAAATTTCTGTGAAACCCCTTCTATGCTTTGGTGAAGCCCTACATACATAAGTGGACCTATGTACGGGCATATGTACAGCCATGTTGAATTACAGGGGTGGATCCAGAGATTTTCAAACGAGGGGAGGGGGCGCCCTTATGTTAAATTTCTTGCTGCCCGCCCGAGGCCGAGAATTCTTCAATGTATCAATATTTTCCCCAAAACAGGAGAGGGCGCACCCCTGCGCACTTCCCTAAATCCGCTGCTGAATTAAAATCGGCCATATTAATATCTGTTTTAGTGGCACAGTCCCATAGGCCTAAATGCTCATCCAGGAAGTACCCCCTTAGGAAGTACCCCCCCCCCCCCCTCTCCCCTCCTTCCCGCCATAGCCCGGGGGAGTGGGTGCGGAGGGCGTAAGGGCCATGCGGAAGGATTCCCCTGATGAACGTGACCGTGTTGACGTAACGTAGCGTCTCACGTAACGTGAAGCCACCTGGGACCCTGGTAACGTCGTCAGGGCGTAACGTGGGACGTAACGTCGTTTGTGACGTAACCCATGCCTTTCTCAACTTACAGTGCACGGTTTATTTTGGCCCCTTCAGATGCCCCTCTTAGATCATAGTAAAACTCTCCGGGAAATGAGCAGAACTGGCCAAACAAGGAACCATTGAACGCTGGTGAAGCCCCTAGGGAAGTCTACCCTAGGCATTGGTGGTATTACTCTTAAATTAGAAGAGGATTCTGGGTTTAGTAAGGGGGAATGTCCTAAGAACTGCTGAAACGTCGTGCATTAAAATGCACACACGTAGCATTTACCACTGGATGTGCTTTTTATAATTGATACATAACATGTTCATTTGACGCTAGGATAGCCTATTGAGAGGGAAGGGCATTCAACAACTGTTAGATGATAGTGTAGGGTGCCAGGAATCTGCCAGAGCTACCAAAAGACATCAGGTAAAATCATTTTTTAAAAAAAAGGCATAAGATACTTGTAAAGCATCAGGAGAAGTGTCTAAAGCCTGCTTTAAAAAATTGGCCAGGAATTACGATCTAAAGCTTAAGCTTAGTCATAGATTAATAAAGGGCCTATACTTATCTTTCATATATTTATTCAGTGTGAAGAATATATACCTTAGAGTAAGAACACCAGACCTATTTTATTAGGCAACCTGCAAGTCAAATGGAGTGCATCAAACAGAAGACGTTTTGACCTGGTCTCCTGTTCAAAGGGCCCCAGCACACTTCCAGCACCCACCTGCCGAACGACCATTAATTACCTGAAGGGGGATATTGTCAATTAACCGCTGGTCCCCAGAGGGTATGTGCACATTCCTTGTGTAACTGGGTGTCACACTGGGTACCAGCAGAGGCTGGTGGTTCCCCTGGAGGAATTGTTCTCTTTTCACTATAGACGTTTTGCAGATAATGTCACGCTTGTTCAACTCATGTTGGTGGTCAGTTTGAAATTATTATTATTATTCGCTTTTCCAAAGTAAAATGCTCTGTGCGGTAGAAAAATTAAGAGATTATCACAGATATATTAAACATTTATATACTTTGTCTCTGCCACACCACTAAATTAATAGATTCCTTGTCATTCCTAAGAGACTGGTCCAGTGCCTGGAACGCAAGTAAAAAAACAAGTTCCAAGAAATGCTGCTTTGTCCAGCCGTTAGTAGGTTGATTGGTACATGTAGTTCTAAGGTACCTCCAGGTAGGAGGTCAGGTCCAGGGACCACTAATTAAACTTAGTTTAATAAATACCTGGCCTTGGGTCCTCGTACATTGATCCCTCTCTTATATCCAAATCTGTTTACTGAATTCTAAGATAATTTGATTAAAAACAACTCTATTTTCCAAACAAGACATATATACAGTCTCAATTGTTATGGGCAGCGATGTCACTCTATAAAGATGAAAAATCCAGAAATTTGTGAAACCAACTTTCCGGAAGATTTGAAAAGAAGAAAATATTATTATAATCTACGTACATTTTGACGTTGAAAAACAATATACTCAATCCATTGACTGGTAACGAATATTTTTAATATTGGAATACTTTCTGGTCATAAATACTGACTTGAAAAGAATTATGGTATGACCAAAAATACGGAAATCCAGAAAAAGAAGGAAAAATGGCATCTCTGTATGGGACAGGAGGTGAGGCAAGGGCAGTGTTTGACCTCTGACCCCAACAGGTGTGGCGGTCAGTGGGGCCCTTCGTCTCCCTACCTGTCACCACCCCTCTACCCCCCCCCCTACTCACTGCCCTGCCTGTAGGGGGTGGTAATGGTGGGTCAGCACTGTCCCACACTGTAACCTACCACCACCACACATACCAGACCAGGGTCACCAGGGTTAATTACTGCACATATAATATGCACTTATCATAAGGTGTTGAGGTGAAGAAGAAACATAAAATTTTGAAGCACATGGTACTGTAGCATGACCCAACACTTCAAAATTCCAGGAGTAGGTCAACTGTATGAACAGTTCTTTTTTCTTGACCATCAACATTATTCAGCATATGTATGTCATTCCATGAAGTGTCAAAAACATAGATACATGAACATACAGTGTAAACACTACAATTGTCACACAGGTGACGCTTCTAAGAAAATGTTGAAGCTTTCCTATAATTCCATGAAGTGTCAAAAACATAGATACATTTACATGTACAGTGTAAACACTACAACTGTCAGACAGGTGACGCTTCCAAGAAAATGCTGTAGCTTTTCCTTTTTGATTGTTTTTTCTTTCTTTTTGGTTTGACTATAAAACTGACCACACTTTTGGTGGATTGTATAGGGTGAACATATAGTCAATGGGAACACCGAAGCAAAGGGAGATTTAAGACATGTACACATGCAATATCAATATTCTAGGTCTGCAGAGCAAAGAGTTCCATCACAGGAAAACAAAAAAAACAGGGTGCGCTGAGTGCACTGAGCATGCCAGGCAAAAACCTAAAAGTGAAAAGCAAACCAGGAGCCTTACTGTATGGATATGAACACTTGGCATACCAAAAACTTGAAAAATGTAAATAAAACAAAATGATAAGTTAATAGAAAATATGATAACCACAGTTTTGAGAGCATGGAGTGCATGTCAGGGGCTGTTCAAAGCATGTGAAGGTGGGCTGTCCCAGGTGAGGGGTGGGGACAGGTAGGGACAGGTGGGCAGACCAATCAGCACAGGTGTGTCCCTTTGATGTGGGCCGCCAGGTGGGGCAGGCCGTCACCATAGTAATTACCCCCGCCCGGAGGTGCTCGGTACGACTCACTCAACTCTCAACTCTCTAATTGTCTAATCATATTTTCAAAGTGCAAATGTCAGGGCTCAAGTGCAATGTCAGGGCTCAGTGCTCAAATGCACCTTAGAAATCCTGGAAAACAGTATTGAACTATTGTTAATGTTTGATTTAAGACTGCGTAAGATTCGTGTATATCCAAGTCTTCATGAGTTGCTTTCCAGAATGTCTGAGTAATTCAGACTGCGTTTAAAGTTTGTCCATTCACTTCCCAATAGTTCAAAAGAAATGAACGATGAGGGAGCTTCGTAATATGAAAGGGTTTTTATTCAATAAACATCTCATCCCGAGTCAAAGCCACCATGTATAAGTCTTCATCAGTCCACCTCCCGTCTCCTATAAGCAATCAACCACATTTAGAACACGAGTTGCTCCAACGCCTTCTAGACCATTCTGGTATTCAGCTCTAACACAATCCTATGTCCGAGGTAGTGGATAATGGTAAACTCCAGTCTGTTACATGGAGTCGATGTACTTACTCCAGGTATAACTCCTTGGTTAGACATGTTTCTTCTAACCAACTAACTCACAAGCTGCTCACTAACTGCTCGCTCCCTACCTTGCAGCGCCTTTTATACTGGTTAACAGGTGGCGCTAGGAGCGTAAGATATTTCTCCTAGGAGTAGACTAGAAGTAGACTTGCTAAGCCTGATCCTTGTTGGATTATATATTATGACAATGTATTAAAAGTACTAAGCCATTAGTACATTCGACGGCGGTCAGGTGTTTGAGTTTAAGGAGGTGGACGACATAGCTCAAACCAAATGAATATAATGAACTCCCAATTTTGATAATTGGATATATTTGTTAAACCATGGTGGGGTGGCCTTGACTCTCGTGGTACATTCAACACAGTATCAATAGATTTGTAGATCCAGTTTCAACACAAATTTACAGTGAAATTATTCATTGAGTTGATTTTTTTTCCACATTTTGAAGCTCAAGGTTAGCAGAATTCGTTCATAAAATGACAAGGTAAGTGTTAAAATTGATAACATGATTATTTGGGTAATAACGTAGATGATGGCATAATCATGGTTACAAAATAACAAAGTCAACTTTAGAGGATGAAGTATTCGTCATCTTTAGGTATTCACTTAGTACGTGCCCTGTACATTAAAGTCAGTTTTCAGCATCGTTAGCTGATTTTAAGATTCAAAGATTGCGACACCCGTGCATAAGGTGACAAATTCAGTTTTGACTTAGTACGTGCATGTACAGTTTCTGATATTTATGATTTTGTAACACAAGTTAACAGAACTCAACATATATACAGTGTAGGGTTGTCTTAACCTTCTAAGAGTAACAAGTGTACATCAAATCCAATTTCAGAACAAATTAACACAACATAAGTCAATTCAGAGAATTCGGACATTTTGAACGAACGACTTTCATGATACAATGCGTGTTGAATTTCAATCAAATTTCAACCAGAACAACATTAGTTACAATAAATACAAGGTCTCTGTATCAGGTTTAGTAATACCGAGCAGTTGGAACCAGAAAATACCTCCATTCCTGTCACGCGTCCGCCAGCTATACTTAGTACACGTGTACTTAGCGGGACGCTTGACTGGAGTTCCCCCCCAAGGTTTGACCTCGATTTGGATCCTTCGGGCGCGAAGCGCCCGGATGGCAAATTTCTGCTTCGATCAAACTTTCAAGTTTGATTGTTCGACCTGATATTTTGGGCCGATATGAATTAATTCTGGCGCTTGATTATGTTGGTTGGGGACCTAAACTTTAGTTTAGCACAGATTCTATAAGAAATTATACGATGCTTTGATCATGCTAGCCGATTTCAGAATTTGGATCTTTTGGATCAAAAAGGGGTTTTCCAAATTAGCCTCGTTTTGACGTCATTTTAATCAGTACCGGCGGTCGTTTTTGTAGAGAACGGACGTGTATTTTTTTTCTTTGTCTTGTTAGCTTCATTTTTATCCAGTCACAATGGTCCGAGTGGCCATTTTCTGTTCGGAGAGAGAAGCCGGGATTCAGGATTTCCCCGATTTGGTCCTCAACAACTCCGATCATACCTTTGTGATCTTTCCATGTGAGGAGGCGACCACCGCAGAATTGGCAGGGCACGCCTTTGCACATCACATGTTATACCCGGAGGACGTACTCATTGTTTTAACCAACCTACTGGACGTCCTCACTTGGGACCGGGAATTAAATATTTATATTCCCCTTTTCATCAACCCAAACGCCGTTGTGACCTTCTATGCCGAACTTTTCAACCGGGCGTTCTTAAACATCCTGGCACATCCCATCCCGGCTACCCTTATTCTGGCCACCCCCTCAGGGTTTGACGCCCGGAGTTGGCCACTCACGGATAGCGATGGCTCTCTTCAAAAATGGATAAACCGACTCATCCCGCGGATCTGTCGGGAAGTTAAGCGTGCCAACGACTGGTACTCGGTCCCCACTGTCAACACTAGCTACGCTCTTCACCTGTCTAGGACGGTAGCAGACGGAACAATGACAGTGAGTGATTTTAGGGAACTCTTGGATGGTTATACTCCCTCCGCCCGAGTCCTGCGCCGTTGGGCCCGGGCCTTGGGCCGAGTTGTTGTCCGTCTGCCGCTCCCGCGGTAGGCCGCCGGTACTCCCCTGTACATAGTGATTTTCTTGGAGTGATTCCCACCGAGTGATTCTTCTAATCAATTCCCAGTTAACGCCTAGGACACTAAATTTGTTTGCACCCTTCTATATTCAAGAGGCATCAGCCAGTTTGTTTCTACGGGACACGGATCACCGGACTGTTTATACGGGAACCTCGGACGTTCTTTTCCCTCGCCCGTTGCCGGGTGCCGCCCCTCTCGTGGAGCCGACCTTCAAACCACCGCTCCGAGATCGGGTAAGTTTCGCCTCCCTTCTACAGTTCTTGGCATGTTAGGTAGGCTACTAACCCGTAGGATTTAAGGAGATTGTTGGCCAAATTCTTCTTGGTGGTTCTCGGCTCGCCTTCACGTGGTTGTATTCCGGAAGCTGATGTCACTCCCGGAACCAGAAACTGTGTTTCGCTGGTGATTTTAGTAACGGGTAGCGTGGGTGGCCACCTAGTGTTTACTTTTGGTTCCAAGATGGTGGGCGCGGGCCGAGAGTCAGGATCTTTCGTACTAAACTTATTATCTTTTCCAGGTCCTGCGGTATGTTAGGGCGATGTAAGTGAAGCAATGTGACACGGTTGGCACTGAAAAGCGTCAGGCTATATAATTTTAGTGGGCGGATTGTTTAGGCTAATATGATCAAGCATTTTACCTCGCGCGTGGTTGGGCGATATTAGGGGGTTTTTCTAACTAGTGGTTTGTTGACATTACCGATCTAAGTAGGCTTTTTGGGGTGTGGGTAATTCGTATCGTATTGCTATTATTTGATACTATTAACCGTTGGGGACTGACACTGCACATGATAATCAGGTATGGGTGGCCAGAGATTCCGGTCTGAGTTGTACAACACAAGATTTGCTGTAACAGGATTCTTTGTTTAGTCGTTATACGTACAGGGCATTAGTGTAAATGTCTACATTGGAAACAGTTCACATGGGGTGCCCTAGGTAGCAAACGCTTCCTAGGGCGTTTTACCCTGGTAAGTTTCAGATGACAGTAGGTGACCAAGTATTTTGGTCCAGACCTCCCAGCATTAGATTGGCTGTGACAGAATTCTTTGATGAGTTGTCCCCCTTACAGAGTACTGGAAAGATTGACGTGTCGGCCACGTAAGGCGACACCACAGGTGGAGCCGTCCAACGAGCTGTTGGCGACTCCAAGGTAAGTTTGAGATGTAGTGGTGAAGGCCACAGATACCCATCCCATGTTTTAGTCTAACAGCAAGACTTCGTCAGTGTCATTGTGTTAGAATAAGTGTTAGAGTGAGTATTATTGTCAAAGTCGTCTCGAAGAGGAAAAAATACTACTGTGAGGAGACCGAGATGAAGTCTCTAAGACACTGAATGAACTCCCAGATGAAGATTCTGTATGAATATAATGAAAGAAGGAATGGTATTCTTATTAAGAGCTAGAAAGGCACCAACACCACAAAGATTATCAAGCGTCCCAAGCAGAGATACATGTGTGTACACCGTGGGAGTTCGTACATTCATAGATCAGGCCTTAGTAGGCGCCGTTCCATTGAACGCAGAAGCCACGCTTATCAGTGCCCGAGATTGCCAAACATCTCAGACAGTGATATCCTTGTGATGAATGAGTGGGAGCCTATGCTCACAGGTCGAGACTGAGCCGTCACAAGAACATCCACCTACAAAGGTTTCATGAGTGCCCGAGAGGTGATGCAAAACTGTCCCGCTCAGATTCCCTAACCGACCTCATGGGGAGATAAGAATAATGATAGGAATTGGATCCCTGATGATTTACCTTAAGAGGTCACAAGGTTCAATACTCCTGATAACACTCTTTCTGTACAGTGTGGTAGAATAATTACCCAACACACTCCAAAGATTTATACGCAAACAAGTTAACACCCCCTTCAAGGGCGACACCTGTTCTAACATATTTGACTCCATTTTGTGAAGTATCCGCTCTAAAACCCCAGTTTTGTTCTTATTGATTGATTTTGTTACGACAAAATCCCTTCTCTTTCTGCTAGTTATAGGTGGTAGCTCGGCGTTCACCCCCTACATTCAGCCTGGGGTCTGAAGACCGAGTTCCACTTTATATTGGGTAGCGGCGCCCTTCTGATAATGCAAACGGGTGCGCCACCAACTCCAAACAGTTCACTGAATAATTATTATACCTATGTTACCAGTAACATCTCATTGTCTACCGTATACACTATATTATATGGAAAAACCACATGACTAGCGGTGGGGGTAGCGTTTTCATTCCGTGAAGTATAAATGTCATTAAAGGACATTAAGTATTAACTGTACAAGGGAGGTCGAGATTATTCGTTCCTTGCTTAGTTATCACTAGAGGATCGGGTCTCAGATTCAGGTTCATTTCTGATCTGATTCCCGGTCCTTATTAGTTACACGTGGTTTGTCGGTACTTTCCCATTCATAGGACCAGAATGGGTAGCACCGAGTTTCCATTGCTATAATTGGGAGCAGACTGCATATATATTTTTTTTTTAATATGCAGCCTACACCCCCTTTAAATTATAGAGATGTGTAATTGCATCTCCTTAGATCACTTACTTCCAGACAGCACCTAGTAAGTCGGGCCTTTACCGAAGTACAGTACCAGGTTAAACCCGTTTTCTTGTTCAGGTCTATGCCCGTTTCTCTTGTGGAGAGTCAAGACTACTCCTGAAAAGACTCCGCCCCCAGCTTATCCTAACTATGCGCATGCCGGGCAGGGATAGGTAGTGCTAAAGACAGAGTTAGAATTATTTATCTCCTTTCTAATAGATTGGGTAATCTTGTTAGCTTTGGGTGTCAACCAAGTTTATTGTAGCTTGTTCATCAGGGAATCAGTAATCCATGTCCCCCCCTCTTCAGCTCAACTGTTGAGCGGAGACCTGGATACTTTTAGCGCCACGACGGCGGTCAAGACTAATTTTCATTTATTTATTTTATTTTCTTTTCCTCGACGGCGGTCAGCTCTGAAGCCGTTCATTTTCTTTATTAATTTTAATTATTTCTAATTTTTACCCGGGTCGAAACTTGACTTCTTGCCGTTTTGTCTCTGTCCCGATTAAAACTGGTCTAAAAGTGATCTAAATAATTTAGTCTTGAATTATGGGCAGTTGTTCATATACTAGTTGTCGTTGGATCCTGACTTTTATGTTAAAGTCAGGATCCTTTGACCTAAGACATACGGTGATCCAGTGGCCATTTACACATAACCAAGACGACGGGGCTATTAATAAGGACAGCACCTCGCTCCACCGCCTTGTGAGTTTTCGCTACAGCTTCTCCCCCCCCAGGGATGGCTTATCCCGTCTGAGGGAGTCGCAATATAGTGAGAGAGAGCCGAGCACCCTGTGAATGTCACCAATTCGCTGTTGTCCCTTAACTACATTTCCTTGTGACCTCCGTTATAGCTCCCAAATATAGCACGCCTTGTCAGGATTTGCACATATCCTTGCCGCTGCAGCGTGTCTATGCCAGGAGCAAACGAGCCACGTATAAGGTACTCTCGTGTGCTGTCACGGAGCGTTCCCCCTGAGAATGTTACTAATTATATTGCTTTCTTATTATATTTTGCCCCAAATTCCCTGAGGAAGAGCTCTTAGTTACACAAATATTGGTTTGCTTTATATATTAGTTTTTAGGTAAATTTCTTTCTACTCGTCGATTTTTTTTGTGATGAAGGGACCGCTTGTCAGGAGCCAATCCACCCGGGGCATAGTGACTGCCATGGTCGGGCGTCCACCCCAGTGCCCTTCGCAGCGTCGGTGACGCGTAACCCCAACGTCCTGCCTCCTGTCAGGCACCACTGACACCAGGCCTGTGGGTAGGCTCCTGCTGCTTGTGCAGCCCCCTCATCTTTGAGAAGAGTATATATGTAAGCATGCTAAAGAATAGACAGTGGCGTTCCCCAAGTGGCTCCTGTACTGCAGCCCGATCCTAGCGGTAACAACAGCACAGGAGTCAGGTGTAGATGGTACTTTGCTTGGGGAAGTTCACTTCGCTCGTTGGGAGCATTGGTCCCGTTGAGCGCTCTTAGGTTTTATACAGAATTTTGAGTTTTTTTTTTTTTTTTTTTTTTTTTTTTTTTTTAAAATGCTAAAATTTTGCGACACTAGGATCGGTTCCAAATGGTTCCCTACTTTTAAAAGAGTTGCCAAATCAATAACAATTAGAGTGTTGAGCTAGGCTACCGGGCATGGGACACTCGACTTGAGAGAAATTTAGATAACCCATGGGTCCATAGAGAGACGGTTGGACCAGCCTACCCGAACTAAGTTTTTCCTGACTGGTGAATCCTTATTACTCAGGCTAGTCAACAGAACCCTACCTACCCAAACAGGTATTGCCCAGTGGACTTCCTGTAACATTTTAGTTTTAGTATTCGTACCTCTGTGTTATTAATTCACCAATTTTACCTGTACAGTACTAGGTCAGGTTTTACCACTCGTTACATTGTCATATGATAACTTCATAAACCGTTCCTGGATTTCTTTCGGATGTCCCTGGCCTTATTGTCTTTCGTGCAGATCCTGTTCCGGTCGCTGTTGAGGTGGGCGTGGTCGATCTAGGAGGAGCGTTAGGCATTGTTCCCTGTCCCAACACCGGTTGAGGCCAGTCCGCTCCGACATCGGACCACCCTGCGTCGATGAGGCGAGGTACTCCCATGGGTACAGGAGTGGCTAGCCCCGAGGAATATCTCAGTAGTCTGGCCCTGGTATTGTATTTTAAGTTACTCATCATCAGACGGGCTAGTTTTTTAGATACCCTCAGGGTGTCGGGTAGTGGCACCTTAGATGGGTGCTGTCCAGGTCTAGTCGCTGCTCCCATCAGCTGCGCCCCCCAGGTTACCGTCAGAGTATACTTCAGACACAGCTGGGTCACCAGTAGATCCCTAATGAGCACATAGCCTTCAGTATAAGTGTGGTCTGAAGGCATAGCCAGTTCGCCCAGGAAGATTGTTTCTATCATATGTGGGTTGGCAAACTGTACGTACAACCCATCCACAGTTTTTCCTCTAATATTTCTCCACTTTCGCCACACGAGGACCACTATGGCGATGACGAGTACTGCCAGTAATATAGCAAGTACTGCCACCGCAGTGGGGTTGGCGGTCGTGTCCGGGCATCCAGTTAGTTCCTTTTCACTGCGCAGCAGCTCCTCCGGGTCCGCCGCTTCCAAGGCCATGGCCCGAGGTAAAGTCATGGTTAGTCCGGCCAGGGCAGCCTTGCCTTGGTGGTTCCGCCAGCACTTCCAGAGAACACATCCAATAATTGTCACAGCTACCACTATGCAAAAGATGGTGAGGAGACCAAAACCGCCTCCGAAGTTGCCTATAGAGAACCACGGGGCGTGTTTTTCTACCTCATAACGGTCAGTCGCTTTCTTGATACCCTTGGCCAAGTCTTTACGGTGTTTTTGTATTCGTTTGGCCAAGGAGGTTACAGGTATTTTGGCCTTCAGGCTTTCCTCGATCTCCAGCAGGTCTTTCCTAATTGTTTCAGGGATAGGGTCTGATTCCAACATAGTGGGTTCGTTTTTGGACGTCGTGAAATTCATGTCCCACCCCTTCACCCGACTTGCTGCTTCCAACAGGTCATTATGTGGGTACACAACCGTGGTGATCCTGGTGTGCCTGTCACAATTTCGCAAGCTATACGGTATCCATGCTCCTTGTGTTTGGAATGCACAGTCGCATTCCACCTGAACCCTTGCATAATTTTCTATGTTTACTCCGACCGCAGGCTGGTTTCTGCAAATCATTTGGCCTCTGGTGTCGGCGCTGACCACTAGCATATCTCCGTCGTCTAGATACACTGCCATCTCTCCGAAGTCTGCTTCCAGTAGATAGTCCAGCTCACATTTTTCTTGGATCGCTAGGTCGTCGCGCCTCAGTAGCGCAGCAGTGCAGGTGTTGTCTGTAATCTTTTTCATATAAGGTAGGTCCTTACAGAGCGTGATGGTCTGTCCATAACAACCTGACCAACTGCCACTAGCCAATGGTACGTAATACTGGCGGGACATGGACATGGCGACACTTTTGGGTAGATTAACAATTTGGAGAGCGTCCTTCTTACGTCGCCCCCTAACCGTTACTGGCACAGGAAAAGTTAGTACTTCGTAGACTCGGAACAAATGTTCATCAGCCACCACAGGCACCCTTACATACACTATAAATTCCTGAGTGGTTTCATTGAATTTGAACGAAGGTTGACTGTTCTCGTAATAGAAGGAAGGATCTGTGAACGCGACATGGAACCTGGGGTGGATCCCCTTCAGATATCTGTTCACTTCCTGGACCGCTCCGACCATATATTGGCGGGGTACCAAGTCCATAGTCAGCTGGCCCCGCGTCAGGCGCTGTACACCTTTTCTGAACACGCGTGTTTGCTCTACCATTAGTTGAAGATACACCATTTCTCCTAACTTGTCTTCTAGAGCGACCGGTATCATATTCAGGTACAGTTCCATCCAATCCACCTTATGTTGCACTAGTTTTAACCTTCGGCGAGTCGTGTTGTGTGCCTTATTTAGTGATCTTAGATTGTCCAGTAGGCCTATCACGACATGGTTAACCTTTTCGACAGCCTCGTCATGTTTTTCATTCATCAGAGCCAAGTCTTCGATCATTTGGTTCGAAGACTCCTGCAATACTCTAATCAATTCTCTGTTATATTTGACATCAGCCGCCAGTCCTTGATTCCAAGAGGTTGGAAGAGGAAAGGTCGGCCACCCTGGATCGTCTAGCATTGTGGGCAACTTCTTCATTCTTTTGATCCTTCCACTAGATTTTAACTCCGACTCTTGATTTTGAAGGTCTTGTTGAGTGTTTTTTATTAGGGAACTTAAGGTTTCATTAAGAACTTCTCGGTACCGACCCTTAAGCGCCTGTGACGTCTGATCCATCCAACTGACCAGCGACCTGATATGGTAGCAGGCCCGATCAAGGGCGTCTCCTCCCTGTAGATATCGGTGACATACCTGGCCAAAGGTAGCTTTGTTGAAGGGGCGCCTCCTTGGAATAGTGATTAGGAAGCCCTGTCGAACGTGTGTTATATCCGCGGTGGACATTAACTTCCCTGGTTTTAACACTACTCCATATTGTTCTAAAGCTATTACTTCAGCGTTAGGGGCTAGCCCTTCAGGTGGGCCGGAGTCGTTATGCACTCCCCTAATGCCCCCTATTATAGCTAATACTAACAGCACCAGCCACTTCATTGTCCTTGTTTTGGCCTTAGCGATAGTTTGAGAAAGTTAATTTTGCAGTTTATCTAAAACATGTTCACAGTAAAGTTACCTTATTTTTCTGCGCATTACTAACATCCATGCGCCCAAAAATGCTCTCCTCTCGGGCCTCCTGGTCTGTTTAGTTTGGGACATGCTCGTAGAGGTTTTGCCCGTTGTCATTTACCACTCGCCTGATGATCCCGCTCTCATCCTTGGTGACCGTGACTCTTAAGCCTCTCATACGTTCGCAGGACGAGGGGCGCATTGCTCTGAGGGGTCTTGGCCTAGTAGGTTCCAGTCCGAAACGGCCCCCGTTGGGTCGTACGACGGTTGGCTCGAGGGGTATGGGTTTGGTACTTGCGGTGGGTTTGTCGTTGGGAGTGGGCTCGGCCACAGTGGGCCCCCCGGCTGGCTGGTTGGCGTCCACTGCTGCTGGTTCCATAGCAGTGGTGAGGGATTGGCGTTGCAGCTCGTTGTCAAGCTGCTCAAGTCTAAACAAGCGGGGTCCGCAGGCTGTAAGTGGTGGAGGAGGGGAGCTCCCGCTGGCCCGTTCCCCACCGGTGGGGTTGGCGCGTGTTGAACGGGTGCTACCTCCGCTTTTAGTCCTGGAGCGGCGACGGTTAGCTGTTCCCCTCCCGATCGCCTTTCCAGAGTGGGCAGAGGTCGGCCGCCTCGTTTTGTTTGTAGGCTGGTACTTTCCCTGACGCATTTAGAGTTTTGTGTGGTCCTTTGAATAAAAGGAGCTACCTGAGTTTTAATCTCAGCTAACTGTTTGTTTGATTTTGGCACATCTAGTCCTACTGTTCTCCTAATTTCGTCAACAGTCTCAAATAGTTGGAACAGTGGTTGCGTAAGGTCCCAGAACCAGCCGGCCTGTATCTGCACTGGTTGGTTGACCGCTTCCTCCTTCTGAACCGGCTTGGCCAACGCCGTTAGCCTTGGCTCGGGCTCCGAGTCACTCACCTCAGATAAATTGTAGAAGTCTTTATCTGCTGTCTTCTTTTTGGCTGGAGCCGATTTGGCGGACCTCTTGGCTCCGTCTGTGTTCGTTCTGGTGGGCCGCCGGGCTGGTGTCCTTGGCTTCTTCCGGGCAATCCCGGCGTCGGTCGAGTCCGGACGGACACCGCCCCGGCCCGGCCAACTCCACCGCCTAAGGGTCTGAGCCGGTTGTTTCTTAGCACTCTCCTTCTCGACTGCCTTTTCTTTCATTTGGTAAAATCCTAAAAGAATGGCCCAACGAACCTTCCCTTGGTAGGCAGCGCCCTCAGGGTGGGCCGGCTAATCCGTTTCCTTCTCAGGGGGACGATAATCCTTCCCTCCGTGTCCGCAGGGAAAGTAGTGGTTCCCTTTGGATTGCTATGTGGCCGGAGGGCTAGACAGTTCCCCATGAGTCGGTGGATCAGTGTCCCAGCTAAGTTCTCTTTCTGCTCCTTCCAGGAGAAGTCGGAGGCTGAACAATTTCTATCTCCAACTTCTGTTCAGAGATAGAATCAATATCTATCTCCGTTTCGTCCCGGGCTGGGTTGCGCGCACAATCACCTGCAGCAGAGGTGACTGTCTGGGAGCAGAGTTGCGGACCGACTGGTGGATCGGCGCGGATCCCACGAAATTATAACCGATCCGCTTGTCCATGCCGTCTCCATATTTGGAGCTGTATCCTGTTTCAGGTGGGGGGGGGAACGCATGCATCCAGTCCCAAAAGATGACGTCCAACCACTGGCATCTCTCTTGGTGTGCGCACCCTCCCTTTCTGCCACGCCCCTGGGCGCGGCAAGGTGGCCGTGAGGCAGACCACCTGTTCCATTAGCGCTGATGCTAACGGTGCCGCTCCGCCGAACCTTTATTTTCACAGGGCGGCTAAATCTCCTGCATTAATCATCCATGTCGTCGCTCTCTCCGCCGTTGGACAGAGCGACGTAGTTAGGGCGGCGGTTCCGACGTAGGTTATAGCCACCTTTCGTCGGGACATGGTCCTTTACTGTTTTTCCTGGGCTCTGTTCCGACGTATCCAAGATCGGCACATCACCGCAGGGTAGTTTTATGGGCTTGTTGTTGCCTGGAGGGGATCTCCCCTCCAACGGCTGGTTTTTTTCCCCTTCGTTTAGCTCGTTTGCGTTTCCTCTGTCCATTAGCGCCAGCTGTTCCCCGTTCACAGGCGGCTTTATTAGGAACAAAGGATAAGTTTGTGGACAGCGTGGTGTCCACACTGGTGCCCTGACCATCAGTGATTTGCCCATCCGTTTCTGCTAAATCAGTGGGACTTGGGCCAGGTTTTTGTGTAGGTACCTTCCTGGTCATAGGAACTGCATCATGCTCACGGGGACCGGTCGTTCCCGTTGAGTTTTCAGTCTCAGCACCCCTTATTTCGCCATCTTCCTCAGCGATTTCACCCGTCGGAGTGTGATGCAATTCAGGGTTTCGGTCAGGATCTGCCCCTTTTGAGTTAGTGATTTTCGCTTCTCTCACCAGTTTGGGAATGTTATGAGGGACAGCGGGAGACCAGGGCCCATGTGCAGGTTTGAGTTTTGAAATGTTTACTAGATGTGGGACCTGTTTTCCAGTTTTTAAAGACACTAGTCTAACAAGGTGGTCTCCCTTTGTTTCAATTACCCTGAATGGCCCAGTATACCTGTTTGAGAACTTAGACGCTTTATTTTCACTAGCTAGAGGGTCGTACATGTATACCATATCACCTTCGTACATCTGAGTGGGCCGCGCCCGCTCGTCAATTCGCAGTCTCAGATCTTTTTCGTAGTTTTGAACTACTCTTTCAGCCATATTCCTAAACATAGCAATATTATCCTTGGTTTGCATGAAAAACTCGCAGTCGTTCAGCGTTTCAGGAATTGTTCCTTGCTCAGGCATTCCCATACTGATTGGATCTCTGCCAAACAGCAGGGTGTGCGGGCTGTATCCCGACCGTACACTGATTGTGGATCTAACTGTCCATAATGCAATGGGAAGTAGATCGACCCAGTTACAGTGATCGTCAGGGATATAATAAGCAATCAGGTTTTCAATGGTTTTGTGTAGTCTCTCTACTCGAGCGTTGCCAGTCGGCATTCGCCCGGTAGTGAACGTTTGCTTGCACGCTAGTCGTGTGGTGATTTCCCTGAATAGCCCTGAGAGGAAGGCCGCTCCCCGGTCTGTGTGCAGACGGTTTACCCGTCCGTACCGACACACTATCCCGGTTAGGAAACAGTTGGCCGCGGTTTGCGCAGTAGAGTCTTTCGTGGAGAAAGCTTCCGGCCAACCTGTTAGTAGGTCTATGAAGGTCATGATGTATTTTGACCCATCCCTAGCCTTCTTTAGTGGCCCGATGAAATCACACTGTACTACCTCAAAGGGTCGGGTTGGTCTCTCCCAAGACTTAGCTAAGGCCTTGAAATGTGGGGCCCGTCTCCTTAGAGAACAGGTCTCACAAGCTTTTACATAGTCTACTATGTCGGCGTTCATGTTCCGCCAGTAGAATTTCTCAGAGATTTTGGTAGTGAGGTTACTGATCCCTACATGTCCTCCAGCTAAGATATCATTATGTAATAGT
This sequence comes from Lepidonotus clava, assembly GCA_936440205.1. NCBI lineage: Eukaryota > Metazoa > Annelida > Polychaeta > Phyllodocida > Polynoidae > Lepidonotus > Lepidonotus clava. The sequence continues at coordinate 44,958,733 of OW387140.1, forward strand.
CTCAGGACTTTGGGAATTAACCTACCTGGAACTATCATCCTGGGTTTCAGTCTGACCAGTTGGTCTTGGTGTTTGTTATACCTTTTGATGTTGAACCTACATAGTACTCCCGGTGCCACCATTCCCACAAAATCGGCTTGGTCCATTATTCGCCTAGCTTCAATGGGATCTGTCGGTAGGTCTCCGTCCTGCAGGTAGTCTATCAATTGCGCGCACTCTGCATCTTGGAGTTGCGCGTTTAATACCGTAGCCACAGAAAGCTCTTCCTCCTGAACTTCGGCCTCAAATAACTCACATCCCACAGCGGGCTCATATTCCTCACCTGGGACATGCTCATGATAGACTCTAGACAAATAGTCCGGTAGAAAATGAGTCGCTCCTGGCTCATATATGATTTCAAAATCAAAATCTGATAACGCTAAAGCCCACCGTCTCAGCCGGGCTGACGGGGCTTTGTAGGCACTCTGTAGCAGGGGAATCAACGGTTTGTGATCAGTCACTATTGTGATTTTAGCTCCCTGCAACATGTCCTCATAGTTCTTAATGCTTTTAATTACTGCCAGAGCCTCCTTTTCTGTTACCGAATAATTTAATTCGGCGTCCCGGAGAGTACATCCCCAGAAGGCAACCGGACGGTAGATTTCATCTAGTTTGTGACAAACCGCTGCACCGCACGCGGCGTCTGATGCGTCTGTTAGTAGATAGAAATGCCCTCCTATATCTGGATGAATTAGTAAGGGCGGCGAGGTCAGCAATTTCTTTAACTGTTGAAACGCTTCCTCGCAGGCCTCTGTCCACTCAAAATAGACTTCTTTCTTTAACAGCCGGTTTAAAGGCTTTGCTAGATCAGCGAAATTAGGGACGAACGCTCGGTAGTAATTACACAGTCCCAGAAATGATTTAATGGTTTTCACATTATGTGGACGGTTAAAGGCCGTAATCTTTTCTGTGGTTACCCTTTGTGTAGCCACACCTTCCGCGTTTACTACGTGGCCGAGGAAATTGATTTCACTGCGGCACCACTCACACTTTGACGGTTTCAGTTTGAGATTAGCTTTCGCCAAAGCTTGGAGAACCACCTCAACGCTCGCCAGGTGTTCTTCAAATGTAGTGTCGTAGACAATTACGTCGTCTAAATATGCTAAGCATGTTCTAGGAATCAATCCCTTTAGCGCTATGGCCATTACCTTGGTAAATTGCCAAGGTGCGCCAACTAAGCCAAACGGTACACGCTTATACTGATATACACCCATCGGGGTTTCAAAAGCGGTATATTTTCTACTGTCTTCTTCGATTACACATTGGTGATAGCCGCTCAACAGATCTAAAGCTGTCCACATAGTGGGTTTCTTGTAAGCCATATATAGGAAAAGCGAGCGAGCCGTGGGCATGGGGAATTTATCTTTAAAAGTGACTTGATTAAGCATGCGAAAGTCTGTACAGAGCCTAGGTTTGCCGTCTTTCTTCTGCACTACCACCAGCGGGCTTCGCCAAGCCGATTCGCTGGGCTCTATGACACCTATATCTATGAGTTGCCTAACCTGTTCATCGATGATATCCATTTTCTGTGGAGAGTATCGGTATGGTCTGGAACTTATGACTCCCTGCGACTCATCCACAATGATTCTCATCGGCGCTATTTCACAGTGACCTAACTCTTCCATTGAGAACGCTAGTGCATTTCTATTGTTATTAAGCATTTGCCTAAACCTTACCTGTTGTTCTTCGTTTAAGCACGACTCGGACAGATCTATCTTACTCACGTTTTCATCCATTTTACCTCGGGATTTCTCCTCAGAGGTTTGGCTTTCCATTTGCACTGCGTCTTTCATTACTTCTACAGAAATCCTACAGATGGACATTGGGGTCTCTGTTTTAGTTAGATAACACAAGTCTAGGAACTCCTCTATCTGATTTTGGTTTACCTCAGGCACTGCGCATTCTTCCGCAAAAGCTAATACTTCCTGGGGAGTGATTTCTTGCATTACATCTAGCGGATTCATGACTTTGATCCACCACTGGCTTCCCACCGTATTCACGCACCCCTCCACTAGGACTGGTGCGGTTACCGCCGGTGTGCAGTAAGCTACCGGTGAGTCTAATCCCAGCGGCTCTCGAGTGGTTACCGGTATGATGCATTCGTTTCCCGGCGGAATTTTCACTGTTTCTTTGCTAACTATAGGGTTTCCACAAAACACTTCTATCTTTGCGCCTGGTAGAGATAAATCTGATCGAAGCACCGTTAATAAGTTTCTCCCGATTACTATTAGGTGGCATAGATCGTCCACTATGTTGAAATCATAGCAGACCACCGATCCCTGGATTGAAAACTTACATCTAATTTGTTCTAGTATTACTTGAGACGAGTTGTCTGCCAAACTGATGTTTCCCTTCGATACCTTCCATTCATCTAAAATGCATTGTTTAGGGATCTGTCGTTTACAATGGGTGGACATGAAGCAATCGCTCGCTCCTGTGTCTACTAAAGACCTAACCTCCTTCTGATCATCAAATCTTAACGTTAAGAAAAATGCTTCGTCTCCTATCTCTCTCCTAGCCGGTCCGTCCACTGCGCCTAATTCTATCGTGGAATGAACGGACCCTTCCTCTAGTTTCCCTGATTCTTTTGTTCGGTACCACTGGCTTTGCTATCTTTGTAGATCCGCGGGGGTTTTTCCCTCAACCTATTCTTTAACCACAAGCACGCTTCTGTAGAGTGACCATGTTGTTGATGAATGATGCAAAACTTACTTTCATCAAAAGGCAACCTGGGTCTCTCTACTTTCTGTTGAGTTGGCAGATTCTTTCCCTTATCTGCCTCTCTGTTCGGGGCGATATTGGATTTAGGCTTCTGATCTGAATTTCTTTCACCTTTCTGGTTTTCGTACCTATCTTTTCTCTCATAACCTTGCTGTTTAAAGTTACCACCACTCTGGGGAGTCCCGCTTTGCCCTGGCTTTGGTTTCTGAAACCATGGAGCGGCCTCCAGTCGGGCCAGCACCACTCCAAATCGTTCGGAGATGGAGTTTAGGGCCGCGGTCTCCTCTGATTCTTGGCCTCCAGCCAGTTCGCTCACTGCATTAGATATTTTAGTTCCCCCTTTGCCTTTGTCCAACGATTCTAGCCTCGTTGCACAATCCACCGCTTCGGTGAACGACTTAGGGTCCAGTATAGCTACTTGCCTGGCTACGCCCTGTTTTAATCCCTCTAAAAACACAGCTAACATCATGCTTTCACTCGCCTCTGCTTTAACTTGCTTTTGTTTCAGAACACCTGCAAATTCGATCACGCTCTGGTCTTTTCCTTGTTTAAGGCCACAGAACTCTGCGTGTTTCTGCCACTTAGCCCTTCGATCACCGAAGATCTTGGTCATTTGGGCTTCTAGCTTCCCAAATGAGTCTTTCTCACTTTCAGCTAACGCTCCTGCCCAGTCGTCGGCCCTTCCTTTTAGGCCTAACAGCGCCATATTCAGGAGATGGGCGTCCGACCAGTCATAGATAGCTTTCAGTCGTTTCAATTCCCTGAAATACTTTTCTATTTGCTCGTCTTCTTTTCCACTAAACCACGGTAACCTAATGTTTGGTCCCCTTTGGTGACCACTGTGAGTCGTTTCACGCACTGGCGCTGGTGTTTGCCCCAGTGCCTGGCTCAACTGTGGTAGAATTTCCCAAATATTTGGTTGATTCGGTGGGTTTGGAGGGTTGTTCTGACCTGGTGGGCCCGGTGGACCTGGTGGTCCGGGCGGCGGAGGGTTCGGTGGGTTTGGGGGGTTGTTGAGTTGGTTAAGGAAAGGATTGTTATTCTGGTTCGGGGGAAGGTTATTGGGTCCTGGTGGATTTACTTGATTATTCTGGCCTGCTGGGGCTTGCTGACCCTGCTGGTTACCCGCCCCTCCTCGGCCTGCGTTAAGATTGGCTGCGAGTGCCATCGCCTGCAATAGGTGAGGGAGCAGGTTTTGATCGACCCCACCTCCCGCTGGCTCGGCCCGGCCGGGCAGTTGGCCTGGTTGGCCTCCCCCATCATTTTGTTGCAGTCCCCCAAGGTTTACCCCAGGATTAGGCTGCTGTATTCCCGGATTCACACCACCATTTCCCCCTGCACCGGGTTGCTGGAGTCCCCCAGGGTTTATCCCCAGATTGGGCTGATTCGGAGGGAGATTATTAATAGGGTTTTGAGGAGGGTTATTGAGAAGGTTTTGAGGAGGGTTATTGAGAAGGTTTTGAGGAGGGTTATTGAGAAGGTTTTGAGGAGGGTTATTGAGAAGGTTTTGAGGAGGGTTATTGAGAAGGTTTTGAGGAGGGTTAGGCCCTTGTGGGTTGGCCTGATTATCTTGGTCTCCCTGGACCTGCTGATTAAGAGGAGGAATAGCCCTCTGAGGGTTGGCCTGTTTATCCTGGCCTCCTTGGGCCTGTTGGTTAAGAGGAGGAATAGCCCTCTGAGGGTTGGCCTGATTATCCTGGCCTCCTTGACCTGCCTGTATAGGGGCTCCCATTGCCTGCCTTATAAAAGGGTACAACATATTTTGTTGTATGGGCCCAAGGTCTATCCCGCCTCCTGCCGGCGCGCCTCGGCCCGGCTGCTGGATTAGTATCTGGCCATTCCCATTGTTTTGTTGGGGTCCCCCAGGGCCCATCCCACGGTTAGGAAGCCCTGCCCCCAGATCTACACCCCCAGCTCCCCCTTCATCGGGTTGCTGGCGTTGATCTCTATCCTCTCTTTCTTCTACTAGATCCATCAAAGGAACGCCTCCTTCCGCCATATTATTTTCGTGGAGGTTTTGTATATCGTGATCGTCCCACTGTTCTTTCACAGGTATTTCCTCTACACTAATTTCGTCCTCACTTTCAAGTTTAGCTTTCTTACCTGTGTCTAAACCATCCTTGGTAATAAGTTCGTATGAAGACGAGGTTGATCTATCTTCTCTAGCTAATTTTCTATCAGGACTACCTTTTCTGACACTCGCGATAGCTTGTTCTAATTCTCTATCTTCTTCTTCGTCTTCACTTTCGTATTTATCATACAGTTCTTGAGTTGAAGTGTTAAAATCTGGTGCTTTAAGCGTTACATTTTCCTCACTATCCTGATCGCTTAGCCTTTCTAAATCTATGTGCTTTTCGGGGCCTGTGTCTGCCCACTGCTTTAATATTTCGGCTGGATCAAAGGCCTGACTTTCCGCTCTTTTACCAGCTTGGTCTAAGTTCGTTTCTACACCGTAAGTTAATCGATAGGGTTGTAAATTACCTACTTTCTCGCTGTTTCCCTCTGCTTCCCTTCCCACTCCCCTCTCCCTTCCCACTGTTTTTCCCTTAGCTACAGTGGAATAAGGAATGGACGCCCCCGGGTTGGGGTGAGTTGGTGTTACCAGTGGGTGACTGGTAAACTCAAGTCGTTGGGGTAATGGACAGGTGAGAGAGCTCCCATCAGGTAGGATTACCGGATTTTCGGGGCGTTTTCCCCCTGATGGGCTGGAGTTATCCGCGGTGTTTTGTCGTTGTTTTAGGTTTCCTGAAGAAAATAGGTTATCTCCATTGGAAACTTCCTGTTCGCCTTCACCTCCCACTGCGGGCAGTAAAGGATAAGGAACACTTTGGTTACACCACGGATTATTCACATCAGATACACAGGTGGATTGAGAGCTAGTACCAGTTTCGTGGTCCGTAGGTGGTACGTACCCTGGGTTCCAATATTGCTTATATTCCGTGAGACGGTTCTTCCCTTCAACTCGTCCCGAGTGTGTTAGGGTTTCAAGTCCTTCGTCAAGAACCGGCCTATCTTTGGACCCTAGGTGCCAGGGAAATGGTTTACCTCTGCCACGGGTTTGGTAATTTTGTGCACCTTCGGGGCAGAGCTGCTTGGGTCTGGCTGCGACCTCCTGTCTCTGTGCCTCCCCGTCTAAGGGATTACCTACCAGGTGGCGGTTTTCCACATTCCCTGTATATGATGTTGACACATCGTGTCCTGCGGGCCGCAAAGATTGAGGCTTGGGGTTAGAGGAAGCCTCAAAGTCACCGGTGGCTGACATCAAGGACGAGTAAAACGGCACAAGTCATGTTTTCGGGTATCTCCACCAAATGAACTATTGTTAATGTTTGATTTAAGACTGCGTAAGATTCGTGTATATCCAAGTCTTCATGAGTTGCTTTCCAGAATGTCTGAGTAATTCAGACTGCGTTTAAAGTTTGTCCATTCACTTCCCAATAGTTCAAAAGAAATGAACGATGAGGGAGCTTCGTAATATGAAAGGGTTTTTATTCAATAAACATCTCATCCCGAGTCAAAGCCACCATGTATAAGTCTTCATCAGTCCACCTCCCGTCTCCTATAAGCAATCAACCACATTTAGAACACGAGTTGCTCCAACGCCTTCTAGACCATTCTGGTATTCAGCTCTAACACAATCCTATGTCCGAGGTAGTGGATAATGGTAAACTCCAGTCTGTTACATGGAGTCGATGTACTTACTCCAGGTATAACTCCTTGGTTAGACATGTTTCTTCTAACCAACTAACTCACAAGCTGCTCACTAACTGCTCGCTCCCTACCTTGCAGCGCCTTTTATACTGGTTAACAGGTGGCGCTAGGAGCGTAAGATATTTCTCCTAGGAGTAGACTAGAAGTAGACTTGCTAAGCCTGATCCTTGTTGGATTATATATTATGACAATGTATTAAAAGTACTAAGCCATTAGTACAGTATTTCAAACTTGCAAGCAAGTGCAAGGGCATAGATTTAATGGTTTTATGAAAAGAGTGATCTTTTTCATTATGAACAGTTGAGATAACCAGAGACCAAACCCAAAATGAACCCCTCTTCCCTTATTAGATCCAAATTAGACAAGAATTTAGGACACTGGTATTTTCTAACTTTCAAATGAAGGTTCTAAGTGAAAATAGTCATCTCAGCTTTGTTCTAGAGGCTACTCCACCACAGCTTACCCTCATTTGGTTTATTTGATTATCTAAAACTAATAATAATAACATTAATGACAAAGTATATTTCATTGATAACATGGAATGCATTACCTAACAGCACAAACTTTTTTTATATATCGACTGGACTGACATTTTCCAGTCCAGAAGGCACATTTCACTGTGTGGTCGTTTGGCCTTGGTTACTATTGATATGTTCCTGCTCATTGGTCTTGGCTCTTTGTGTCTGACCTTGTTAACAAGGTCATCGTCACCTCGATGTGACCCTTGTGTCATACACACAAACAGGTGTAGTTAACAGACTTATAGTCAATGAGAGTTCTGCCTAAAACACACATATAGATTCCAATCAGATGTGTTGTTCATAAACATGAAGATTAAAAAAGAAATTGATATCAATCATTTCCTAGCCAACTTCAATGTTTTGGTCAGTGACGACCTTCATTAGGGTTATTCAGAAAGAGTAGCCACCAATCTAGTTCCGGTCAAGACCAATCTAGTTCCGGTCGTTCCCTCAGATAACTTATTGCTTTTAATAAAAAGGCCAGTGCAGATGATTTAGTGACCCAGTGTCTTTCAAGTTGAGACCAAACAGGGGTGTAAATAAATCAATAATAGGGGGATGGATGGGGAATGTAGGGGGCGCCAGGGGTCCCACCCGCCCACCGCTGGGCCTGCCAGCCTGGCTTTCATGTCGATAAGTGGCAGATGAGAGGGAGGTTAAGCTGGTGGCTTCCCTGCTCTCTCCTTTGGTCCTGAAAGAAGACTATTTCTTCTTGTGTAGGTGATAAATATCCATGTACTTAACATGCGTTCATTCGGTCCAGACCTGGGGCTTGTGATAGCTGGGGCATGACAAATATGCTTTGATTGACTGAGCTCTTTTACCTCAACTTTATAGTCCACATCATAGAAGCAAGCCTGAGAAACTCTAGCGTAAAGCTTGGTTCAACTTTTCTAAGAACATTCTGATGTAGTTATAGATAATAAATTCTAAACTAAAATCTCCCCTCATATCAAAACATCTACCAATTTCTCTAAGGTATACTCACTTTAGACAGAAGATCAGTGAAACGTTTTCTTTGGCTTCATGAAAAACGTTTGCAGGCAGAAAATGAGTTGCTGTGAACATTGGGTGGTGCAATGGGGCAATAACTAATACCCCATCGGTGGGAGGAAAAACCGTGGTGTTTGAAGAGAGGCCTGGCCGGACCAGTAGGGGGTGTGGTGAGGGGGACTTTGATCATTAAGTTGTAGCTTTCATCCCAGGCAAACGTCAGAAGACAACCTCAGGTAAGAAACTGCTACCCCGCTATGCACCTCTCAGACAGGTTTTGGCATATGGTTTATTATCAATGTTTGCCTGAACACATTTTAAAGTATTATGTATATATTTTCTAGGCTATTCTTCATATTTTTCCTGCAATTAATTCATCATACATATGTTTGCAGAATTTAGAGAAGTGCACCCTTCCTTTCCGGTCAGAGACAATCTAGTTCCGGTTCTTTTCCGTTTTTTTTCTGGATAGGCCTCTCCCTAGTTTAAACGAAGGATCTACTGATATCTGAGAATGAAAGGTCAGATCTAAGGTGGTAGGATGGAGTCTGGATATAGTTAGCCCAGAAAAAAGGTGTTATCTGTCAATGAATATGAGAATCATGCGAGATGTAAACACTAGGTTTGGAGGCAGAAAAAAAAGGCCAGTGACAGTGCTATGTAAAGACAGGGCACCCTCCTGCCGTTGAAGATGGTGTCGGGAGAGGCCTTTTTTCTCCGGGATTGGTGGAGCAGAAATCAGGGAGACGGAGGGTTGTCAGTCTTGGTCTTTTTCTGGGCGATAAGCACCAGCACGCCACTGACAGATGGCGGCAGTAATCGGTACTAATGACGTGATACCTGCTTCCGCCGACGGGGGACGGACGCCCGACGGACGCCGCGTCAACGTGTCGGCGTCTCCTCACACCCTGGAGGAGGGTACACAGGGGCGGATCCAGGAGTTATAGAAAGCTAGGAGACTGTGTACGGGTATAGGCTGAAGTATCAAAATCTCGCGCATTCACATGAACAAATGCGACATCTCCCCCTCTTAGTGTATCTCCACAAAAAAAGGAGGGGAGGGGGGGGGGGGTCAAGAAACTCTGGACTCCCCTGGATCCGCCTCTGTTATACCCTTCATTATACCCTCCATACTCACTCAGGGTGTCCCTACTGTACATGATGACCTACATGTGATGATGTGGACTGCTCCCCTAGCTCCCCTTCAAAATCTTGGATCTGCTGCTAGTTGTACTAACCAAAACTAATTCTTAGAAAAAAAGTTCAGTTATTTAAAAACTTTATAACATGTAACCCTCTTGCACTAGCAAATAATGAAATACCCTAATGACATTAGCGACTGATAAACTGCATACATGCTGGATACTCCCATACATTAGATAGGCCCTGAGGCTTCATACAAGTTTACTTGGGAGGAGGGGTTCTAGGTATGTGTATGGTCACGGGCCTTACTGCCTGGAATCCAAGGCTCTTAGGCTGAGATACAGGGAAAAGACAAGTACAAATTGCTGGCTCCCTGCCACTACTGATCACCTTAGGTAGTCCAAAGGTGGGGCTTGTAAGCTCTTTTGATAAGTATTTCCTGATGTTGAATGACACAACGTAGACCCATAGCTGGACGGTTATCTTTGGACATTGATTCAAGTTGACTTTGAGAGATATAATTCTGAATTATCTTAGTATACAGATGTCACACCTAGACTTGTTATAGAAATAAGGAAGTGGGATATCACCCAAACTGTGTAGACCAATTATAGATAAAGTTAGGTCGGAGTAACTCTGCTATGATTATACTATACTATCTATCCTCTTAGCTAACCGTTATCTGTCATTTATTGCTTTGTTCTTGGCTATTGGTTGATATAGCCCCCTCTTTGATGTACCTAATCCTGTAATCCAGTATTGATTTTCTGACAAGGACGTATCTGAATATAGGCCAAGTCCTGATATTTAGCCACCTGGCTCTACACTCTGAAGCTTATTGACACTGACCGCTATCGTTATTGCCCTTATTATCGCTCGCGGCGGACAAGAGATGGTTCCCGGTGTGTACTGATTTATCTGCTGTCCGCTCGCCGTCCATCAGCAGCGGACAAACACGTCAACTGCCGATGCTGAGCGAAACCAGCGGCCGAGCGGGTCCCGAGCGGCTCCGGAGATACCCGAGCTCGAAAACGAGGCTGGCCACCCCACCTAGCGGCCTGAGGGTGTTGGCGCAGGCCCGGGGCATGCCGGGATAGCCGGAACCGGATAGGGGATGAAAGAGAGGCGACTTATAAACAAGCGGGCAGTGGCAGGGGTTGAGGGGAGCTCGTCGTGAATGAAGAGGCGGCTTTTTCTTGGGGATCGTCGCTAGAGGGCAGGTAAGGGGGTCAGCTGGGTGACCTTCACCTCTGACCTTGGGCAGGTACTTCCGACACCTTACGCATTATGTCCCCATGGCAGCGTGTAGGCCTACCTTGGTGAAGCCCGGCTGGTAACCCATGTTGTACAATTCTCACCCAGTTTTTACTGTCTCGTCGATAAAGGGGAAGAGGGAGGTTACTGTCTCTAGGGTCAATAAGGATACACGACTCCTTTTCATTGAAGAACCAGAGGGCAGATATCTAAACCCCTCTATCGATCCAATCCCGTTTACAAAATGACAGAAACAGCTTTGTCGTTAATACTTCATAGATTAAATTATATTGATAGCTCCAGAGAAAAAGTAGATGACCTGCTATACTGCTTTGAAACTGCACCCAAAAGCAAATTTTACTTTTGCCCTCTTTAGAGACCCTCCCCCTTTAGGAGGGTTAGGAGGGTTAGTTCCATGATTTCAGCCTTGAGCTGTGAGTAGCCTCTCCCCCCCCCCTCCCCTCCCCCCCTCCCCACACACACTTCCCAAACAAGAGTATCTATATAGGGGGCGGAGGCTCACAGGTTCCCTCATCTTTAGAATATTTTTTTGCACGTTTTTTGATATAAAATTTGGTCCAAAACCAGATTATTATTCCGAAAAGCGTTGACTGAGCACTGTCCCCATCTGGCAGCTAAGTGTCTTCTTTCCCACTCCCAGACCCTCCGTGGTCGAGGAATGCACTCCATGTTAGTTTTCTTACCCCCTCCTCTGGAGGCCCACCCGATAGGGGGACGTAGCCCGAGGCCGTGGGCCGAGTGTTATTGTTAGCGGCGGGTCGCTTTAATGTCGCTCTGGTGTCGCTGAGAAGAGGAATCTCCGCGTGACCAGCGGGAATTTCTCCTGCTCTCTTTTTGTATTTAACAGTGCCTGCAGACAAAATCAAGGTGCATTTTGGGTAATAAGCCGACAGGTTCATAAGATTTCATTAATTATTTGATCTTTTTATATTCTGAAAAGATAGTGATATTAATATGTTTATGCCTTGTACTTGTATAGTGCTTAAGATAGTTTATAATATATTCGCAATAATGCATGACTCATATTTTGTTTTCCAAGATCTTGTCAATGGAATAATTCTCAATATAAGTCTACAGCTGTATAAAATACAACTAAACGACTAAACGTAGAACCCGGTCTGGAACTTTAAGAATTGTTTTGTACGCCATCAGAACCTGGGCCTGGGACATGGGACGTCAGTTACATGTATTGAGCAAGACCTGACCTGGTATTCATCTGATATGTCTTGTGTTCATTAGATCTGTTGGATTCTAGGCTACGTACTCACATGTAGAACACCTACGTGGAAACATGTGCTGGTGGCTGAAATGACGTTACAATTTCCATTACAAAACCTGATGGCCCTGACACCATTCTCCCTAGTTTTCCGTCTAAGATGAGTTGTGTTATCTAACCATATCGCCCTACCATTAATACTGGGCATGTCACTTTACTCTGATATTGACTAGGTTTTTTGGGGGATACAACTCGGATGGAGCGTCACATAGGTGTCACATAGGTGTATGTTGTTTCAACGATGATAAAGAAATATACGCCCATTGATTACTCATGTACAGTAATTTGCCCAACACTTTGTCATAAATCTCATTGAATCCTCTGTGTATTCACAAAGCTTGCTCTAGACAATGCAAGTGCACGTAGTGATCTCAGTGTTGTTTGTGTTTAGATCATTGCAACGCTAGGTCTTTGAAATTGGGTAAAGTTGCCGATCACAATTTGATACATTTTCTCTAATGGAGAACTCGGCAGAGAATTAAAGCGAAAGTCAGCAACCGGAAGTGCTAGTAGTTTTGATTAATGTCGCACTTTGTCGTGTGAGGGCGCCACTGTGGCCGGACAGGTCAGCAGACGACAATTGTCCCGGAAAAGGCATTGTTGTCCCCAAATGGCGGGAGTCGGGGCGGGGTGCTAATTTACCCCTGAACACTATTTAGACTTGTCTCTTGCGATTAATGTTCATTGAATAACAGTTGGTTTACCCAGGATGAAATGGATGGGCACCTTGATTGCTTCGACGTTGCCTAATCCAGTTTCCAAAGTCAAAGGACTGTAATGCTTTATTTTTTTCTTGGATAGTAGAAATATTTGGATCTATACGTACGATAGACTTTTAAAATTATGTATAATTATTATACGGATTTACTATTGTTATTAGCATTCTCTTTGAAGATGTCGGTGTTTATTATAGTTTTCGCAGTATAGATCTAGCTAGTGTTAGGTTGGCAGTCTAATATAGGGCACGACTTGCGGATAAATCAGACAAGCCAGCCTATAGGCCTATTATACACAGGATGAGAGGTGCATGGAACTTGACAAGGCAGAGGGAGTCAGTCAAACTTCACATGCAAGATTCTCCCAATTCCAAGGTTATTTTTATTACACAACTAACATTACTAGGGATAATACGTCAGTGAATAACTACCCTAATATTAAGTGAGAAACCTATGAAACTTTGTTTTATAGAAATAGAGTAGGATCCTTGACACGTCTAGTGCTAGGCTCTGGGTGCGAGACGGCGGGGGTCGGGGATCAGAGCCCACATCAAAGAGACCCGCCGACATCCATCACACGGCTAGACGTGCCACCCCACCCACAAGTCAAGGTTTTGGTTATATATACCAGCCCGTAGACCTGCCAAGTCGCCTACAAACTATTTTTTAAGGTTATGGCAGCATGGAAATAACAAT
>OW387140.1:44972023-45093720 GCA_936440205.1 Lepidonotus clava
AAGTTACCTTATTTCTCTGCGCATTACTAACATCCATGCGCCGAAAAATGCTCTCCTCTCAGGCCTCCTGGTCTGTTTTTAGTTTGGGACATGCTCGTAGAGGTTTTGCCCGTTGTCATTTACCACTCGCCTGATGATCCCGCTCTCATCCTTGGTGACCGTGACTCTTAAGCCTCTCATACGTTCGCAGGACGAGGGGCGCATTGCTCTGAGGGGTCTTGGCCTAGTAGGTTCCAGTCCGAAACGGCCCCCGTTGGGTCGTACGACGGTTGGCTCGAGGGGTATGGGTTTGGTACTTGCGGTGGGTTTGTCGTTGGGAGTGGGCTCGGCCACAGTGGGCCCCCCGGCTGGCTGGTTGGCGTCCACTGCGGCTGGTTCCATAGCAGTGGTGAGGGATTGGCGTTGCAGCTCGTTGTCAAGCTGCTCAAGTCTAAACAAGCGGGGTCCGCAGGCTGTAAGTGGTGGAGGAGGGGAGCTCCCGCTGGCCCGTTCCCCACCGGTGGGGTTGGCGCGTGTTGACCGGGTGCTACCTCCACTTTTAGTCCTGGAGCGGCGACGGTTAGCTGTTCCCCTCCCGATCGCCTTTCCAGAATGGGCAGAGGTCGGCCGCCTCGTTTTGTTTGTAGGCTGGTACTTTCCCTGACGCATTTAGAGTTTTGTGTGGTCCTTTGAATAAAAGGAGCTACCTGAGTTTTAATCTCAGCTAACTGTTTGTTTGATTTTGGCACATCTAGTCCTACTGTTCTCCTAATTTCGTCAACAGTCTCAAATAGCTGGAACAGTGGTTGCGTAAGGTCCCAGAACCAGCCGGCCTGTATCTGCACTGATTGGTTGACCGCTTCTTCCTTCTGAACCGGCTTGGCCAACGCCGTTAGCCTTGGCTCGGGCTCCGCGTCACTCACCTCAGATAAATTGTAGAAGTCTTTCGCTGCTGTCTTCTTTTTGGTTGGAGCCGGTTTGGCGGACCTCTTGGCTCCGCCTGTGGTCGTTCTGGTGGGCCGCCGGGCTGGTGTCCTTGGCTTCTTCCGGGCAATCCCGGCGTCGGTCGAGTCCGGACGGACACCGCCCCGGCCCGGCCAACTCCACCGCCTAAGGGTCTGAGCCGGTTGTTTTCTAACACTCTCCTTCTCGGCTGCCTTTTCTTTCATTTGGTAAAATCCTAAAAGAATGGCCCAACGAACCTTCCTTTGGTAGGCAGCACCCTCTGGTGGGGCCGGCTAATCCGTTTCATTCTCAGGGGGACGATGATTCTTCCCTCCGTGTCCGCAGGGAAAGTAGTAGTTCCCTTTGGATTGCTATGTGGCCGGAGGGCTAGACAGTTCCCCATGAGTCGGTGGATCAGTGTCCCAGCTAAGTTCTCTTTCTGCTCCTTCCAGGAGAAGTCGGAAGTTGAACAATTTCTATCTCCAACTTCTGTTCAGAGACAGAATCAATTTCTATCTCCGCTTCCTCCCAGGCCAGGTTGCGCGCACAATCACCTGCAGCAGAGGTGACCGTCTAGGAGCAGAGTTGCGGACCGACTGGTGGGTCGGCGCGGATCCACGAAATTATAACCGATCCGCTTGTCCATGCTGTCTCCATATTTGGAGCTGTATTTTGTTTCAGGTGGGGGGGAACGCTTGCATCCGGTCCCAAGAGATGACGCCCAACCACTGGCAGCTCCCCTGGTGTGCGCACCCCCCCTTTTCTGCCACGCCCCCTGGGCGCGGCGAGGTGGTCGTGAGGTGGACCACCTGTTCCATTAGCGCTGACGCTAACGGTGCCGCTCCGCCGAACCTTTATTTTCACAGGGCGGCTAAATTTCCTGCATTAATCATCCATGTCGTCGCTCTCTCCGCCGTTGGACAGAGCGACGTAGTTAGGGCGGCGGTTCCGACGTAGGTTATAGCCACCTTTCGTCGGGACATGGTCCTTTACTGTTTTTCCTGGGCTCTGTTCCGACGTATCCAAGATCGGCACATCACCGCAGGGTAGTTTTATGGGCTTGTTGTTGCCTGGAGGGGATCTCCCCTCCAACGGCTGGTTTTTGCCCCTTCGTTTAGCTCGTTTGCGTTTCCTCTGTCCATTATCGCCAGCTGTTCCCCGTTCACAGGCGGCTTTATTAGGGACAAAGGATAAGTTTGTGGACAGCGTGGTGTCCACACTGGTGCCCTGACCATCAGTGATTTGCCCATCCGTTTCTGCTAAATCAGTGGGACTTGGACCAGGTTTTTGTGTAGGTACCTTCCTGGCCATTGGAATTGCATCATGCTCACGGGGACCGGTCGTTCCCGTTGAGTTTTCAGTCTCAGCACCCCTTATTTCGCCATCTTCCTCAGCGATTTCACCCGTCGGAGTGTGATGCAATTCAGGGTTTCGGTCAGGATCTGCCCCTTTTGAGTTAGTGATTTTCGCTTCTCTCACCAGTTTGGGAATGTTATGAGGGACAGCGGGAGACCAGGGCCCATGTGCAGGTTTGAGTTTTGAAATGTTTACTAGATGTGGGACCTGTTTTCCAGTTTTTAAAGACACTAGTCTAACAAGGTGGTCTCCTTTTGTTTCAATTACCCTGAATGGCCCAGTATACCTGTTTGAGAACTTAGACGCTTTATTTTCACTAGCTAAAGGGTCGTACATGTATACCATATCACCTTCGTACATCTGGGTGGGCCGCGCCCGCTCATCAATTCGCAGTCTCAGATCTTTTTCGTAGTTTTGAACTACTCTTTCAGCCATATTCCTAAACATAGCAATATTATCCTTGGTTTGCATGAAAAACTCGCAGTCGTTCAGCGTTTCAGGAATTGTTCCTTGCTCAGGCATTCCCATACTGATTGGATCTCTGCCAAACAGCAGGGTGTGTGGGCTGTATCCCGACCGTACACTGATTGTGGATCTAACTGTCCATAATGCAATGGGAAGTAGATCGACCCAGTTACAGTGATCGTCAGGGATATAATAAGCAATCAGGTTTTCGATGGTTTTATGTAGTCTTTCTACTCGAGCGTTGCCAGTCGGCATTCGCCCGGTAGTGAACGTTTGCTTGCACGCTAGTCGTGTGGTGATTTCCCTGAATAGCCCTGAGAGGAAGGCCGCTCCCCGGTCTGTGTGCAGACGGTTTACCCGTCCGTACCGACACACTATCCCGGTTAGGAAACAGTTGGCCGCGGTTTGGGCAGTAGAGTCTTTCGTGGAGAAAGCCTCCGGCCAACCTGTTAGTAGGTCTATGAAGGTCATGATGTATTTTGACCCATCCCTAGCCTTCTTTAGTGGCCCGATGAAATCACACTGTACTACCTCAAAGGGTCGGGTTGGTCTCTCCCAAGACTTAGCTAAGGCCTTGAAATGTGGGGCCCGTCTTCTTAGAGAACAGGTCTCACAAGCTTTTACATAGTCTACTATGTCGGCGTTCATATTCCGCCAGTAGAATTTCTCAGAGATTTTGGTAGTGAGGTTACTGATCCCTACATGTCCTCCAGCTAAGATATCATTATGTAATAGTCTCAGGACTTTGGGAATTAACCTACCTGGAACTATCATCCTGGGTTTCAGTCTGACCAATTGGTCTTGGTGTTTGTTATACCTTTTTATGTTGAACCTACACAGTACTCCCGGTGCTACCATTCCTACAAAATCAGCTTGGTCCATTATTCGCCTAGCTTCAATGGGATCTGTTGGTAGGTCTCCGTCCTGCAGGTAGTCTATCAATTGCGCGCACTCGGCATCTTGGAGTTGCGCGTTTAATACCGTAGCCACAGAAAGCTCTTCATCCTGAACTTCGGCCTCAAATAACTCACATCCCACGGCGGGTTCATATTCCTCACCGGGGACATGCTCATGATAGACTCTAGACAAATAGTCCGGTAGAAAATGAGTTGCTCCTGGCTCATATATGATTTCAAAATCAAAATCTGATAACGCTAAAGCCCACCGTCTCAGCCGGGCTGACGGGGCTTTGTAGGCACTCTGTAGCAGGGGAATCAACGGTTTGTGATCAGTCACTATTGTGATTTTAGCTCCCTGCAACATGTCCTCATAGTTCTTAATACCTTTAATTACTGCCAGAGCCTCCTTTTCCGTTACCGAATAATTTAATTCGGCGTCCCGGAGAGTACATCCCCAGAAAGCAACCGGACGATAGATTTCATCTAGTTTGTGACAAACCGCTGCACCGCACGCGGCGTCTGATGCGTCAGTTAGTAGATAGAAGTGCCCTCCTATATCTGGATGAATTAGTAAGGGCGGTGAGGTCAGCAATTTCTTTAACTGTTGAAACGCTTCCTCGCAGGCCTCTGTCCACTCAAAATAGACTTCTTTCTTTAGCAGCCGGTTTAAAGGCTTTGCTAGATCAGCGAAGTTTGGGACAAATGATCGGTAGTAATTACACAGTCCCAGAAATGATTTAATGGTTTTCACATTATGTGGACGGTTAAAGGCTGTAATCTTTTCTGTGGTTACCCTTTGTGTAGCCACACCCTCTGCGTTTACTACATGGCCGAGGAAATTGATTTCACTGCGGCACCACTCACACTTTGACGGTTTCAGTTTGAGATTAGCTTTCGCCAAAGCTTGGAGAACCACCTCAACGCTCGCCAGGTGTTCTTCAAATGTAGTGTCGTAGACAATTACGTCGTCTAAATATGCTAAGCATGTTCTAGGAATCAATCCCTTTAGCGCTATGGCCATTACCTTGGTAAATTGCCAAGGTGCGCCAACTAAGCCAAACGGTACACGCTTATACTGATATACACCCATCGGGGTTTCAAAAGCGGTATATTTTCTACTGTCTTCTTCGATTACACATTGGTGATAGCCGCTCAACAGATCTAAAGCTGTCCACATAGTGGGTTTCTTGTAAGCCATATATAGGAAAAGCGAGCGAGCCGTGGGCATGGGGAATTTATCTTTAAAAGTGACTTGATTAAGCATGCGAAAGTCTGTACAGAGCCTAGGTTTGCCGTCTTTCTTCTGCACTACCACCAGCGGGCTTCGCCAAGCCGATTCGCTGGGCTCTATGACACCTATATCTATGAGTTGCCTAACCTGTTCATCGATGATATCCATTTTCTGTGGAGAGTATCGGTATGGTCTGGAACTTATAACTCCCTGCGACTCATCCACAATGATTCTCATCGGCGCTATTTCACAGTGACCTAACTCTTCCATTGAGAACGCTAGTGCATTTCTATTGTTATTAAGCATTTGCCTAAACCTTACCTGTTGCTCTTCGTTTAAGCACGACTCGGACAGATCTATCTTACTCACGTTTTCATCCATTTTACCTCGGGATTTCTCCTCAGAGGTTTGGCTTTCCATTTGCACTGCGTCTTTCATTACTTCTACAGAAACCCTACAGATGGACATTGGGGTCTCTGTTTTAGTTAAATAACACAAGTCTAGGAACTCCTCTATCTGATTTTGGTTTACCTCAGGCACTGCGCATTCTTCCGCAAAAGCTAATACTTCCTGGGGAGTGATTTCTTGCATTTCATCTAGCGGATTCATGACTTTGATCCACCACTGGCTTCCCACCGTATTCACGCACCCCTCTACTAGGACTGGTGCGGTTACCGCCGGTGCGCAGTAAGCTACCGGTGAGTCTAATCCCAGCGGCTCTCGAGTGGTTACCGGTATGATGCATTCATTCCCCGGCGGAATTTTCACTGTTTCTTTGCTAACTATAGGGTTTCCACAAAACACTTCTATCTTTGCGCCTGGTAGAGATAAATCTGATCGAAGCACTGTTAATAAGTTTCTACCGATTACTATTAGGTGGCATAGATCGTCCACTATGTTGAAATCATAGCAGACCACCGATCCCTGGATTGAAAACTTACATCTAATTTGTTCTAGTATTACTTGAGACGAGTTGTCTGCCAAACTGATGTTTCCCTTCGATACCTTCCATTCATCTAAAATGCATTGTTTAGGGATCTGTCGTTTACAATGGGTGGACATGAAGCAATCGCTCGCTCCTGTGTCTACTAAAGATCTAACCTCCTTCTGATCATCAAACCTTAACGTTAAGAAAAATGCTTCGTCTCCTATCTCTCTCCTAGCCGGTCCGTCCACTGCGCCTAATTCTATCGTGGAATGAACGGACCCTTCTTCTAGTTTCCCTGATTCTTTTGTTCGGTACCACTGGCTTTGCTATCTTTGTAGATCCGCGGGGGTTTTTCCCTCAACCTATTCTTTAACCACAAGCACGCTTCTGTAGAGTGACCATGTTGTTGATGAATGATACAAAACTTACTTTCATCAAAAGGCAACCTGGGTCTCTCTACTTTCTGTTGAGTTGGCAGATTCTTTCCCTTATCTGCCTCTCTGTTCGGGGCGATATTGGATTTAGGCTTCTGATCTGAACTTCTTTCACCCTTCTGGTTTTCGTACCTATCTTTTCTCTCATAACCTTGCTGTTTAAAGTTACCACCACTCTGGGGAGTCCCGCTTTGCCCCGGCTTTGGTTTCTGAAACCATGGAGCGGCCTCCAGTCGGGCCAGCACCACTCCAAATCGTTCGGAGATGGAGTTTAGGGCCGCGGTCTCCTCTGATTCTTGGCCTCCAGCCAATTCGCTCACTGCATTTGATATTTTAGTTCCCCCTTTGCCTTTGTCCAACGATTCTAACCTCGTTGCACAATCCACCGCTTCGGTGAAAGACTTAGGGTCCAGTATGGCTACTTGTCTGGCTACGCCCTGTTTTAATCCTTCTAAAAACACAGCTAACATCATGCTTTCACTCGCCTCTGCTTTCACTTGCTTTTGTTTCAGAACACCTGCAAATTCGATCACGCTCTGGTCTTTCCCTTGTTTAAGGCCACAGAACTCTGCGTGTTTCTGCCACTTTGCCCTTTGATCACCGAAGATCTTGGTCATTTGGGCTTCTAGTTTCTCAAACGAGTCTTTCTCACTTTCAGCTAACGCTCCTGCCCAGTCGTCGGCCCTTCCTTTTAGGCCTAACAGCGCCATATTCAGGAGATGGGCGTCCGACCAGTCATAGATAGCTTTCAGTCGTTTTAATTCCCTGAAATACTTTTCTATTTGCTCGTCTTCCTTTCCACTAAACCACGGTAACCTAATGTTTGGTCCCCTTTGGTGACCACTGTGAGTCGTTTCACGCACTGGCGCTGGTGTTTGCCCCAGTGCCTGGCTCAACCGTGGTAGAATTTCCCAAATATTTGGTTGATTCGGTGGGTTTGGAGGGTTGTTCTGACCTGGTGGGCCCGGTGGACCTGGCGGTCCGGGCGGCGGAGGGTTCGGTGGGTTTGGGGGGTTGTTGGGTTGGTTAAGGAAAGGATTGTTGTTCTGGTTCGGGGGAGGGTTATTGGGTCCTGGTGGATTTACTTGGTTATTTTGGCCGGCTGGGGCTTGCTGACCCTGCTGGTTAGCCGCTCCTCCTCGGCCTGCGTTAAGATTGGCTGCGAGTGCCATCGCCTGCAACAGGTGAGGGAGCAGGTTTTGATCGACCCCACCTCCCGCTGGCTCGGCCCGGCCGGGCTGTTGGCCTGGTTGGCCTCCCCCATCATTTTGTTGCAGTGCGTTAAGGTTTACCCCAGGATTAGGCTGCTGTATTCCCGGATTCACACCACCATTTCCCCCTGCACCGGGTTGCTGGAGTCCCCCAGGGTTTATTCCCAGATTGGGCTGATTCGGAGGGAGATTATTAATAGGGTTTTGAGGAGGGTTATTGAGAAGGTTTTGAGGAGGGTTATTGAGAAGGTTTTGAGGAGGGTTATTGAGAAGGTTTTGCTGAGGGTTAGGCCCTTGTGGGTTGGCCTGATTACCTTGGTCTCCCTGGACCTGCTGATTAAGAGGAGGAATAAGTCCTTGAGGGTTGGCCTGATCGTTCTGGCCCCCTTGAACTTGTTGATTAAGAGGAGGAATAGCCCTCTGAGGGTTGGCCTGATTATCCTGGCCTCCTTGGGCCTGTTGGTTAAGAGGAGGGTTGGCCTGATTATCTTGGCCCCCTTGGGCCTGTTGACCCTGTTGGTTTCCCCCTCCTCCTTGACCTGCCTGTATAGGGGCTCCCATTGCCTGCCTTATAAAAGGGTACAACATATTTTGTTGTATGGGCCCAAGGTCTATCCCGCCTCCTGCCGGCGCGCCTCGGCCCGGCTGCTGGATTAGTATCTGGCCATTCCCATTGTTTTGTTGGGGTCCCCCAGGGCCCATCCCACGGTTAGGAAGCCCTGCCCCCAGATCTACACCCCCAGCTCCCCCTTCATCGGGTTGTTGGCGTTGATCTCTATTCTCTCTTTCTTCTACTAGATCCATCAAAGGAACGCCTCCTTCCGCCATATTATTTTCGTGGAGGTTTTGTATATCGTGATCGTCCCACTGTTCTTTCACAGGTATTTCCTCTACACTAATTTCGTCCTCACTTTCTGGTTTAGCTTTCTTCCCTGTGTCTAAACCGTCCTCAGTAATAAGTTCGTATGAAGACGAGGTTGATCTATCTTCTCTAGCTAATTTTCTATCAGGACTACCTTTTCTGACACTCGCGATAGCTTGTTCTAATTCTCTATCTTCTTCTTCGTCTTCACTTTCGTATTTATCATACAATTCTTGAGTTGAAGTGTTAAAATCTGGTGCTTTAAGCGTTACATTTTCCTCGCTATCCTGATCGCTTAGCCTTTCTAAATCTATGTGCTTTTCGGGGCCTGTGTCTGCCCACTGCTTTAATATTTCGGCTGGATCAAAGGCCTGAATTCCCGCTCTTTTACCAGCTTGGTCTAGGTTCGTTTCTACACCGTAGGTTAATCGATAGGGTTGTAAATTGCCTACTTTCTCGCTGTTTCCCTCTGCTTCCCTTCCCACTCCCCTTTCCCTTCCCACTGTTTTTCCCTTAGCTACAGTGGAATAAGGAATGGACGCCCCCGGGTTGGGGTGAGTTGGTGTTACCAGTGGGTGACTGGTAAACTCAAGTCGTTGGGGTAATGGACAGGTGAGAGAGCTCCCATCAGGTAGGATTACCGGATTTTCGGGGCGTTTTCCCCCTGATGGGCTGGAGTTATCCGCGGTGTTTTGTCGTTGTTTTAGGCTTCCTGAAGAAAATAGGTTATCTCCATTGGAAACTTCCTGTTCGCCTTCACCTCCCGCTGCGGGCAGTAAAGG
This sequence comes from Lepidonotus clava, assembly GCA_936440205.1. Taxonomy (NCBI): domain Eukaryota; kingdom Metazoa; phylum Annelida; class Polychaeta; order Phyllodocida; family Polynoidae; genus Lepidonotus; species Lepidonotus clava. Next base: position 44,981,116 of record OW387140.1, read on the forward strand.
ATAAGGAACACTTTGATTACACCACAGATTGTTCACATCAGATACACAGGTGGATTGAGAGCTAGTACCAGTTTCGTGGTCCGTAGGCGGTACGTACCCTGGGTTCCAATATTGCTTATATTCCGTGAGACGGTTCTTCCCTTCAACTCGTCCCGAGTGTGTTAGGGTTTCAAGTCCTTCGTCAAGAACCGGCCTATCTTTGGACCCTAGGTGCCAGGGAAATGGTTTACCTCTGCCACGGGTTTGGTAATTTTGTGCACCTTCGGGGCAGAGCTGCTTGGGTCTGGCTGCGACCTCCTGTCTCTGTGCCTCCCCGTCTAAGGGATTACCTACCAGGTGGCGGTTTTCCACATTCCCTGTATATGATGTTGACACATCGTGTCCTGCGGGCCGCAAAGATTGAGGCTTGGGGTTAGAGGAAGCCTCAAAGTCACCGGTGGCTGACATCAAGGATGAGCAAAACGGCACAAGTCATGTTTCGGGTATCTCCACCAAATGAACTATTGTTAATGTTTGATTTAAGACTGCGTAAGATTCGTGTATATCCAAGTCTTCATGAGTTGCTTTCCAGAATGTCTGAGTAATTCAGACTGCGTTTAAAGTTTGTCCATTCACTTCCCAATAGTTCAAAAGAAATGAACGATGAGGGAGTTTCGTAATATGAAAGGGTTTTTATTCAATAAACATCTCATCCCGAGTCAAAGCCACCATGTATAAGTCTTCATCAGTCCACCTCCCGTCTCCTATAAGCAATCAACCACATTTAGAACACGAGTTGCTCCAACACCTTCTAGACCATTCTGGTATTCAGCTCTAACACAATCCTATGTCCGAGGTAGTGGATAATGGTAAACTCCAATCTGTTACACGGAGTCGATGTATTTACTCCAGGTATAACTCCTTGGTTAGACATGTTTCTTCTAACCAACTAACTCACAAGCTGCTCACTAACTGCTCGCTCCCTACCTTGCAACGCCTTTTATACTGGTTAACAGGTGGCGCTAGGAGCGTAAAATGTCTCCTCTAAGAGTAGACTAGAAGTAGACTTGCTAAGCCTGATCCGTGTTGGATTATATATCATAACAATGTATTAAAAGTACTAAGCCATTAGTACAGTATTGTAAATAATCGGTATCGGTTAATCAACTTTCTATATCGTGTTTACCTTCATTATTAACAAACTTATATATCGCTGCTCTTTCGTTCTTCGTTAATTGCAAGAAGGGTTGTTCACTTCAACTATCTTAATAATTTCCCTTTTAGTTTCATTCGTATTAAAACAAGAGCAAAAACAGGCAACATCAAATTGTGTTACATTCACTTTTATTTTTTACCGTTTCCTCTCCTTCCACACTCAATATGTAGAATTGCTCCCCGGATATGTTTTTTTAATCTTTCCCATACGTGAGTTCATTAATATGTATACAACATTCATTCACCTAGAGTCATAAACTGCAACATTTACACTCTGTAACAGGGCAAAACATTATAACATGAGTACTCCCAATGAGAGAAAAAATAAACACCCATATGCACAATATACAGCGAACCATCTCTCTCCCTTACCCATGCACACTGGAAAAATATTCACGGAATACATCTTATAAACACCCTCTCTTGAGGTTCACAAGTGAAAATCGGCTAAATGCCGAAAAATAAGTACCCAATTGCCTGTATGGTTTCTTGGATTCAGTCAGTATTCAACTTGGATATTACAGAAGTTCTAGTCGTAATCGTGAGACGGCGCCACTGTTCTGCTAGTACCGCCGGGATACTGCAGGGGGCGCCACTGTTAGTTCATGTCGGCGCCGCCAGGTGGGTTTAGTAGCGGTAGTGGTCGGGCTTGAAGGGGCCCTCGGCGGGGATGCCCAGGTAACCGGCCTGGTCGTCGGACATCTTGGTCAGCTTGACCCCGAGGTGCTCCAGGTGGGCAGCGGCCACCTCCTCGTCCAACTGGAGGCGGAAAGACAGGCAAAGGGTTAAGGATATTTCAATGCAATATGCCTATCGGGCCTTCCATTTAGTACGTCAGAAATCTGAGACCCCCACCCCCGGGGCAAAAAATACGCATTAGATTTGTACAGAACGTACGCATATTTTAACAAATTTCACACCGCCCCTCCCCCCTTGATGCGTACATGCTTAATGGAAGGCTCCTATCAAAACTCATATCTTAGAAAGATTGTTACAATATATTTTATCCGAAAATAAATTCTAAGACATTTTGAATGGTTTGCGTTATACAAATAAGCCTATCCCAACTAATAAATAAATTTAAGTTTCCCAAGTGAAATTAAGCGTACAAGCAGCACTGATTATTTACAAAGAACAAGGAGAGATAACCTACAGAATGAAACCACAATTCTTGCATATATCGCCATTTTCTACAACAGTCCTAAACCTCTTTTCTCGGCAAAAGAAAAACTTTTAAATAAATTATGCATGAGTCTTACCTTCTTGGGGAGGATGTGGACTCCGACGGTGTACTGGTCGGCGCGCGTCCACAGCTCGATCTGGGCGAGCACCTGGTTGGTGAACGAGTTGCTCATCACGAAGGAGGGGTGGCCCATGGCGCAGCCCAGGTTGACGAGACGGCCCTCGGCCAGAAGGATCAGGTGGGTGCCGTTCTTCATCGTGTAACGGTCGACCTACAGGGGAATAGGGGTGACGTTAGTTTGTTTTACTTATCTACCTTTTACTATACATTGTAAAAGGTCGGGTGGCATTTGTATAATGGTTAGGTGAAATCTATCTCTTACCATATACTTGTACTAATCTTTTTTCTGATTTTTATTTATGTAAAACTTTAGCGACGTCGCTATTTCTCACAACATAGAGAGGCCCTTATATACTTAAAGAATTCTGTCTCAGAGTCTGTGACTTTCAATTTTAAACTCAGGACTGCATTTGTTTTTGTTCACTTTGCAGGACTGATATCTACAACAATAATGAAGAAACCAAACGGTAAATGTAATTTGCTGGACATGTGCTTTATAGCTGTGAGTCTATGTATCTTATCATATTTATATGGAGTGATCCAAAAGGAATCAACCAGGCTTATGGAGTCTCCGAAATACCAGACGTTTGTTTAAAATCATTCCAGATGAAAAATAGAAGATACGAAATAATAACAAAAAGAAATGGGATGAAAAAGAATCAATCAGTCTTTTGGCAAACTGACCTGAGGCTTGACGTTGTCCTTGCTCTCGCAGTTGTCGTTGAGCCACTTGACGTCGATCTCGCAGTCGAAGTGACCGATGTTACAGATGATGGAGTCCTCCTGCATCTGGGCGAAGTGCTTGCCGGTCAGGATGTCCTTGCAGCCGGTCGCTGTCACGAACACGCGGGCAATCTTGCAGGCCTCGTCCATGGTGTTAACCTCGAAGCCTGGATAGGACAAATAAAGAAAGGTTAGCAATATGCATATGTCACTGGTGTTAACCTCGAAGTCTGGTTGTCAAAGAAAAGTTATCAAATGGTTGAGATATACAAAAGAATTTTATTTAATAACTTGTTCATACTATATGGAGATGACAGTCTTGCATGAAAGATTTTTGTACCTACAATAAACAATATGGTGAAAATTGTATGTTTCTTGAATAGGGAATGCTTCAAAACTAATTTGATCATAAGTATTTGTAGAAAATACAGTGAATAATATGTGAAAATTGTTTCATGTCGAAATTCTAACTTTTTTCCTTTCAAGGAATGGGGATAAAGTTCTAATATCTCACCTTCCATGGCAGCCTGGAGGGCGTTGATGGGATCGATCTCGGTGACGATGACGCGGGCTCCGAAGGCCTGCAGGGCGCGGGCACTGCCCTTGCCGACATCTCCGTAGCCGGCCACGCAAGCGACCTTACCAGCCAACATGACATCGGTGGCACGCTTGATTCCGTCGACGAGGGACTCACGGCAACCGTACAGGTTGTCGAACTTGCTCTGAAATGAGAGTTTAGGAACACTGTTTGTAACTTTCTCCTTTTTGTGAAGATCTATTCCGTTGGGCTAGTAAAATCTTATCAGCTGGGAGCGTCATTTTGTGCCTAACGATACATAAATGTTTATGTTCTAAACTGATTCAACTTCATGAAAATCGATTTAAAGCAATGTAGGAAAAATTGCTTGTGCAATCCAAAATCCGAAAAAAAAAAATAGGGGCTCCTACAAAAGTACAAAAAATGGCATCTCTGCCATCGCTGTATTGAGTCTTAATTCCAGCCGTACCTTGGTGACGGAGTCGTTGACGTTGATGGCGGGCACCTTGAGCTCGCCCTTCTTCATCATCTTGTAGAGGTTGTGCACGCCGGTGGTGGTCTCCTCAGACAGCCCCTTGACGTCCTTCAGGTACTGCGGGTACTTGGAGTGCACCAGGTTGGTCAGGTCACCGCCGTCGTCAAGGATCATGTTCAGGGGCTTGCCGTCGGGGAACACCAGGGTCTGAGGGGCGAGGAATAGTTATACGGGTTCAAAATTGAGTTAAACATAAGTTTGAAAGAGTATTACAGTATATTCATATTGTATGAAATCCTCCGGATATGTAAATTTTCCAATCGGTCAAATAGAAAAGGTTTGAAATGCTCCGGATATGGAAATTTTCTAGGTTAGGTCAAATAGAAATGGTTGTCTCGGTAAAATTGGCCAAAATTAAGGTAGGCAGTTTTCATTAAAGCCCTCTGTTTTCTAAAACCATATACAGTTGTGAGGAGTGTCCCTTGTGTACCAAATTTCCTTATGCAATCTGTCCAATCATCTGTAAATAACATCATCATTGAATTTCAATGATCTTCTGATTTTTTTTTATCTGATAAAGGAAAGCTGGGGTCCTGTGCAAAATACTTTGGTTGGTTAGGTGTCCTGAACACCCTTTCTTTTTGTACATTATATTGTAACTTGCACGTGTCTCACCTGTTCGACACACCAGATGTACTCCTCATCGGTCTCGCCCTTCCAGGCGTACACGGGCACACCGGTCTTGGCGATGGCAGCCGCGGCGTGGTCCTGGGTCGAGAAGATGTTGCAGCTGGACCACGTGACCTGTCAACGGAACATAATATTTGTTAGAGATTTCCAAGTTTCCCAGAAAATGCAAAGTTTAATATTTGACATCAAAATTCCTTTTGAAATACGTCAGACTTCTACTTTTATTTAAAAAAGGTTACTGAGAGTCCCAACGCCTTTAGCAGATGTACGATATAAATCTATTTCATTGAAGGAGGTTTGATAATTTATAATTATTTGGATCAGATCTCCAGTGTTCACCAATAACGTCGGACATCCGGACATGTCCGACATATGTCCGACGTGAGCTATTCAAGGTTTTCATATTAAAGTATTACATGTCGGACAAATGTCCGACGTTTGAAAAAGTTTTTGGTATAGACTGGATCTCCATTTTAATTCTTAATTTAATAGCTCCTTGATAAAGCCTGTCGCCAGTGTCAAAGTTCCACGTGCTACTGACAGACCGTCAGACACCTTGCTTTCGTAACTCAAAAGTCACAAGAAACAGCCCGAGATAACTCCAAAAGGCTGTACCCTCAGTTAAGCACTTTTGCGGGTAGCAAGAAACGAAGGAATCTTCTTGAAACTATCTTCTTCTTGTTCAAATAATCCGCGCTCCGAAACACGTGCGGTTGCAACAAGCTAAACCTTAAAACTGGTCGACTGCGCAGGCGCCACCTCATATCTCACCTGTCGCCACCTAGCGACTAGGAGGCGAAGTATAGTTGCACTAACGGTAAAGAGTTTTCTTTTTGTATATTCAAAGTTATTATATTTTGAAGTTGACACCAGAAATTGGTAAGTAAATCAAAGTTTAGAAATGTCAAAAATGTTGTGTACCTCAGCTCCGAGCTCTGTGAGGGTCTCGATGAGGACAGCGGTCTGCACGGTCATGTGGAGGCAGCCGGCGATACGCGCTCCCTTCAGGGGCTTCTTGGGGCCGTACACGCGACGCATCATCATGAGACCGGGCATCTCGTTCTCGGCCATGTCGATGGCCTTACGACCCCATTCAGCCAGGCTGATGTCAGCTGGAAATAGGAAATGTACAATTGATTATTTATAACATAAATTACAATATTTTTGAAGATTCGAGCTATTGATTAATAAATAATCATTCTTGCTCTACTACTAGCTAATATGATTAGTAATCATCTTTTGCGCTTTTATTCAAAATATGTGTACATCTGCCACTGAGATAAATTTAAATAGGGATTAACAAATTGTTTTTAGACCTAGTCGCCAGCATCCTTAATTTCATATGCCCTGCAGCTTTTCCAGCCTTTGGTTACCCTCTTTGTCAAGCACTGGAGGAAATTCACTAATTTGGACTTGAAATTAATTTTAATTTCCGATTTTTTTTTTTTTTTTTTTTTTGGACAAAGTGAAACGAGGAGTTATACAGACCTATCTATATGATGCATTGATGATTCTGAGTCTACCCAAAGTCGGATTAATTGCGATAAGTTCCATTGTAACTAAAGAGAGCTCAAGCAGCTTCAGTTTACTGAAGCACATCCTGAATCTATTTTTGGAAATGAAGTGGGGGAACCGTTCCGAACGGGTTTAGTCCAGTCAGTTTCAACCTGAAAATAACCTTCTTATCAGAAGCCAAACTTATCTGGACAAGATGCACCGGGATGTATACAGGTCCGGGCTAACACAAACAACCGGTACGGCCCGTGATAAGAGGACATTCCATAATCCTGGGACACAGATGGTACTGTATTTTAAAAACGTTTGGATATATTTTGTCGAGAATAGTGGTTAGGCAAAGAAAAAAGAGAAGTTGTGTTCCCGTAATATCACCCACAAAAATTAGGGTAGGTAGGTCGGGATTTTTTGATTTTGGAAAATATCTTTAATGGCTTATATTTTCCACTAGAAAGCCTTTAAAACATTAGGATCGGAGCAACAATTTAGGGTAGGTCGGGTTATCGGAACAAAGCTTTTTTTCCCCTTTGCCTTAACAGGGACAAGTGCTGAAATTTACAACTCGGTAAATTTGTCATAAATTAGCAGTTTACTTATCTAAATCTGGAGTTAAATGTGTCTTATTTTTTCGCAAAACAGGAAATTAAGTGACAATTTGCCCCTCAATACAGTAACATTGTACTGGACGGGGGGGGGGGGGGGGGGGGGGAAGTGACTATGCCCCTCGATTTAGTCACATTGAGCTGGCCGGGTGGGGCGTCACCAGTCCCGTGGCCTGCAGCCTCCCCTAGTGGAGCTACTTATAGGTGCGGCACCCCCCCGACAATCGTCCAGGGCCGCCCAGAGCGGTCAGATACAATACTAAAATAACGGAGAATATCAATTTGTTGTTATCATCGCGGGACGTCCCATTTAACCAGGACTATTAGGGTTGTTGGGACGTCCCGGTTCTCCTAGACCAAACCTCATATGAGGTACATTTAACTTTAATAAAGGTGTATCGGATGCATGTAACCTCAAGAGCGGTCAAGCACCAGATGTTTACTGAAGTACATCCTACAACTATCTTGGGAAGATAAGTGGGGGAACGGGATAAATCCTGTTTTTTTGACCGAAGGGTGACCACTCTTATCTCTATCTCGACCATTCAATGGCCACCTGTTGAATGATAAGATAAGAGATCAAGATTCCAGCTTCACGTTATCACTGCCTGCTTGCCATAGTGTGAAGAACTGGTGAATCTCTAACGGTCTAAAAGCTAGTGTTCATTCTGTATTCATTGTAATTCTGTAATTCATTTTATTTGTGAATTACATGCATTTTTCCCGCTACTAGTAGCTTTGTAGTAGGAACGGGAATGCTGAAGTCAGTTCGAGAGGATCGGATCCCAAAGTTCAGTTTTGTAATAAAAAAAAAAAAAAAAAAAAAAAACCCAAAGTAGTGAATAATACTTTTCCATCAAATGTTAAGATAAAGCTCGATTTGGGGACAGAACGATACATGTACATGTATAATGATTTCCATGTATTGTACTCTCTTCCCAGTAACAGGTGGCCACGCCCCTTTGCCCGTCATAAACCACCTCTCTGCAACAACACCTGAACCCTTGCATAACCTGAGTGCCCATGTACCCCTCTGACCCCCCCCCCCCCCCCCCCCCTGACCTTACACAATGGGCTGACCCCGGCCCTGACCCTTGATCTCTACCTATCTTAATCCCCCCACTAGACATCAGCTGATGGGCCGTTGGCTGGTCAAAAGATGAGGAAAATTTTCCTCTGATGCCTGAATAGAAACATCCAGGTACTTGCCCATAGTTTGCACTGTGCCTTTGATGTTTATCACAAATGTTAATTGGTATCAGCTGCATCTATTTTTTCAGTTATCTATAGAAAGATACCCGCATTGTCAATTTAAGGGATCCTCGGAGGACAAGTGTAATATGGTCATTCAAGTCCTTTACAAGTGAATATAAAAGGCCCCTATTAAGTGCCACCTGTACTACTGAATGATCAATAGCATTGATTATTAATGTTTCAAAAGTATAAATTATATTCGTCTACAGATCAGAGTATATGCATCCACGTAGCCTCGTAGGCAAGAAATGAGGGTGTGCATGAAATTAAGTAAAAAAAAAAAAAAAAAAAAAAGAAAGAAAAAGAAATATCGCAAACCTAAGTGTGCCAAAACTAGAACCTAAACTTAAAGTTAAATGGAAAACGTCAAAGGAGTGTCAGTTTAGTAAAAAGCAAAGGTAAATCGATGATAATTAATTCCTGCGCTCCAGCCCAAAGGGCTAAGTTGGGATATCACAAACTGTCAAAACTCTCCAAGTACAACACACAAATTAGAAGTTAAAGAACAAAGGTTCCATAAAACGATGAGCAGCAGCAAACTCCCAGACAATTAATCTTTCAAACTCAAACTCTGATTCGAGATGACACGCCCCAGATTAGTCGTAAGCTGTTATTGTAATCAAGCCCTAATCCCCAGCTGATTGTATGGTTGTTGACACCGGTAACTCCCCGGGGCGACACTAGGGGGCGCGGCCGGGCCTGGTCGGTGCGTTCCCGGCTCCTTTCTTCTCTCCGGCGAAACCACGTTTTCGCGAAGAATCCCCTCTAAAATGAAAACTACGCGATGACACTCCCTCGGGAGCGGTTTTCCGTGGATGCAACTTTAAGTGGTTGTCAGTGCGTACTTACCGACTTTGTATGGTGGTTTCTGGGCCATTGTGATGGTGTGGTTGGGGAGAGGTGACGGTTGTAGATGTTCACCGGCTGTGGGGAGTTTTAGGAGAGGCCGAAAAATCCCGGCGCCGCCATCTTATACAAGTCAGACACTCTCCAGGCACATACACGCTCACTGTAACACTACGGAAAACGACAGCGGTTCCGCCTGGAGAGCACACCTGCTGTTTTGGTACGCGCGTTTGGATTGGTTGCAACTCGACCAATCAGAGCAGCGCTTTCATCGGGATTCGTACACACATCACATGATCTGTGGGAGTCGCCATTTTGGATTATTTTGACAGGCCGAAAAATTTGTGCCGTATTTTGAGCATATTTGGGGGTAAATACAGGCTTCAGAATGTCCGAGTTGATGTTTAATATCGATAACGGATACCTGGAGGGTCTTGTCCGTGGTTTTAAAGGAGGAGTTTTGAAGCAGGCGGATTATTTGAACCTGGTTCAGTGCGAAACATTGGAAGGTGAGAGGATATTTCGGTCCCTACCAAGTCATATGACATCTTGTGTCAGCTTCACTTGACATACTTTTCTCTACTTATTTCATTAGTTTAACTTCGAAATGTGGATCAATTTTCTAATTATGAAATTTACCATAAATGATGTCGTATTTCTTATCAGCGAGGTATAATTGTAGAAATTACTAATACCAGTTCTTCATAAGAAAGTCAAAATGTATGGTGATGACTGGTCCCCTCCACAGTCACAGGTTTCAGACTCAGTCAATCAAGATTTCATTCACATACCACTCAGCAGCATTAGGGCCAGGTCGTCAGGCTTAAGATGGGGACCAGTCTATGAGCCAATTCAATGAACAGACCAAAGTCAAAGTCCTTTCCTGATAGATGAATTCAGATTACAGATCAGGTAAAAAATAAATTATTATTATAATAAAGCGTCCAAGCAACCAGACCCACCCTGAACTCTATTCTTATTCAAACCGCTACTTTAATATTAATTAACATTATTTCAAAATAATGTTGGAATAAATTGAACTTACTTATAGAAAATGACATTGTCATTGTATCATAAATTATTTTTGAACAATAATGGGTCCATGAAATGTTAATAATGTTGAACGATAATCAAATAATAATCCTACCTAGATCTTCCTTTCCAGTAATTGACTTACGTCATAGATATCAAAATTTTAACTAAGCCAGAGATGCCATTTTTCCTACTTTTGTAGGATTTCCTCCTTTTTGGTGATTTTGGATTGCATATCTGATTTGTCCTACCTTGCTTTAATATCTGTTTTAGAGTATTTTTGTGTTAAGTTAAAGCTATCCAAATACAAATTCAGTATGAAATCTCTCTTCCTGAAGGTTATTTCCTTCCTAGTTGCTTCTAGAAAAAAGTAGGAAAAATGTTTCCTACTTTTCCTACTTTTTCATCAGTTGGGGGTGGCATCTCTGCTAAGCCTGTCAGCCTGGCTATTCAAATCTAGAGGCGCTCACTCACTCTTTCAAAAATATAGGTGTACTCCTACTGGTATATTCAACCAGTTTACATAGTTTTTATTCCGAAATTTAAAGAAGCAAGATATGTGTATTTTCATAAATGAAAATCTAAAATCAAGATCCATGATTTTCTTAGCTTTTTAAATTAAGGGCCCCTGGCCCTCGGTATGTCCACCCCTGATTCCCGATTTTCTTTGCTATCTGAACACAACTATCTTTTTAGGCTTGGCTTTGAAATACTGTAAGGTGCCACTATTTAGAGTGCGTTTTAACAGAGATCCTTGATGAACTTTGATGAACAAAAGATACTTAAAGCTCATTGTTTGTCCAATGTGTGAGCCCTCATCTCAAGCATGATCATGTTTATTTTCATTTGTGTTCTTTGTTAAATTGGGAAAAATGAGTCTCACTTTTAAGTTCAGAATACGTTTGAAGCATTCAGCCGTCCTAGGCATGTTTCAATAACTCCAATGCCGGTCAATTGTTAAAGAATTTTAAAAAGCAAATTGGAAATAATGCATTGAATATGGCTCTGTTTCTGAAAGTTGTTTTTTCGCTTGAGTTGCTTTCATAATCCATTTAGGTATATAGAAATCAAACATAGATTGGGCTGCTTTCCCTTAATTTTCATCGGTCTTCAAATCTGTTTTGAAACTTAAAGATAATATTAAGGGTCTCAAACCTGGCTGCCCCTCAGGGTAATCAACTCAACTTCAGCCAACATGTTGGGTGCATTCTATTTATTTCTCAGAGAAATTAGAAAATTCTGCAGAATAAAAAAAAAGATTTATTGCTGTTATAATGAATCAAATAATAATATGATTTTAGTACTATCTTTAAAAAAGATTTAGACACATCAATATCTCGTAATCTTCCATAGAAAATAGTCAACTCAAGTCGTTTCCAAAAAAAGTTGACAGAAAACCTAGAGAGAAAGTCACTTATAGTTATACTAGGGCTCTGGTTCTATGCTCTCGACCTCCAGCCTCAGATAGACTGTAGAAGTGTTGAGACATTAGTTATGGCATTGGCAATCACACTAACTTGTCTTCTGGATATTGTGTCAGTTGTCTGAATATTATCATGAGAAGATAAGGTCGTCGCCTCGCACTTGGGAGGCCTGGGTTCGAGTCTGGGCAGTGCCTGTTACACCACCTCACCTTGCCATCAGTTCCATCCCCATAGATTTGATCCTGTAGTCAAAAACTGGCGTTGGTCTTGATATAGTTGAAAAATTGCTGAGTAGACCTTAAACTCCAAAACATCATCATCATATTGCCGTGTGATTGCCATATCAAACCTTTTTTTGAGAGTCCCTGGTTTGAGCTTAAATAGTATTGTAGCTATTTTTTTTTTTTTTTTTAGATTGCTTTTATTGGGTTCACAGGTTCGGCATAGCCGATCTTCCACCCGCTCCCACTGGAATTACATACTTATCTGATTCAGGGAGCGGGAAAAGAGACTATATACAGTAACTACATGATACTATGTCATAAAAATGACATAAGTGATATTAATGAGATGAGATGAGATGAAAATACTTGTTTCTTAGTTTTCAATACAGTACTTTTAGGTATGGATCAACAATTGTGTTCTTAATACAATTTTTAAACTTTGTCTTATTATCTAACAATGTCGTTTCAACAGGTAATCTATTCCACTCCTGAATAGCTCTATACTTAGGAGAATGAACAAATTTGTAATGGTTAGATTTCGGCAAAATCAGCCTTTTACCATCATGTAATCTAGTTCGTATATCTCTATGGTCAATCAGGTCAGGGTCATCCTTTATTGTATAAGAAAACTGCATGAGGTGCATATACCGTCTATGTGGAACTCATTGCCAAGTTCTGTACAACTATCTACCACCATCGATATCTTTAAGAGTAATGTCAAATGTTTTTTCAAATCAAGTTCAATCAATAGTCAAAAAGGATCAACCTGATGGCTTATAAATTGGATCTTGACTGAATTTAACTTGTAAATTTATTGTTAATTGGAATCGGTTGATATGTTGACACTATATTTGTTGGATATGCGGTCTAAATTCCTGTTTCTGCCTAGTTTGTTTATCTTCAATGTGGATTACTAGAGATTAATCATTCATCTCATACTCATTTCATTTCATACAAACTTAGATATGTTTATATACTTTATTTTTCTCCTTTATATGAATTATCTTGTATGGCTGGAAGACCTCGATGTCCAATTGAGAAGCAATAAAGAATTCAAAAAAAAAAAAAAAAAATGTATAAGTCTGAAAATTTTTGCATTTTCATGTAAAACATTTGTAGAATCTCGATTGTCAAACCGATTTAAATGTTGGTTAGAAAGGATTAAGAGGCCCTGATTGCCTATTTGTTGCAACTCTCTCAATCAGTCATGTTCTTAGGCCAACCTTAATTAAACAAAGTTTGTTTCCTGTTTACAGCCCGACTGAGTATATTACGGCCAATTGGAAACTTGTTTTTTCATTTTTTTGGGGAAAAAAAATTTCAATCAAAATATTCAGGTATAGCCTTACCAACAAAACAAAAATTAAGGTAAACAAACAGATTTTCCGACCTCCCGACTGGGTATTTTTATGGTCACCCGCTGGACAGGAAACAACTTTTTTTTTAAAGGTTGGCCTTAGTAGATGCCGAAATGGCACGGGCGTGGGGGGAGGGGGAGGGGTGGCGAGGCTTCTAGAAAATGGTCAGGCCCCCAGATTGTGTTGTGGAGGGGCAAACATTTTGAGTGCAAATGATAATAAGGGCTATCCTAATGTCACTTTAGGCCCCTAGACTTTGAGGTGAGAGGGCCCGACTGGCCCCTGAATTATTTAAACCTTATTTTTACCCATTTTGGTCATCATATTCTGATAGGGAGGATTCGCCTGTCATGTTGATCAAAGGTACAAGCGGTGGTCACTTGTGGTACGCCTGAAGGTGCTTTTCCATACACTTTATCCCTATATACGAGTTGCGTTTTTCTATATATGGAATTCCAGATAGCCTCCGCATACCCTATATGGATAAAACGCACCCGCACCGCATGTATGGAAAAAGCACCTTAAGTACACAGATCAGGGGTCACAGAGGCCGCTGGTCAAAGTGTGTCACCTCTACCCACCTGGCCGGTGAACACGGTCAGAGTCTATTTTAGTCAGACAGGCTAAACTGGTCGTCTGAATCCAGCAGACTGTAGGTATCTATTCACACCGGGCACTATAGATCTGGACAGCAAGAAACCACTCAAAAACTTGAAAGTCATCCTGCCATATTTCAACTCTGTATTTGTTTTGGTTTTATAACGTTTTTACAAAATAAAAAATATCAGTGTAAATATCAAATCTACAGATAAAATACTTTCTGTTCATATACACAACCTAACTCTAAATGTTATGATTAGAGTCAAACCTAAACTCAAACAACACACAAGTCCTAACCAAAAGGACAAGAAAATGTGCTGTTTCTTGCTGCCTAGACCTATAGTGGAAGGGAAATTCCTTGACAATAGGCCCCGTCCAGTGAATGATAGACATGAAGGGGAAAAGATAAAAGCATTTCCCCTTCGTGACGGAGGGTGGCCTATGGTTGCTGGGGTATCCCTGACCAAGATAAAATCATGAGATGAGTCCGTCTGCGAGAATCTATTTGCACCGCTATCTGGCTGCACATGCCTTATTCTCGTTGTTCTTAATCAGTTAAAGACTTGTTATGTTCCCCAGTTGAAGGGCATTGTCCTCGAATTGTTGTTAGAATCAGGCAACGAGAGAAGCCAGGTGTAGGTTACATAACCACTACCCTAGCCAAATAGTCTTCACCTCTTTACACTAGGACCTCCACTGTCACCTGCATATGGGCAGGTCCAGTTGGGCGAGTGATAGGTCACTCAGTATTGAGTGGGGAACCATCGCTCATGCATGAGCAAACTCTGTTGCTATTTTACTTCTTTCTTCTTCTTTTTTGGGAGTCCCTAGTTATATCTATATAGTATTGTAGCTAATGGTGGGGACTCCCTCAATCAGTCATGTCTTCAGCCATTCAATTCTCTTTGTTCTCAATGACCGGTTAGACAATCTCATGTTCAGCTGTTTAAGGGCATTGTCCTCCAATTGTTGTTAGAATCAGGCAGTGTAAGAAGCCAGAGGTGGGTTACATAACCACTGCATGAGCTAACAGCCAACCCCTCAAATAGACCTGTCCACTTTGGGATGAATTGCTGTCATGATACAGAGGTCGGACATAATTACAGTTTTTGCAAAGTCTGGCACTGACACAAAGCTAAGCGAATGGTTAGTACTTGTGTTTTCTAAGTCAATAAGGTGTTGATAAATGAGGATGAATTATTATTTTCTCTCAATTAGTTAATTACCTCCATTTAAGGTGGACCAAAATAAGGAATGTTTTTGTGACTTTAGGGATGGACATTGTGGGCAAAGCTGAAGGGCTTTAACACTGTTCCCTATGGGAAAATGCCACTTTTGCTTTCCGGTCATACACCTACATATTTAACACGATTTTGAAAGTAAAAGTTTATTAAGTTTAGTTTTGGGTAACTAATACTACTAGGAAAATTACTGTGAATCAAGTATGATGAATATTTTTCTAAAAATGTTGATATCATAGAAATAAGGTGTAGGCTAGCTGACAAAGTGGACAGGTCTAATAAGACACCCCTCTCACCTGCAGGTGGGCAGTGCCAGGTGGGTGAGTGATAGTAGTGGCCCTTTCCTAAACCCCTCCCTGAGCTGGGGGGTGTAGATGGGGGGTCCCCATGTCGCCCTGTTGAATTTAAGAAATTATCATGTCACCCTGTCGAATTTAAGGAATGATAATGTCGCCCTGTCGAATTTAAGGAACGATCATGTCGCCCTGTCGAATTTAAAAAAATGATCA
This sequence comes from Lepidonotus clava, assembly GCA_936440205.1. Lineage (NCBI taxonomy): Eukaryota > Metazoa > Annelida > Polychaeta > Phyllodocida > Polynoidae > Lepidonotus > Lepidonotus clava. Next base: position 44,996,644 of record OW387140.1, read on the forward strand.
TGTCGCGTGTCACTACGCCAAAAAATGGCCATGTCCCCCTGTCGAATTTAGGGGTCTACCCCCATTGAGCTGTGTGTGACAGCAGGAGTGGTGGTGGTGGTCAGTACTCATAGTCAATACAGCCTACTGGTAGGAAGGCCTTCAGTCTATTGAGGGATGACCATCGTTCATGCATGAGCGAAACTTTGTAGCTATTTTGCTTCTTGTTTGTTTCTTGAATAAGTTCAAAAAAGAGATTCCCCCATCGTATCTTGCAGACCTGAAGCTCCATCTGCAGAGCACCGACTATGGCAACTTCCTGGCCAACGAGGCGAGCCCGCTCGCTGTTTCAGTCATCGACGACAAACTCAAGGAGAAGATGGTCGTCGAGTTCCAGCACATCAGGAACCAGGCCGTACCACCCCTCTCCACCTTCCTGGACTACATCACGTAAGCAGTTTAATCCCATCTACAGATTCCGAAATTAATAGGAAACCCTGCATCCTGAGGTTTAAATTTGTTTTCCAGTGCACATATCCTGGGTGTTGTGCATCTGGACTTGCAAAGTCTTTTTGACTAATAAATGTCTTATATACTATAGGACTAGAGTGAATTCACGAGTTTTAAGCCGGGTGCACTCTCTTCGGGAACTTTGCACTCCATGTCTAAATGAAAAAATATGCTTAATTTTGAACACTGATTGAATGCTAAACCCACCTCTCAGAGCACAATTTTGCGTTTGGATAGATTACTTTATTTTGTCCTTAAGGCAGGGCATTGGGCAAAAATGGTTAAGACTTCAGTCAAGGTTCACGCTTTGGGTTAATATTTGTCACGGTGAAAGTAATGAACAGCTGATCTACAATGTATGGTAATGGCATATACATTTGAGTTGCACAGTCTCATATGGGGTATTTTCTTATTGTCCAGGGGTGGTGGTGGGACCTTAGGGGTCCAGGTCCTGACACCCCCAACCCCTTTTGCTGGACCCCTAAACTAAAATAGCTGTTTTCCTATTAGTACTTTACATTTATGCTGACCCTGCCCCCTTTCAAAACTCCTGTATCTGACCCTGTTGTTCATAGTCATCTACTGGTCATAGATAATACATAACCATTCACATTTTACTATAGGTCTGCAGGGCAAGAAAGGACTGAAAAACTTAAAATATCTGGTCCTTCTACCTCTCTTAAAAGCGTAGCGCTGTTAATAACGTTATGATAAAAATAAAAGTGGTATATTTAGATTCAGTATATTTTTTCCTATCATTCAATACCAAAGTTGTTTGTCAGGCGCAAGTATTTTAATAAATAAATGGGAGTAGAATCTGATAAAGACAGCACAAGTTTTCAAAATATGAGCATCCTCCCATATGATATTGCTAATGAATATGATAATTAATGGGAACAAAGGGGAAAACTATAAAATATGTTCAGATGATAAATGGCCACAAATGACATGCAAAATATGTTTAGAAAATTCAAAAAGTCATCATTCATGTACTTCCCCACCAGTAAACTTATGTGAAACATACTACAAATCTTTGGAAAGTAGAAGTCGAAATAGAACTGAAAAACAAAACCAGCCCTTTCTTGCCCTGCAGACCTATAGCTTAGAAATACAGTGAATCGCGAACAGTGATTTAAGTGAGTCCATAATTTATGTCTCCAGGTACAGCTACATGATCGACAACATCATCCTGCTGATCACGGGCACGCTGCACCAGCGCGCCATCTCAGAGCTGATCCCCAAGTGTCACCCGCTCGGTAGCTTCGAGCAGATGGAGGCCATCCACATCGCCTCCACCCCGGCCGAGCTCTACAACGCCGTGCTCGTCGACACCCCACTCGGTAAGGTTAAGTCATCAATAATCAAAATGGGAGGGATTACCAGAAGCATGTTTTCACATATTTAAGGTTCTAATCGCTACTACTTATTTTCTTTCCCGATATGTATTTAGTATGGAGAAGGTATGGTAATCTGAGATAGCTGTACTTGCTGATATCTGGAAATTCAATCTTTCATTTCTAAATGTCAAAAAATGTGGCCAAACAATATTTAAAGCCCATGAAAGACTAAGGGATTAAGGCTATGGAAGACTAGGGGACTAGTTAATGGTAAAACAATTGAAACACTTCAGTAGTTAGAATGACACAGAGATGCGAGTCTTTGAAAAACTGATCAGATATATTTCAGACGAAGTTCAGATTTTTGTGAAAATCTTAGAGGGTCCGGGAACTAAAAAATGGTGATAGATGATTGGCTATTTCAGATTTTCTCATCGACCCCGACTTACAAGTTAAATGCCTGCTTCTATTAGCCTTTGATTTAAGCATGCTTTAATAACCTACCGAACCCCTTGATGCATATAATTGACGTAGAACAGCCTTGTATAAAAGTCATGACTATGATAATAGTTAACTTTACTTCACTTCAATACTAGAGAATTTAAAATTGTATTTCTTTATGCTGGTAATTAAGTCTCATTATCATCTATTTCATGTAGGTGATCCAGATATATCATGAACAATTGATATTGTCGATTTATGTAAGAATGGTTATGTCACAGATATTGATTTTTAAAAAAAAGTTTTTTAAGTAGAAATGTCTGTCCGCACAAAGAAGTTATTGCCCCCCCCCCCCCCCCATCTCAATCTTCCCTCATGATGTCACTTATATAAGCCATTAAATAAATTGTATTGTAACCTTTCTATATTCATTGTATCATAACCTCTCTTTTTGTATAAGCCGTTTGCTTATGATTGTTTTATTGTTTTCAGCCCCCTACTTCATTGACTGCATCTCGGAGCAGGATCTGGACGAGATGAACATTGAGATTATAAGAAACACACTTTACAAGGTACCCGTCCGTTTAATATATAATATGGCTGCTGTAATCATTACGTTATGATATATCTAGTATTATTCATGTGAATAGAATATTATCGATACAACAACCAAAGAAAATGCTCACATATATCTAGTATTATTCATGTGAATAGAATTTTATCAATGCGATAACCAAAGAAAATGCTCAAACATATTTTGATCAGCAGAAAAAGTACTTTTATTTTCCATATCAAACATGCTTGGTCTAACAATGACATAATTTTATATATATATATATACAAATAGACACATATAAGTTACTATTGTGGAAGTATATCTTGATGATTGTAACACGTACCCTAGTTCTAATTTCCGTCACTTTTTCCATGTTTGTAGGCGTACCTTGAAGACTTCTACCAGTTCTGTAGTAAGCTGGGAGGTGCGACTGCTGACGTCATGTGTGAGGCTCTCGCTGTAAGTGACATGTATTGAACTATTCTTAGAGCTGTTATTTTTTAGTTGGGATCCCTAGTAATGGTCTATTACTGTACGAGCAAATGACTGCGGATCCCCAGCTCATATGGATCGCATTCGCTCCTTTGTGTTTTTTCATTACACTTGAATCCTGTGCAGTAGTCAAGAGACTATAGGAAGTTGTTAGTGAACAGGGGAGTCAAATTGGCCATTGGGACTTTATGTAAGTCTTACCGGTTTAGGCAGTGTACACAGACTATCGGCTGTCTACAAGTGGTAACCTATGTTCCCTGGTTACTAGTACACTCTCCCGCCCTTGCCTGTTTACCTGTTGTCTCATGGTCATATTTTCTTCTGGATATATCCTTTTCCGTATATTTTTTTACTGTATCTCTATAGGCACTCGATTTTTAAGGACATGCTTTTCCCCCTTCGTTCCTTTCAAGTGTACATCTCTATCAAAATAGTGACTGTAATAGTTTGTGATCTTCCCTTGATTTCAGTTTGAGGCCGATCGAAGAGCGTTCATCATCACAATCAACTCGTTCGGCACCGAGTTGACGAAGGACGACCGGTCCAAGCTGTACCCGCGGTGTGGGAAGCTCTACCCGGACGGTCTCTCCGCCCTGTCCCGGGCCGACGACTACGAACAGGTCCGCGCTGTCGCAGAGTACTACGCTGTAAGTACTATCATCGTATTAATTTGGTTTGAACCGTGGCGGAACCAGGATTTGGGAAACGGGCGAGGGTGAGGGTAATAATCCATGCTAATGTGTTTTGGGAACGGAATTGCACTTTAAAAAGTTCGTCATTGAGGATGGGAAATGGTTTCTTAGAAAAGGGGACCCACCACATATAGATCTGCCACTGTTAAAGACCAATCCGTTTTACATGACCCGGAGAATTACGAGATAACTAACCTTGTGAACTTAATTTGTATGTTGATTGGAAAGATATTAAACGAATGCGAGTTAAAGTTGTTTGCAGCATATAAATTTGCGTTAAAACTGGCCTACTTTTTTGCGACGTAATGATATACAAAAAGAACATTTGTGAAGTCTTTGAATTTTGCAACTCTAATTCCAGCGAAATAAAATACATCGAAGCATCGCATAAAATACAATCTGACTCCTGGTATTCCCATACTTTAAATGCACATTTCCTCCCTTTGTTTGTGATAAAGGAAAACCTTTCAGCATGCCTTCCTCTATGTGGGTCGGTTATGTATTATACACTTGTACTATTGTAGCCTGTCTATTGTCTGCATGTGGTGTTGAATAGAACCGACATCGAGCTTCTATCTGAGTAATTTGCAGGGAAAGTGCGCCATCATAGATACTTTTAGGTTAATGAATGAACTTGCTTCTCGATTGATCTTATCTCAATCAGATAAGGGGACACCATTAAGTACGTGCATATATATTTTCATGTCTTTCAGTCCCCCTCCGCCCCCTCCCCCCTCCATTCCCCCCACGTTTGACAGCCAACATAGAATTTCATGACATGCGAAGCATACACGATATCCGGCCTAGGCTTTAGTGATTCTCGACTAGAGAGTAGAAATAGATAGGCCAGAGAACTGGAGTAGGACTTTCAGTTAGCAGATGTTCGGTTAAAGTTCATTTAATCAAAAAGTATTAATCAGTTTGTCTAACTGTGCTGTATAAATTGTTTCAGGAGTACCGAGTGTTGTTCGAGGGTTCAGGAACAAACCCCGGAGAGAAGACGCTCGAGGACAAATTCTTTGAACACGAGGTGAGAAACCACATCCAAATTTGGTTAAGAAATTTCCTACACATATATATGTACGTATTTATAATAAATTAATATGGAGTTAATAGTGGCTACAAATGCGGGTAAAAGGCCTTTTGTGCTGTTTGAATGGACCAGCAGTAACCAGCTGTTTCTCGGCTGAGTGAACAGGCTGCGGGTACATATTACTGCTCACCTTTGTACACCTGGCTGGTGGTCAGCAAGCCTATTTTAGCCGTTTCATTTATTTCCCATTCAAAATTATTCATGAAACTTTGGGAGACAAGTCATCAAATGAACACCAAGCGGTTATCCTAAAGGCTTATGCCAAATACAAAAGATCTCATTTTTATGTTCAGGGTACCAACCACACAGGGAAAACAGGGAAAATGGCAAAAAAAATTCCCTGACAGGGAAAACACAGGGAATTTGAAAATTTTGCCAAAACACAGGGAAAACACAGGGAATTTCATTTGTCCAGGTTCTGAAATTCCTGATTCTCAAGATATTAGGGATTCAACTTTTTGTTGTTGGGTCGTCCAAATTTTTTCTGCATGCAGAGGCTTTTAAAATTGAAAAACTTGCTGGATATGAGACAGGGAAAAATTGCTGTGGGACAGGGAAATCTCAGGGAAAACACAGGGAATTTGAAAATGGACTTTCGGTTGGTACACTGTCTGTTGAAAAATGACGTCCTGAACGATCCAGAAACTGCAAAATATAAACATATTGCACTACAAGGCTAACAACTTTTAAAAGGCTCGCCCCTTCAAGCACAATACATAATTATATATATATGGTTCGAGGAGGAAAGAGCAAGAATCTTGGACACTTATCCAAATCAAGTTGCCGTTTTACTTTTTCAGAGGTGACCCCCAATGTTAACTATATTCATCCTTCCCTCACAGGTTCACTTGATGAAGAACGCCTTCCTTCAACAGTTCCACTTCGGTGTCTTCTACTCGTACGTCAAACTAAAGGAGCAGGAGTGTCGTAACATCATCTGGATCTCGGAGTGCGTCGCGCAGCGACACCGCGCCAAGATCGACAGCTACATACCCATATTCTAAAGCACATGATAATATAATTTAGAACAACCTTTAAAATAACGATGTAGATTACGCCTGTTTTATGGTCAAGCTCAGCTAAGATTGACCAGACCGTTGGGAAAACTATTCATGGCATTAACTATATTCAACTCATGTTATTGAATTGTGTTTCAAAAAAAGATGTACTATAGCTTAATAACAACTTACTTTAGGGGGGGTGATATAGCATTAAAGTCAGTGAATTTCACAGTTGGTGATTGTGATTAACAAGAAATAGTTATCAAAACTAATTTGGATCCCGGTAAGAGAACTGAGCTTGGGATATTGTTATTGCATTCTATTCTGACAAATGATTTGAGAGTTATTCATTTGCACAGTTGATTTAAATACTCATCTGTGGGCTGAAGCATAAGGCCTGGGTTCTTTTCGTTATTTAGCTCTAAACAAAGTTTGAACAAATATAAAAGTTCTCCAAAAAGGTAAATGCAGATAAAGATAAAGCCTAGTCATTTGTCTTTCCATTCAGTTAGAAAATGTTAATGCCAATCTTGATTTTAGGTTTAACTGTGGGCATACTGAATACAAAGTATACACGAACCTCGATTGAGTAAAAGAACATTCCAGCGAAAGAGTGAAACTTGCAGACTCCAAACGAAGGCATGCGTGATTTAAGATACAATGTGTATGATGTGTTAGCTAGAATGTTAATGTGCTGTTATAATAATAATTTTACACATAGACCGGAATGAGTTTTATGTTGATCAGTAAAACCATACTATGTTTTAATACGCAGCTGCCAAGAGCTGGAAATATAGGCATTTAAAAAAAAAATGTAACCACAATGTGTCAGTCTATTAATGGGTTTTTCTTTTTTTCCCTAAAACAGTCCTGTTATAGTAGTCGCTACAAGATACCTGTATATTAATGTTATGACACTCTTGTCTATTGATGTTAAATTATTAGAATCATGCCTAGTTGTGAGATTGTCCCAAAAGATATGTGTAGTACCTCTTACCCGTGTACATATTTAAAAAATGCTGATGAACGAATCCATGGAATAGACTTCACAGATCATCATTTAAAGCACTGGGTTATTGTACAACGTTAAAGAGAAATATAATATTATGTGTCCCTTTCAATTATTTCCCAGACTGTGTTCGCAGGTAATTTGTGTGATGTGAATATGTACGTAGGTTGTGTATATAAGAAAGTACATGTACCCCCACAGAAAACTGTACTATGTCAAACTGTAGGTAACTGTTGTAGAATACTACATTAAAGAAGAATTAGTTCAGTGGAGAATGACGCGGAAAGATATATATGAACAATCATGTAAATAAAGTATGCAATAACGATCATTGTTTGGACTGATTTGCTTTTATTATACACTCATTAAAGATTTCCTTATTCTCCATAGTCATCTAGTGGATGCGTCGTAGGAAGTTGTACCAAATCTTTGAGGAAACCAGCGTGGGGGGGGGGGGGGGCGCACTGTATATATGGTTACTAACGTCATTCTGCTTGGATATCATGAAGTTGAGCATAGAATCTATGAGAATTGAAAAAACATTCTGAGAACCAAATCCGGCTGGAGAGTGATGCAATGACGTCTTTATATAAATTCTATAACTAGATATGGGATATCCCTTTCAGTTGAGAGTGGAACCTGGATGTTATGTGGGGGTAAGGGATGAAAAGGGTAAAGTGGATGTCATTGAGATAAGATCAAAGCTCTCCTTTCGTCGAAAATCATTTAACCTGTTGAACAAAGCTTTTGTTTTTTGCTGCGGTGGCGTTTCTAATGATATCAGATTAAGAGCAACACCAACGAAGCTTTACTGTCGGAGGTTTTTCTATTGTGTAGAGTCAACAGGCGTGAAATTGGTACTAATTGGACCCTTCCACCCTCTCCCCTCCCTTCCAACCTCCCCCTGCCCCTGCCCCTGATTGGTCAAGGCAGTTCCCTCTGGTTGGTACTGATTGACAGGTGAGGGTGGTGTAGGCCCCGCCCCACCCCCCCTCACCTGTCAATCAGGGCCAACCAGAGCCTGACCACCAGCAACGATCACACATACACTCACAAGTGCAGTGGCGGTGGGTCTGGGGTAGTTACGAAGGGGTTACATAAGATCCTCCCCCTTCCCCTCCCCCTCTCCCTCCACCCCTGATTGGTCAAGGCAGTCCCCTCTGGTTGGCACTGATTGACAGGTGACCGGCGTGGCGGGTTGGGGTTGGCAGACGGACAGTGGTGACTACGGTGGCCTATGGGGTGGGGGGTTGGCGGCAGGACCGGGGGGGGGGGGGGGGCTACTATAACTGACCCCCTCTCCAACCTACATGACAGTACGGGGGTGGGGGGGGGGGGGGGCAGCGGGAAAGTGAGTGCCACCGCAGATACCGGACCCCAGGGAAGGGGTCCGGATAGTCGGGGACTTCTTGTTTAAAACCATACTAAAATTTGAAATATACTCAAATCTCGTCCCTGGAAAATCAATACATTATTCTGGACCCAAAGTGGCAATGAAAGTCTAGATTAGTAAGACTAGCAAGGCTCAGTAAAAAATATTTACTTTGTTTCAACTGGTTCAACACCTTGGTAAAAAAAAATCTATGGCTATACTCTAGCTGTGCACTATTTCGAGTGCAAGAAGACTTCCCTTCTCCCTCCTGCTTTAGAACAAAAGAATGAACAATGCTGGTTGAAAAAAATAATTGATAGCAGGTAAACAGGATTAGCTAGTTTATAATCAACTTAGGGAATTGTTTCGATACCATGTTGAATACCTTGCAAGGTTGTGGGCCAATTAAGTATAGCAAGAGAAATTATTTACTCATGAGTATGTCTGAAGTGGACAGGTAGTGTAATTGTAATGGTTCATGATTATTATGGATAAGCGGCGACTCTTTAAGGGAAAGACAGCAAATTGTCTGAGATCCAGTTTTATTACAGTGAAAACAGTTCACAAAAAAAATCTTCCCAATTTGGGGCTTCAGCTTTGTCTCAATAAAGTCAATGTTACAAAAAAATAGTCCCAAATCAAGAAATAGTCTCTTTGCAATAAAGGCTAATATTCCACAAAGTTGGTTCTCAAAAAATCCTTGGGCTCAGACCTCCATAAAAGAGGCTAACAGAGATCCTTTGTTGTTATACCTTACCTATCTGGCAGTGGAGAGATCTGATTTGGGGTCTAATCCCTTGCCAACCTCCATAACCAGCCCAGTGGACCAAAAAGGTGTTTAGGCTAAACACAACATCTCCACATTTACACTCAATAAAGATAACCAAACCAGAATTTCATCATAGGGGATATTTTACATCAAGTTTCTACACCCTACTTAAGATAGAAACACCATACAAAGTATTCAGAAACACCTCAACATCAAAAACATGTTCAAAACGTCACAATGCAATTCGGATCGCGTGCGGACCACATCTGCATTAAGCCCTTTCTGTTTACTCTCGGTGCAATCCGCCTTTTCGCTTCCGTCGTTTCCATATACACAACACTTCCCCTCCTTAAAAAAAGATTTTGGTACTCTTACAAAAATCCAAAGGCTACTTGTCATCACATGACAACCTTGAGCAGATAAATATGAAATATAACAACAAGATATAACAAGTACAAAAATACCTGAAAATTATATGAGCTTATAACACCTTTTGTCATTATTGTTCTAATTTGATCTGGAAGACCAGGGGGGTTACCCCTGAAGATTGATTTAAAAAAAACAAAAAAAAACAAGTGAGATCCATTGTGGATATGCACCACTAGAGAAAGCGACTGTCTCTAGTCTTCACAATTTTAGAGTGAACACATATTTCAACAAGTAGCACCTAAAAATGTAAAAAGATATACCACCAACATATTAATCAGCAATAGTATGGTGCACCAATAAATCCTAGTCTACAAATCCTAACCACTACAAATTCGATACTATGAAGTTTAAATCTTAATTTACAAATCCTAAATTAAATACTAAAAATTTAAGAAATGGAAATATCTGGCGTCTGAAGTGGGGAAATGGCCATGAGGGATAGCTCAGTTGGTGTAGCCCTTCCTGTCATCGTCCCGTCTCCTCGTGTCGATCTTGTGGGTAGAGGGGACTCCGGTAGAGTGTTGTCAAAGTCCTCCTAATCGGCGGGCACGGTACTTAGCAGAAAGGCAGTCGGGGAAAGTTATTGGTACTCCCCATTAACTGGTCCATCTGCTGTTGTAGGTCTGTTTTCATCTCTGCGATCTCGGTTGCAAGGTCCCTAGGTGGGAGTTTACTGTCCACCTGGACACTGACTGACTCCGTGGACACTGCGTACCGAGAGCGTAGCTCTTGCACTTCAGCACGGAGGGCCGCGTTCTCGCACCCCACTTCTGCTTCTCTGTCTGCAGCTGCTATCAGTTCCTGGGCCGTTGGGTTAAGGTCCTCCAACGTCGACACCAACTTCTGGGCATTCCGGAGTGCCCCAGAGATGGGGACTATGTGTGGCTGAGATTCCAGGGGCATCGTCACCGGTCGATCGTTGCCAAAGCTCACCTCCTGCCTTCTCTTCTGTTCCAACTCCCTAACCTCCTGCCTGGTCTCAGTTTTCCTTTGGCTTCCAGTGGCATTCACCAAGTCCATGGAATGGCTATCCAACAAGCAGTGTGTCTGCCATCCAGTGTCTTACGGACCTCCATATGCGCCTCCCAGGCTAGCTGGGAGTACTTTTTGCTGTTTCTGTCCCTGTGGAACCACTGTAGGTGTCAATACAGCTGACACCTCCTGGCCTGAACGCTCCGGCACTGGGTGGTCCGGCCCTTGTTGATCGGGCACTGAAAATATGGCTTAAGGGGGCCGAGTAGTACTTTGCGGCCGTACTGAACTCCTTTCTTGGTGTTGGACAATTCTGAAATATACATGCCTGTCCCTCCTTCCACAGTGTCGCTTGCCAGTACTTCAGTTTATTGTAGGGGAGTACATTCAGAGACCCCCAGCTGGATTCCAAGCTGTTGTTGTACCATTTCTGGTACCCAGCCAGGTAGTCCTTGCTTTCATGTGGCCACAAAGTGTCCTCCGTTTCCGACTCCTCGCCATCCGTGGTTAGTAAGGGAGTGGCGAGGGTCATGCACCCAAAATCCTTTGGCCTCCTTGCCCGCTTCTTATGCATCTCGTCCCGACACAATCTCTTCGCAGGTGGTGGACTAAGTCCCTGCTCTTCAACTAAGGATTCCATTTTCTAATCTGCTAACAACTTTCTGCAAAGGAACAAAAAGTCTTATTCCTAGGTGTGTTTGGATTTTTAGAAACAACTTAAACTATGTGCGGTCTCAGTCATCCCCCTTGCATAGTGCAGCAAGCCTTTTGTCCTTCTGTTTCATTCCCATTTGTTTCTTTCTCCTGGTGTCTTTCACACACATGTGATTTCATTCACTCCAGATTCATACACACTTGCTTTACCCAGTTATTCTCACATTTTCGACATTCACACAATCCCTGATTTCCCTAAAAAAAATGCTGGCTAGCCTTCTATCAAATTTCTATACTACATTTTTACCATTTCATGCTCCACTTCATTCAGATCATAAATACTACCCCAAAACTATTCAGGCAAGTCCTATCATGTTCCAGCATACTACACAGTATGTGTTCTAAAAATCCATAAAATTTTTAACCTCCATAGCGGACACTACCAGAGTGATCAGTACAACGATACTTTTTGCCAGAATATTCTATTATTGGTTTCAGCCTCGATTCCAATATAGGGGATAGCTATGATAACTTTTTCTCAGTGTCTTAAGCCTTAACTAATAATATCCTAATATTAATCTCTGAATCTAAGTGGAACTTTAACTTCCCTAGTCCTTGTCTTAACTACTGCAGGCTTTCTTTTTGGAAACTTTTTTTTTAGGACCTTTGGCCAGTTTATCCAGCACCTTCTCAAGACCCCCTCAAGCAATTACTTGTGGATTTTGATGTAACCTTTCTACATTTGTCACTCCAAATTTACCACCTAGAGGCACTAACTGGTCTACATGCCATTTGATCTCTTTCCCAGTGCTGTCCTGTATCCTGTAAGTCAGCTTTCCTACATGTTCTACAATCTTCCAAGGTCCATCATACTCTCCAAGGCATTTGATGCTCGCATTTGGAACATAGCACCTCGTAACTAGTGCTCCAGGCTGATAAACATTGGCACATAACCCAGTGTCATAATATCATTTTTGATACACAGCTGCTCTCCCAAGATGCTTTCTTGCATATTCATGAGCCTTATGGAGGTTTTGCCTCGTCCCTTCTGCATAAGCATTTTCACACGGTAGATCTACGGAATTTGGTTGAACACCATACACCATATCTGGGGCCATGATTTTCTCTTGCCCATGGAGCATAACATCTGGACTGATGTAGGTGCTAGCATGCTCTGTGCCTCTATAAGCACTAGCTATGTACTCAGCCTTATCATCCCAGTTAGTGAGCTGTTCATCCATGAATGCTTTCAATGAGCCTATCAATGTTGAGTTAAACTTCTCAACTATGCCATGACTCTGCCATCTCCTACCTCACCAACGAAGTTTTCATCTAACCAACCCCGGGCAGATCTACCAACATAACAACAGTAATAGAATGGCAACAATATATGATGTCGATCGTGTTGAATGTATGTCATACCACACCTCATCCCCCCAACCCACACCTCATCCACTCAACTCACACCACACACAGGAGAGAGACCATTGCTCTATTAGTTTATTTGGCCAAATGGCAACCATGTGCTGCATCACAGCTGTTTAAATAGGAGAACCCAGCTTGCATCAATGTGTGGCTCAGTGCAACAAAGTGCAGCACAGTGCAACACAGTACGACGCGGTGCAGCATGGCATGGTGACCCAGTGCGGCATGGTGCAACAAGGTATGACGCAGTGCGACAAGGTGTGACACAGAGATGAAGAGAGGAAAACAACAGAAGGGCACCAACACAGTACAGCACCGTACAACAGGATGCGACACAGAGATGGAGAGAAGAAAACAACAGAAGGGCAGTTCTGTTACACAACTGAGTGGCACAGTGCAACACACTGCAGCACAGTGCAACACACTGTAGCACAGTACAACAAAGTGCAGCGCGGTGCAACAAAGTGCAGCGCGGTGAAACAAAGTGCAGGGCGGTACAACAAAGTGCAGCGCGGTGCAACAAAGTGCAGCGCGGTGCAACAAAGTGCAGCGCGGTGCAACAAAGTGCAGCGCGGTGCAACATAGTGCAGTATGGTGCAACATGGTGTGACACGTGCAACACGGTGCAACATAGTGTAATACGGTGCAACAGAGTGTGGTACAGTGCAACAGGGTGTGGCATGGTGCAACAGGTTGCGGCACAGTGCAACAGGGTACAGCAACAGGATGCAGTACGATCCAACAGCGTGCAGCAGGGTGTGGTACGGTGCAATAGCGTGCAGCAGGGTGCAACAGGGTGTGGCACAGTGTAATACGGTGATGGAGAGAAGAAATCAAGGGCAACATAGTGCAGCACAGTGCAACACGGTGTGTCAAGGTGCAACATGGTGTAATAAGGTCAACAGGGTGTGGCATGGTGCAACAGTGTGCGGCACGGTGCAATAGAGTGTGACATTATGCAATTGGGTGCAGCATGGTGCAACAAGGTGCAACATGTTGCAACATGTTGCAGCACAGTCCAACACGGTTTGTCATGGTGTGGCACAGTGCAACAGGATATGGCACAGTGCACCATGCCTCACCCTATTGACCGTATTACATCATGTTGCACCGTGACACACCGTGTTCCACTGTGCTGCACTATGTTGTCCTTTTGTTGTTTTCTTCTCTCCATCACCATGTTGCACTGTGCAGCAACATGGTTATACATGGTGTGGCATAGTGCAACACATTGCGGCAAGGTGTGACACAGTGCAACACAGTGACGGAGAGAAGTAAACAACCGAAGGCCAGTTCTATTACACAACTAAGTGGCACGGCGCAACATAGTGGATCAAAGTGCAACATAGTAGAGCACAGTGCAACATAGTGCAGCACAGTGCAACAAGTTGCAACAAGTTGCAACACGTTACAACACATTGCAGCACAGTGCAACACGGTTTGTCATGGTGTGGCACAGCGCAACAGGATGTGGCACGGTGCAACAGCGTGTGGCACAGTGCAACAGGTTGCAGCATGGTGCAACAAGGTATGGCACAGTGCAAAAGGGTGTGGCACGGTGCAACAGGCTGCGGCACAGTGCAACAGGGTGTGGCACGGTGCAACAGCGTGCAGCATGGCGCAACAGGGTGCGGCACAGTGCAACACAGAGATGGAGAGAAGAAAACAACAAAAGGGCAACATAGTGCAGCACAGTGCAACACGGTGTGTCACGGTGCAACATGACGTAATATGGTCAATACGGTGAGGCATGGTGAAACAGCGTGTGGCACAGTGCAACAGAGTGCAGCATCATGCAATAGGGTGCGGCATGGTGCAACAAGTTGCAGCACGTAACAACACGTTGCAGCACAGTGCAACACAGTGTGGCATGATGTGGCACAGTGCAACATGGTGCAGCACAGTGCAATATGGTGCAACATTGTAGTGTTCGATTATTTCGAAAATCCTGTAATATTCCGGCCAGTTCTGTTATTCAGTACTTGTAGTAAACACTTCCGGTCTGGCGAGATCCCAAGCATGGTATTCAGTAGTTTGGTTCTCTTTTGTTCTTCCTAAAACATTATAAAGACATTACATCTGGCGACGAGATATGGTCAGCATTGAAGCTAAGGACCCCAGGAAGGCTCTGAGACTGCTGTTTAGTGATGACAAGGAGGAAAACTGACAGATTTTGATGAGGATCCCAGGACTCACCCAGGACCCACAGGACTGATCTGGCCCCCATTACACAGCAAACTACAGGGAAATTGATGCCAAAACTAAGGGAGTACATGCCCCCAAAACCTTGTTTATAAGTAATACCTGTGACAATATTATGAACTGACTATTATCTAAAGGCCCTGTGAGGTAATTGTGCATATGCTGAAACATGCAGTCAGGCCCCACAAGTAGGAGATTCTGAGCGAATTTGACCATACATGTAAGAGGATCCATGCCCAAATTTTTCAAAGGGGCTGTGTATGATTAACTTTATATGTAGGCCTAGTCACAGGATACTTTCACATTAATTACAAGGAAGGAAGTCAAGTCTTATTATCAGATCTCAGGACCCAATACAATAAAGGCTGTCCTAGATTTCTGAGTGCTACAGTGACAATTTAGTGGTAAAAGTGGACAAAGTGAACTATTATTCTTCAGTGGTAATTCATCATATAAGTATCCATCATGGCCGTGTCTCTACCACCATTTCCATCGTTTGATCTATCGGACAGGAACAACGTAGGTGTCAGGTGGCAAAAATGGGTACGGCGTTTTGAGAACTTAATGACGGGTTTAACGATAACCAACGCAGCGAGGAAAAAGGCGCTTATGTCACACTACGCAGGCGAAGAGGTTGACGATATTATCGACACCTTAGTGATCCCCACACAGACGGTGAGGATGTGTACACGGTATTTCGCGATGCTCTTAACGCACATTTCTTACCACAAATGAACACTGAGTACGCAATCTACGAATTTCGCACGCGTTCACAGGAACAGGGTGAGACACTCGACATGTACGTCACCGAACTGAAAAAGTTGGCGAAATTTTGTAACTTTCCGGACTTGGATCGCAAGTTGAAATCGCAAATCATACAGAATTGCCGATCATCAAAACTTCGTATGCAATCACTCGAGAATCGCGGCTGGACGCTGAACCAGGTCCTTGACAAAGGTCGGGCCATGGAACTTTCAGAACGCCAGGCCGGTATCATCGAACGTGGCGAGACATCAGTAAATCGCATCAAGACGCCGAAGAACACGAGTAAGCCGAAACAGCAACCGTGGCAGGGCAAAGGTAAACCGTG
Organism: Lepidonotus clava; assembly: GCA_936440205.1. NCBI lineage: Eukaryota > Metazoa > Annelida > Polychaeta > Phyllodocida > Polynoidae > Lepidonotus > Lepidonotus clava. The sequence goes on from OW387140.1 coordinate 45,012,667, forward strand.
GAAAGGACAACCTAAGCAGTGCGGACAATGCGGCGCGTCACATGGCGGTGACCTCAAAAATTGTCCCACATATGGACGAGAGTGCGGCAAGTGCGGCAAATTAAATCACTACGCGAAACTCTGTGAGACCCCTACCGATGCGAGTGCGAAGAAGACGCCGTGGAAAAAGGGAAGGAGGCACGCACGAGTTAACGAAGTAGAAGAGGACGAAACTCAGGAGGAAGAGTCGGAGGATAATTACGTCTACACGATCCATGAGGCCGAGACCCTGGACAGTAGCGAAGACGAGGACGCACAGTACGTGTATACTCTACGGGCCGTAAACAACGGGACCAGACGGGCCAAACTACCGAGGACAATCGTCAAGGTTAATGGTACCGAGACCGAGTTTATCATCGATACCGGAGCAGGACTCAACATTCTCGACAAAGACGGGTTTCGAAAACCTCAAAGTGAAGCCACAGTTTGAAAGCACAAACATACGCGTTAGAGCATACAAGTCCGAAATACCGATCACCATACTAGAAAAAAGTCCAGGAGAGGAAAGCGCATGCCGTCTTCTATGTTACCGGCGGACATGACGGCTCCCTACTTATATGTGACACCGTGGAAGCCCTAAGGTTAGTGACAGTCGACAAGAAGCTCCTGTTAGCAGTAAACGCGGAAGTAGAGACCGACCCTCTTTACCAAGGAGTTGGCCTACTCAAGGACTTTTCAGTGAAGTTACCCATCGACGATAGTATTCCCCCAGTTGCGAAGCCCCATAGGAGGATCCCTATCAATTTCCGTGAGAAGGTGGAGGAGAAGCTTCGACAGCCTGAGAAGGATGACGTCATCGAGAGAGTGGATGGACCTACACCGTGGGAATTGCAACCAGTGTTCCCACTGAAGTCCGGAGATCCGACTGACATACACATGTGTGTGGACATGAGGAGCGCCAACAAGGCAATATTACGCACATGCCACATAACTCCTACGATAGAGGAAATCGTCAGCGATCTTAACGGGGCAGTAAAATTCTCTAAGTTGGACCTTAACCAAGGATACCATCAGCTGATGCTGGATGAAGAGTCGCGTTACATCACCACCTTCACCACGCATGTCGGACTGTTCCGTTACAAACGTCTAAACTTCGGAATATGCTGCGCATCGGAGATCTTCCAGAACGCGATCCACGAGTCTCTAGGAGGAATCCCAGGAGTTCTAAACGTGAGTGACGACATCCTGCTGTACGGGAAATCCCAGGAGGACCACGACAAGAACCTGCAGCAAGTCCTACAGAGGCTGCGAGAGAAGGGACTTACTCTCAACAAAAAGAAGTGCGCATTCGGCCAGGACAACCTGAAGTACCTCGGGTACATCTTCGCAAAGGAAGGTATGTCACCGGACCTGGATAAAGTGTCAGCACTAAACAACGCAACCGCCCCCAGCAATCCAACAGAAGTACGATCTCTGCTGGGTATGGCGAACTACTGTTCCCGCTTTATCCCGGACAATGCTACGATCACTGAGCCTATGAGAGGACTCATGAAGAAGGACAGTGAATGGGAGTGGGGTAAACCCCAGGAGGACACCTTCAACGAGCTGAAGCAGTCACTCAGGGAGGACACCGAGACGCAGTACTACGACCCTAAGAAGACGACTGAGATAATAGTTGACGCTAGTCCGGTAGGTCTCGGGGCGATACTTGTGCAGAACACCAAGGACGAGAGGGTCGTAATAAGCTACGCAAGTCGTGCTTTAACCTCAGTGGAGCAGAGGTACTCTAAGACCGAACGAGAAGCTCTCGCAGTCTTCGGCTGTGAACATTACTATCTCTATGTCCTGGGCAGCCGGTTCACAGTAGTTGCGGACCACAAACCGCTCACCACAATATACAACAACCCGCAGTCAAACCCACCAGCAAGGATCGAGCGTTGGACTCTCCGGCTACAGCGTTATGACATGACGGTAGTGTACCAACCGGGTAAGGATAATCCCGCCGATTACCTATCCAGACATCCCGACCCTCATCCGAAAGCCTACCGAGCAGAGAAGGACGGTGAGGAGTACGTGAACTTCGTAGCAGTTAACGCTGTTCCGAAAGCGATCACATTCAACGAAGTACGCGAGGAAACCCAAAAGGATGAGGTTCTCCAGCAGGTCGCCACCGCTGTGAGAACAAATCGTTGGGACAAACTCTTGGACAAGAAGAGCCCTGATCGTGACACCTTTAAATCGTTCTACAAGGTTAGGAGTGAGATCACGGTCGCACGCGATAGCTCTTACCTACTTAGAGGGACTCGACTTATCATGCCGTTAGCGCTCCAGGATAGAGCTATCGACCTGGCACACGAAGGACATCAAGGACTCGTCAAGTCAAGGAGAATGACACGTTGAAATCTACCTTGAACGACCAGGTAAATCGATCCTCTTCCACCACGGATATTGATAAAAAGATACAGGATGTCATGAAGAGAGAAGTTCAAAAGAAAACTGTGGTTATCGATGGTATACCCGAGGGTTACAGCGACGATGCTAATATGATAGCGCATGAGATCTGTTTTGAAACTGGTCACCCTGCCACTGTCAACGACCTGGAGAATGCTTACAGAAGGGGGAAGAAGCAAGAAAAGCAAAAGCGTCCAAGACCGATTGTGGTTGAGTTCAAGAGCAAGCAGCTACGTGACGGTGTATACAGGGACAGACAGAAAATAAAGAACAACCCCAGCTGTAAGACCGTATGGATTAACGAGAATCTAGACGAAGGGCAGAGGACAAATAGGTCTAAATTAAGAGCCATGGCGGACCTGGCACGAGAAGATGGCAAAGAGGCCAGGGTGGTTGGTGATATCTTAGTGGTCAATAGTATCAAATATACAGTGAACGACTTACACAAGCTGGCACCTGACCTAACTCTTGAGGACGCCTTCACGATCTGTGACGGGGAGTATATTTTCTTCCAGTCGGAGAACAGCTGGTGTTCGAGCTTTGCTACCGTAGACATCACATACAGAGGAGTGAACTACACCAGCATTGAACAAGGAATAAGTCACCTGAAGGCCTTAAGAAACGGCCACCATGCCCTGGCTGAGAGAGTAATGAAGGAAAAAGATCCACGACGCTGTAAAGCTATGGTAAAGAACATTGACACACTCCCTATGTGGAATGATGAGCAGTTCGAAGAGATGGCGGGGCTAGTCCATGAAAAATTCAAGGTCCCCTTCTTCCGACAAGAGATGAGAGGTACGAACAACTTGAAATTTGTCGAATGCACACGAGATAGGCTTTGGGCCTCAGGCGAGCCACTACGGTCGAAGGCTTTGAAAGATCGAAAATGGACAGGCCAGAACAAGCTAGGACTCATCCTAGACAAAGAGAGGGATGACATTCTTCGGGAAGATCCCCTAACTGCTGACTGACCCGCCAAACAGACAATGGAGAGAGGGAAAAATACCATTGATGAGCCCAGAAGATCTCAGAGGATTAAACCCACTGCTGGCAAGACGACGAAAGCAACACACACCCGTAAGACAAGAACACGGAAGCAGACGATGGAGGAGGCGGATACTAGTGATTCTTCCACTGAAACCGAAGATACACAGCCCCAAAACGTCGATACTGAGACGGTAGGGCATAAAGACAAATAATGAATCGACTAGTTTAACCTGTTAAACTATACAAATATCTTGAGGCTGACTTCTCTCCGGCTGGACTGGTTTGTTGTGAAATAGGGCGCCGCCATCTTGGTGAAGAAACGGAAGGGAACTTCTGCGCATGCGCGAAATAGAGTCAACTTCCGCCTTGCTCGACAAACACCAATTTTGAAAAGTCCTTTTGTAAAACCACCCCAGAATATCTCGCAGTACTCACCATGATCCGAATGACAGTATTTGGGGATGGCAGGACCTCCTTCCTACAGCCCTACATAGACGCCAGGAACGATACCAACGTTACGATAACGGTCAAAAGCCAACCAGGAGCGGGGATCAAGGGCGCTGTGTCATCGGCCTACGGGTTTAGCGCACTTCACAAATACGATAACTGTCTGGTCTTTGCAGGCGCTTCAGATTTTTTAAGATGGGACGTCACAACCCAGAGATACAGATTTCCTTTTACAACGGAGGAGGAGGTAGTTGACCACATGGCGGGTTTGATTAACGAGGCAGAAGTGGCATACCATAAGGCCTACCCGGACGGCCTGTTGATGTTTTGTCAAGTTTCCGGACTGGACCTACATAGGTATCTGTGGTGCGCGGACGCCTGCTTTGACCACCAAAGGATCTTGAACAATTCGATTCCGGACATAAACAAGGAGATAGCGGTAGTGAATACTAGGAACCACATTCCAACCTGCTGGACCTCCCGCCAAATGCACCACCATAGAGGAAAACATAGGTACACACACGATTATTCACTGTTAAGTGATGGATTTCACCCTTCCTGCCACCTCCTCGACTTGTGGGCTCAACAAATAGTAAATACCGCCTGGCACTGTTCTTAAATATACGAACTAAAAAGAGAAGAAACACTTAACTAATTCCTAATTATCTGTTTTCTGACCCCTAAACAGCTATGTAGGGGGCCGGAACAAAGACTGTTGACGAACTAATTTATTTTTTACTACTAAATCATTAATATTTGATCTCAAACGAAAAATAGATGTGATATTTTATTTTATGCTATCTAATCTATCTTTGCTCCTTGAAGCGGGTGCTAGGCTGAACGCCTACCTTTTTTACTCTTATATTTATGTACTTTCATCAGTATGTAGATACAGGTGAAAACTGCGATCATCACATCCCTTTTCATCTCTTAGCTCATGGAGTACTTTATTTTCTTGTATGATTGTATATTATGAATAGTATTGCCAAGAAAGGATACAGAGTGGTTTTTTGGAACGTTCGTAGTATTTGCAACAAGTTGGATTCCATTAGGTTAATGATTGACTCTTCTGATTACCATTTTATTTGTATAAATGAATCCTGACTGCAGGAGAATGTTTCCACCACTTTTCTAAATATTCAAGGTTTTAAGGCGTATAGATCTGATAGGAAAACGCAGAATAACCAGGGTTTCGTTAAAAGAGGAGGAGGGCTGCTGACTTACTGTAGAAATACATTAGACTGTCGCTTATTGAACCCAGCGGAATTGTGTATTTCAAATAACTATATTGAATCAATGGTCATTCACCTATCCGTTACTGGTATGAAGCCACTCTACGTCATAAATATTTATTGGCCACCTGATGGTGATTTTAAAAACTTTATTGATACCTTACAATACATTGTGAACTTGCTACCAAAGCGGGAGCACTGTGAAATAATATTAGGAGGTGACTTTAACACAGATTATAGTAAAAATGGACAAGAAAATACAAAATCTTTAAAAAATTTTGTCAAGGCAAACTCTTTTCAACAATACATAGATAAGCCTACCTGACCACTGTATGGCAAAGCTACTATCGATCTAATATTTTCAAATAGTAATAGAGTTCAATTTTCAAACACCCTTGACTGGAGTCTTAGTGACCACCTCCCTGTCCTCATTAATATTAAAAAAGGCAAGATACCTGCCCCAAAGTGTATTTTTACGGGTAGGTCATATCGTTATTTAAATTGTGAAAGATTATTTGAATTAATGGAGGTAAATGGGTTTTCTGAAGTAGCTGCAGGAAACGATATTAATCTTACATCAGCAGATATAAATAAAATTATATTGAATGCTTTAGATTTGCACATTCCTACTAGAACTTTTAGTTTTAAACAAACAAAAGCAGAATGGTTGACAAACGAAATATTAGAATTTATGAAAGACCGTGATGCGGCTTTGAGAAAAGCTAGGCGAACAAATCGAGAGGAGGACAGGCAAACAGCTAGAACCTTAAGAAATATCACTAACTCTATGGTCAAACGGGCCCGATCAAACTTTATTAAATCTGAATTAATACATCAGGCAAAAAACCCAAAAAAATTCTGGAAAATATTATCGAACCTAATAACCCCTCAGAATAATGATCCAGTTAAGTTATCTGATGAGAATGGTGTTGTACTAGACTCAAATGGAACTGCAGAATTAATAAATAAATATTTTTCTGACATAGGAAAGGTTCTAGCTAACAAAATACCCGGAAACTCGGACTTTATAGATGCTTATAATAATCAAAATATTGAGGAGGAGTTTGATCTAAATTATTTTAATCAACAAGAAATTGAAAAATGGGTATCACTTATAGATATCTCTAAGTCAAGCAGTACAGAAGGTATTTCCAGTCTTATATGGAAGAGAGTTATGGAGCGTTTTACACCTGTATTTCTTACCTATTTCAATAAAATAATTGATCAAGGTATTTATCCTGATAGCTGGAAAACGGTCACTGTTGTCCCGATACAAAAAAAAACAGACATTAAGAACCCAAGTGATCTTAGACCGAAACCCCTTTTGCCTATATTAGGGAAAGTTGTCGAACACCTGATTCACTCACAAGTTTCCACTTTTCTGGATGACAATAATATAATCGATGACCGTCAATTTGGATTCAGGCCTAACCACTCGACTGAAATGGCAGTTTTTACTCTCACAACGGAAATATATAATATTCTAAATAAAAATGATAATGCCATTGCAGTTTATTTCGACCTGAAAAGGAAGCGTCATAGGGCCGCAGCTCTTTTAATCAAATTGCAAGAATTCCTAAACATATGAAAGTTATTATGTATGCTGATGACTTGGTTCTTTATTCATCGTGTCACTGTATTGATATAGATACGTTTAATGTTTTGAATCGAGATGTTAGTATGATTAAGAGTTGGTGTGATGTAAATAAGTTAACCATAAACGTATCTAAATCGAATGTCCAATTTTTTCCGAAAAACAAATTTGTTGATGTTAACACACTACAAGGGACATATCATATTATGGTAGGGAATGAAAAACTTTCTTATGTGGACTATTTTAAATATCTTGGGGTAGACATAGATAGTAATCTCAACATGAAAGCACACTTAAATAATGTATACAAGCTAGCCGGACACAAACTCTCACTGTTGAGAAGAATCCGTCCATATATAACCATGAATGCCTCCTTACTAATATTAAAATCGAAGTTTGTAGGAGTTATTGATTATGGGCTTGTTTTCACCACTGTGGTGCCTAAGGCTAAGCAGGAAGAGCTTCAGACCATGCAAAATAATGCTATAAGGTGTTGTCTGAATGTGCAGGACCCCCGAGACCAACATGTCTTAGATTTGCATCGAATTTCGAATGTCAATTACATACAGGATAGATTGATTTGTAAATTACTTGTATTAATTAAAGCTTGTATACAAAAGGGAAACATACCAATTGTACAACGAGATATTAATATCAGGAATAATAATATGATGACCATAGACATCCCTGTACCAAGAACACGATACTATAGAAAAACACCATTTTATTGGGGGTCACAAATCTGGAATGCTCTTCCACTATCAACTAGGCTTGAAGACTCTAAGCAACGCTTTAAAGGCCTGATATACCAAGGTTTACATGATAATACTATACGTATTGAATTTCCTGAATGAGTGACTGATTACCGTTTTGCTTGTCTGGTTTTTTTATTTTATTTTTACTTTACCTACCCGCCAATTCTCTGTTTGTTCGACATATCTTGCTTGAGCTATCTTTGCTTTAACCTTGTATGTATGAATGTTACCGTATGCTGATGTAAATAAATATAAATAATGCCATATTAGGTTATATTATATATCATTAACCAACGAGTACACTCTGATCCAATACAAAAACTTGAAATAGAATGTGATCTATGTCAGAAGTTAACTGATTGTTTATTACTCCTTGGGCACGCTCATACTCCATCTAATGTGATTTCACCCATTACAAATGTATCGTGATATTTTTTTCTGATACTATATAATGTCTGAACACCATCAAATCTGTAAATATTTCTTCCTGACCGAGCACTGGAGCCGGAGGAAGACCAGGCTTAGGCCTGAAAAGGTTTCAGTTTAAATAAAGATTGTTCAAAAAAAAAAAAAAAAAAAAAGTCGAAACAGTTAATCCGGACCAAGGTGTGGTTCCCTAGCATCGACAAGAAGATGGAAAGACGCATTGATTCCTGTTTGCCTTGCCAGGCAACAGTCAAAAGTTGTGACGATACACCCGCTAAGATGACACCACTTCCCGACGGACCCTGGAAATCACTTAGTGCCGACTTCTATAGACCGCTACCTACCGGCGAATATCTCCTTGTTGTAATCGATGACTATTCCCGTTTCCCAGTAGTTGACATTGTGTACTCGACAAGTGCCCGAGTTGTCATCCCTGCACTTGATAAGACATTTTCTATCTTCGGCATTCCAGACGAACTCAAAACGGATAATGGTCCACCGTTCCAAGGGAGCGAGTTCTCAAGTTTCGCAAGGTACATGGGATTTATACATCGCAAAGTGACGCCCTTATGGCCGCGAGCCAATGGAGAGTGCGAGAGGTTCATGCGAAATCTCGGAAAAGTAGTTCAAGGAGCCTGCACTGAACACAAACCGTGGAAGCAGGAACTGTATAAGTTTCTCCGCAACTACCCCGCGACGCCTCACTCCACTACTGGAAAATCTCCGTTGTGTGCGTTGTTTGGTCGCGAGCCCAAGACGAAATTCCCAATCTCTTCCGAGGAAAAGAGGGAGGATCAGGAAATGCGCGAAAAGGATGCGAACCAAAAGGCAAAAATGAAGGAGTATGCCGACCAAAGGAGACATGCGACAAAGTGTGACCTAAACCCAGGAGACACAGTGCTAGTGAAACAGCCGACGCACAACAAAACAACGGCACCATATGACAGCAACCCATATGTCGTTGCTGCACGAAAAGGCACTATGGTCACAGCGCGGCGCAAGGACAAACAAATCACCAGGAACAGTTCTCACTTTAAGCGTGTCAGTGATAACCACATAGGAGACGTCAGTTCTGATGACGAAAGTGACGTGATAACGCGCCAACCCGTAACGTTACCCATGCCACCTGACCACACTCGAACTGCAGCTGGACCGACACCAGAGAACACTGCGGATAACGACTTTATCCCGCAGACTCCGCCCAGACCACCACCTCTGCAGAGAGCCACTCCGAGCTCTGTGCCCAGATCACCACCTGTGCAGAGAGCCACTCCAAGCTCTGTGCCCAGACCTGTGCCTAACCCATCACCAGTGCAGGCGAGACCATGCAGGGCATGGCGTGAGCCCACCTGGATGAGAGATTATATTAATAAGTAACAGGGCAAAATAATCCCCTAGTCCTAGAGGCCTTTTACAGGGAAGTCTACCCTTGCCTCTTTGTTTCGGTCAAGTCATTCTAAAGTTAAAGTTAAAAAGTATAAGATACATATCTTTAGCACTACTGTGACTTTATATACTATGTCGAACTGTTATATGTTCATGTGTTCAAAGACTACAAAACCAAAGACTGCTTGAAGAGCAAAGATCTCAGAGACAGTTTAACTATCATACTAAAGTAGTATTATCTCCCATATAGACATTATAAGTAGTAGATATGGGTTTATAACCAAAAAGGGGAGAGATGTAGTGTTCGATTATTTCGAAAATCCCGTAATATTCCGGCCAGTTCTGTTATTCAGTACTTGTAGTAAACACTTCCGGTCTGGTGAGATCCCAAGCATGGTATTCAGTAGTTTGGTTCTCTTTTGTTCTTCCTAAAACATTATAAAAACATTACAAACATGGTTATACATGGTGCGGCATGGTGCAATACATTGCGGCAAGGTGTGACACGGTGCAACACAGTGACAGAGAGAAGTAAACAACAGAAGGCCAGTTCTATTACACAACTAAGTGGCATAGTGCAACATAGTGGAGCACAGTGCAACATAGTGCAGCACGGTGCAACATAGTGCAGCAGAGTGTGACATGGTGTGTCACGGTGCAACATGATGTAAAATAGTCAACAGGGTGGGCATGGTGCAACAGGGTGCTGCATGACGCAACAGAGTGCAGCACCATGCAATAGGATGTGGCATGGTGCAACACGGTGTAGCACTGTACAACAATTGGGCACGGTGTGGCATGATTTGGCACAGTGCAACACGGTCAGTCCGGCGCAATATGGTGAAACACAGTGCGGCATGGTGCAACACATTGTGGCAAGGTGTAACACGGTGCGACACAGGTCAACACTGTGATGGAGAGAAGTAAACAAAAGAAGGGCAGTTCTGTTACACAACTGAGTGGCACATAGTGAAACATGGTGCAACATAGTGCAGCATGGTGCGACATGGTGTGTCACGGTGCAAAATGGTGTCAAAAGGGTGCGGCATGGGGCAACAGGTTGTGATACAGTGCAACAGAGTGTGGCACAGTGCAACAAGATGAAGCACGGTGCAACACGGTGTGGTACTGTGAAACACGGTGCGGCATGGTGCAACACATTGTGGCAAGGTGTAACAAGGTGTAACACGGTGCGACACCATGATGGAGAGAATAAAACAAAAGAAGGGTAGTTCTGTTACACAACTGAGTGGCACATAGTGAAATATGGTGCAACATAGTGCAGCATGGTGTGACATAGTGTGTCACGGTTCAACATGGTGTAATACAGTCAACAGGTTGCGACACGGTGCAACAGGTTGCGACACGGTGCAACAGGGTGTGGCACGGTGCAACAGGGTGTGGCACGGTGCAACAGGGTGTGGCACTGTGCAACAGGGTGTGGCACAATATGGCGCAACATGGTGAAATACAGTGCAGCACAGTGCAACATAGTGTAGCATGGTGCAGCATGGTGTAGCATGGTGCAAGACAGTGTGACATGGTGCAACAGGGTACAGCATGGTGCTGTACTAATAGCTTAGTACTTTTAATATATTATCATCTTCTATAATTTAGTTAGGATCAGACCTAGCAAGTCTACCTCTAGGCAGAGACATTTTACGCTCCTAGCGCCACCTGTTAACCAGTATAAAAGGTGTTGCAAAGGTAGGGAGCGAGTTAGTTAGGAGTTAGAGTTTAACCATAGAGTTAGAAGAACTGCTCGGAGTAATACCTACGGCTCCTGCGCAGTATACTGGAGTTTACCAATACCAACAGCTTCGGACAAAGGATTGTGATAGAGCTAAGCATTAGGGCGGTCTGGAATGCGCTGGAACAACTTGTATTCTAAATGTGGTTGATCGCTGAGTAGGAGATGGGAAGGTGGACTGATGGAGACTTATTCACTGTGGCTTTGACTCGGGATGAGATGTTTGCTTCAATAAAAATCCTGTCACATTAAGAGCTTCCTCATCGTCCATTTCTTTTGAACTATTGGGGAATGGATGTATTAACTTTAAACGCAGGCTGATCGGCTCGATAGCCTGGATGAACGACTCATGGATCAATTAACTGTACACATCAAGCAGTATTAAATCAAACATTAACAATAGTTCAGTGCAACAGGGTGCAGCATGGTGCTACAGGGTGCAGCATGGTGCTACAGGGTGCAGCATGGTGCTACAGGATGTGGCATGGTGCAACAGGGTGCGGCACCTTGCAACAGGATGTGACACCGTGCTACAGGATGTGGCCTGGTGCAATAGCAGGGTTCCCACAGACTCGGAAGAATAAAATTCCATGACTTTTCCATGACTTTCCATGACCAATTCTGATTTTTCCAGGTTTACTTTCCAGGGTTCAAACAATTAGAGCCATTGGAAAAATTATACAATCAACAGCCTCCCATCACCCCTACAGCCGTCCTTTCCACACACGTATATGTGACAATTTAATGAGTGCAAGTACCTTCCAAGAAAGATCCAAATACCTATAAAATAATGCAACTAAAGCTTGTTCTCTTCTATTACGAAATCACTCAAGCTGATTTTCCATGACTCAGGTCAAAATTCCATGACTCTTGGTCAAATTTTCAAATTCCATGACTTTTCCATGACTTTCCATGACTACCTTCATTTTCCATGATTTCCAGGTTTTCCAGGTTGTGTGGGAACCCTGAATAGGGTGCGGCATGGTGCAATAGGGTGCAGCACAGTGCAACAGGGTGCAGCACAGTGCACCATGGCACAGCACAGTGCACCATGGCGCAACACGGTGAAACACAGTGCGGAACGGTGCGGCACAGTGCAACATGGTGCAACACATTGCGGCAAGGTGCGACACAGAGATACAGAAAAGAAAACAGAACTTCAGAAGGGCAGTTCTGTTACACAACTGAGTCAACTCACATCTCACACATCGTCACATGACAAATTGTACCTCTGACAGCCAGTACAGGAGTTTTAGAAACAACAAAGTAGAAGATTCATTATGTAAAGAGTGTGACAACATACAAACCGTGTCACATGTACTATTTCATTGTAAAAACAGTGACCTGAGTTCCAACAGGCAAATATTTGAAAACAAACTTTGCAAGTATGTTCATTCTTATAATACGCTTTCCGAAAAAGAAAAAACTATCATTGTCTTAGACCTACGCTTGACATGTAAAAGAGAAGACGAAGACAACACCATTGAATCTATTTGTACATTTGTCAAAAATACATATCAAATTGTACAACGCCTACCTCAGTGACATGAATGTAATGCTTACATTAGTCAATAAACTTACTTACTTACTACTTACTTACATCTGACTCTCACACCTGAACTTCACATGTTATACGTTTCTCCATAAGTACACCTTGAAATGAATTGACCAGTCATACTGTCCATTACGCATACACTATAGTGGTGCATATAAAATTACTTGATCCTTTGTTTTCACGCCGATTTATGTGAATTTGTTCGCTGCCAACCTGGCTTCGTCGAATTCGTCTGCTTTTCCTTCGAAAGTTATCAGCCTTAATAATGCTACCTGCGGAAACCAGCTAAGGTTACGCTGGTGCCCGGCCTGATACATAAGTTTAAAGTTATCCTTCTCGGGAACCAGCTCACGATCGCCGTGCGCATGCGCTGTGACGTCGTAGCAACCAGACAGGACTTCATTTCACCAGTAGAGCAGTTGTCAGGGCCAAAACCTCTCCAAAATGGTAAGATTACGCATTGTTTCTTACATTTTGTGCTTCTGGCATTGATTGAGTATCTAATGATTCTCATGTAAGTCTTAATTAATCCAAAATGTACTGTAAAGATCCATTTGTAGGCCTGTAGAAAAACACTTCCGAGGCTGAACGATTAGTCATCGACCGACTACTATGACAACACTGAACAGATGGTAACAGAGTCGGGATATTTACAATTTGTTTTGCGATCAACGCTCGAGAAATACTTATATTCTGTTGAATCCATAACAGTTTTTTCAAACTTCAGAAATAGATAACATGATCCCATCAAGAAGGTTTGTTGGCCAAGGCCAGCAGAGGTTTTAGACTAGCTTCAACTTTGCTCCAAGTTCCAACTCTGAGATTCAGGATGCATGGTTTTGGTTATGAGTCCTGACAGGTACTTGCAGGCTTCCCGATTACTGGGTTGAATCAGGCAGAGGAAAACTCAGTAATATCCCTTCATTTCAGTTATGTATATCAACACAAACAAGAATTGTGTACCAGGGCAGTATAATCTTTCTTAACAGTTTGAGTTTATTTTCATGCCAATCATGCATGGGCTACCCAATTTTTTGTTTTTCGATTTCATTCTGAGGGGCTAGGCTACCCAGTTTTGTTTTGTTTTTTTATTGATCAAGAAGTTAATATACATGAACTTCTCTTGCTTCCAATAATGCTTCCCACAGCCAGGATTTAGGGTTAATAAAAAAAATCATGCATAGATTCTTGTGAAACTAATTTTCTTACAATTTTGGATTCTAAAAAAATAGTGCATTTTGTGCATGTCCATTCAAACTATTTTTCTATAAATGCGCATTTATATTGGAAATCTTTGTCATTGATATTTCAGCTTGAGCATTTACATGATTCCTTCGCTTTTGGACTTGATTTTACAAATTCAAATGATGTCATGAATCATAATGTTTCCAATGTTCTCACAATTTTCCTCCATAAAAGTTTATTGGATGCTGACAACAAGTCCTCCTACATGGGTGCACCATTGAGGTCTTGTCATGTAACACATCCATGACACTGAAACATATATAATGATTACAACAGGCAGAAAGATATTGAATTCTAACATTGAATTTGATTGGGTCATTTAGAGTCTACCTAAAAGCCCTACATTTAGGACATGTCTGGAAGTCCGACGGATTTTTAAAAAAAAAATACTGGTGTACATGCCGTAGTTATATTTTGTAACATAAACTGCAAATGCTATAAGCCTAAGGTTTAAGTGTTTTTTAACGTCAGTGAAAAATGAATGGCATTTTCACTCTTCAACCCATATTTATAACTTGTGTCTCTGTCGTCAGCCGATCTTACCAGCATGGGTAGGTAATCTGAGTCCGTGGCCGATTGGAGTTTGTCCCAAAATTTGCGCGGTCACCAAGTGGAGTGAATCACTGCGGTTCTATCGTGTTTTCCACCCATTGATGTTGTTGACTAAAAGTATGTTGGTGGATGTATTTCTGGTGATTCTGACATCAAATCATTTGAACGCGCTTCACAGAGCTCCCTATTGATAGGCCAGCGGGTAACGTACCCTGAGGCCGTAAAAAGCAACCGACCTCAGTACAGAGTAGTTGTCCCTCCCAACACCTGTTGAGTAGAATCCGCTTGTATTTGTTACCAGAACAGATGTTAAAGTATCAAAAATAGAATTTTGTCTCAGAAGGTAGAGTTTTTTGCAACATTTTTACCCTCTCTAGTAAAGACTTAAGATATGACATTTTTATGAATTTATATGTTCTACACCCGTTTTTGATTAAATTGCTTATACCTGCTTATATTTAAAAGCACGTTTTATACACATCTTTTTGAAAATAAACTCTTCTCTTTTTTTTACACAAAAGAGTATACCCACTTTGGATGCATTTCAATTCCAATTTTTTTCTTTCTTCAACTATGAGATACTACTTAACAGGTGTATGGTAGGGCTAGGCAGTATGTATAGTTCATACCACCTTATGAATGCCTATCAATACTTCATATTGGTGTATAATTGTTCTGGGTCATGAAATGCATGGATTTTGTATTTTAATCAAGAATGTTTAAGCTAATGCCTAATATGATACTATTTTTCGTAAAAAGCGTCACTGGTATGGCTATTGGTATGGTTCCATGGTATTTCTCACTTTTTTGTTGATAACAAGACAACATTGTCGTCATTGCTGTATCAAACCCCTAAGTCTAAACAGATTCTTCATTAGCAATGTCAAACCTTTTTGAAAGGTTTTGGTTTTTATTAGGTATGCTTGAAAATTTGTATCTATTATCAGCAAACAAGGTAAAATACATTTGCTTGATTTTATTCTTATAATGCATCTACCCGTAAACCATGAATGCTATCGCCATAAATCCCATCACTAAATACAGTCACTAAACCTAATATTTTTTACAAAATTGACCTCTTTCACAATCACAAATCTTTTTCTCTGATTGAAAAAGATAATATACTGCTTGCACACATATATTCACTTTAATTAACTATGATTCCCAAAGGAAGCAACACAATGTGGAAAATATTCAAATGTCGTCAGATGTTTGGCATCAAATTCTTTATAATCATATCAACAGATTGAACATGATACCATATGTAACACACATCAGACTTAACTTATAAAAACAAACAAAATAAAAACAATCACAAGTGTTTTATAAGAAATCTAACTGTTTCTTTACTTCTGATAGTTCCTCATGAAAATTGCCACATGAAGTAATATTAATATATTTCCATATATTGGCGCGCAACCGCACATTTTTTCTGTGTGTAGTAATGTTTTCTGTCCTCTCGTTTTAGTCTGAGATTGAGGAAACCGTAAAGAGGATCCAGGCCCACCGGGGGGTGACCGGTGTCAGCATCCTGAACTGCGAAGGTAAGGTCTTCTCTGAAACTGGCATACTTTTTCAAAGCTAATAAGGTCAATCTTTCACTTATCAGTGCATTATGTGTTAGCAGTTGGTATAATCATAACACTTGAAGTAGTGAGTTTAATCAGTTACGAAACTGAATGTCTTTCCAATATGAACTCTTCACTTGACGTGACAAAGACACTTTACATATCTATTTCCCATAATTGACCTGTTCCTTTTTCTTGCGACTCCTCTCTCATTAATAAACGTAGAACTGTCCATTTGCAATTTGCTGTCTTTAAATTGTTAATAAAACCACAATTTCTTCTTCTTTGATTTCCCATAAATGTTAAGTCATTTTCCAATGTAAAAACTCTGGTGGAGCCTGTTCTGTTGATTAACATAAACTGTTTACAGTCTGATTATTTCTCTTCTGATTATCTCTCCAGGAATCACAATCCGTACAACACTCGACCATTCAACGTCGGTCCAATACGCCAGTCTTATCAATGTCCTGACCAACAAGGTGCGCAACATGGTGCGCGACCTGGACCCACAGAACGACCTCACATTCCTCCGTGTACGCACCAAGAAGCACGAAATTATGATTGCACCAGGTAAGGTCGAAGACAATGTTTGGAAAAAAAAAAAATTACCAGGGTTTTTTCTTCTTTTTTTTCAGTAAGTTAATTCAACTCCCAATAAGGTAAAACGAAAACATGAAATATTATGTTAGATAATGTTTGCACTCTTTAGGGGTATATAAAACCCGAAATTCTGTTCTCCATGCGAACATATTCTTTGATGGATTTCCAAAATGAAAGTAGTCACAGTGAAGAAATGCATAGAATAATGTATAAAGATATACATTTCTTCAATAATCAGTTTCCAGCCGAATTTGTAGAATTTGTGCGTGAAAAGATATCTTTAAATGTGTGAATCTATCTTTTTTGGCAATGAGTAACTGAGGCACTGTCATATAGATAATATTTACCTGGATAATATTTCTCTGGCTACTGAGAATTTACTAGATTAATTTCATGCTTCTATACGCCCAAATAAAGAGAAAGGGGAAATGCCTCTTTTGATTTCACTGCATGACTGAACAGTTCTATATCGGCCTTAGGTGTTGGGTGTTTTATAAGGACTTCGAGGTGATGTTTCATTTGTATATAACTGAGAAAATATATCTTTTCATGGTATCTAACTCTTAGCTTTCCATCTTCTCTCCACGTTTCTTGCAGACAGAGAATACACTATGATCGTTATTCAAGAGCCTCATATCAGCTAAAACTCTGCTCGGAGTTAGTTTCCAAATGCTAGATTTGACATGAAGTGTTGAGCCTTTTCCCCCTAATCTAACCCATGTATAAGCTGCTAACAGAGAAGTCTATACATGGACCAATCGCACAATTTTATCAGTCATTGACACCCATTTGACGAGACCATTCCAATGATTCTAATCCCACCAGATTTTTTGGCAGGAAACTAAAACCGATCCTATGCGAGAAGAATATCTGTCAATTTTAACTAATCTATGTCAGCAAAATCTGGTGTGATTAACACTTGTTCAAATGACTCATTTCCTTATCATTTGGACATTTATTATGCACAATATTTATTGGCTTTTTCTATACTTAAGAAACATTTCATAACTGTGTGTCAAATACTAAGATTGATTTATGAATGATACATTGAAAAAATGTTAATCCATGGTGTATTTGAATTCTAAAACTAGGCAACGAATTTTTTAATTTCTAATTACCATAACATCTGAACTATTTGGCTACATGTATGCTTATATTCTGCTCTTTCATGTGCATTTATCTTATGGACCAATATACAAATCCATTAAGAACGGAAAAAATATTCGATCCTTTTCTTAATATCTATGCAAACAAGTTTTCAGTATTGCAATTCTTTCATTTTCTTTAATTGTTTATACGGAAGACTTCTTTCATATTTAGCACTCTACTTTACCCTTAAAGAAATTCAAAATAATGCTTCTTTTTATATTAAATGGTGCTTCAAGAATTATCTTCTACTTACTTGTACATATATTTTTGAGGTTTATTCTTACTGCTTCTTGCATGCTACCTTGAAACAATTCTCCTATCTTTAGAGGACTACAATACTAATAGAGGTATTGAAAGAAATTAAATTAAGGTTTCTCTGCTAGACTTATCCACACCGATAACTGGAACGAATGGTGCATATCCTGAGAAATTCTAGATAAAATTAGATTCATAAGGTCAAAAATCCTTATTAACAGTGGTCATTATATTGGTGCTAATTGATCTTCTTCGTTATTTTTCAGATAAGGACTACACCATGATTGTTATCCAGAAGCCGGATACACGTTAAGCCACCCGGTCATGCTAGTACTATTTATGATGGCGATGAGATGAGTCCAGTTGAGATGGACGATCACGAAACACTGTCCCAGGGGAACCGCCTCGATCGCCATCTTTGTATATATATAATCACTTTCTCATAGGTGGCATGGTCAGGATGAACTCGCATGCGTTGATCCAATTCTGTTTAGAAAAAATACATTGGAATGATAAACATTCAGTTATTTAGTAGATTTTGTTAACGCATTTGACCAAATTTTGTTATGAATATCCAAGAGGAAAAAATTACAAAGGTTTGAGAGAAACTTGTAGAGTTATATTTGGAAAAGTATGAAAACAAAATGTTCCGGTAAACTATTCCAATGACAATGTACCTTCAAAGTATTGGATGTAAGGAGGTGGAAAATTGTCTTTGTATTTAGTGAATATTTCAAAGTAATGGGTAGATTTGGAAGTAGAATTGATTTCATTCATTTGAGGATTGATTCGCATTTTTATATGTAACATATTTTCATTGGGAGGGAGCAAGGGATCTTTTTCTTTTTCATTTCCATGTTTTCGCTTAATATTGGTGACAGTAATGGATTGTATAGAGATTCATTCCCCTAATACAGCCAGTTTGTCTGTAGTCGATATTTGTGTAAAACAGTTCAACACTACTCACTTATGAGAATGTACATTCAATTTACATTTTAAAAAATGGGCCATTAAATCGGTATAAAATTATTATATTTGTTGTTACAATTTGTTGATTCTAATCTGATTCTACCTTGTGTAGGTGTCATGACAATGAAACTTAAGAACTATAATTGTGAACAATGCTAATGTTCTGCGGAACCACCGAATTACTTTGGATTTTTTATGTGTTTTTACCCCCTCTAAATCTGGGAAGAAATATTGTCTTCTCGTGGGGAGTTATGATGTATTTGAATGTCGAAAGTAAGAACTATCTTTTCTGAGGAGCTAGTAACAATTTTAAAGCAAAACAGTTGAAGGTCTACCTAATTATATGATAAATGTGATTTAAAAATATGACAGGTGTAAGCAATTTTTGAATAATTTTCGAGAAAAAAAACAACTCAAGTTACTGGTAATTCTGCTTGACTTTTCAAGGATCTGATTCAAAGTTAGGAGTGTCAATGTTTGCTTGTGCGACCCTTGCTGTCTATTTGGTTTAGTATAGATTATTCTAACCCTCTTTAGGCTTTTTTTCGATAAAGATAGCCTGGTTGGTACATTTCCTTAGTGCCGACGGTCCTGAAGCCGGACGTTGAACTACCCCAAGAAACAAACTAGTTTTTCAGTGGGGACCCTGAAATTAGTACGGATTTTGAATACTGGTAGTCTTTAGAGGTGAACTTGAGGTAATGTGTATCAGAAATGATAATATTACAGAAAAGGAGAAGAGAACAATTTTACTCCCATTGAAATTTTTTCCTAAATATTTCTATCATGATAAGTCGAGCCTTATACCAGAAGTTTTACAGTAAATCTAGGTTAGCCCAAGAGAAAAAGACGAATGACAATACCCAAAATTTAAATGAAACCGTCTATGATGAGTACTATAGTAGGTTGCTACCGATGGACTGTTTGATGGCCAAAGGGGGGCAGCAGGGTATCTAGTCAGGGTCTAAATTTTCCGATTTTGGTCGGATTCGCGATTTTTTTCTCAAAAATCTGTTTAAAAATTTGATATTTAGAACATGTTTCACAATATTTCAAGACGCGTTTAGATTTTCCGATTTTTTCACTGACATCAATTTGCATCCCTGTACTGTAGTATTACGCCTGAAACTTTGTTCTCAATAACAGTAAATTGTGTACATACGCCAAGTCACAAAACTACTGGTCAGGGTCATATGGCTTCTCCAGCAGAAAGGAGGGTTTATATCGGGGTATGTATGTCGCCCGGAAGATTCTATGTACACGAGGATTTTCACGAAACACGAGGATACAGAACAACCTCGTGTGTATTAAGGACCATTATAGGCACGAGGTCGTTATTTTCGGAAATTCCATGCACGAGGCAGCCTCTCCTCATCTCACACAGCCTTCCCTTATCTCACACAGCCTTCCCTTATCTCACACAGCCTTCCCTTATCTCACACAGCCTTCCCTTATCTCACACAGCCTTCCCTTATCTCACACAGCCTTCCCTTATCTCACACAGCCTTCCCTTATCTCACACAGCCTTCCCTTATCTCACACAGCCTTTCGTTATCTACCACAGCCTTTCGTTATCTCACACAGCCTTCCGTTATCTCACACAGCCTTCCCCTGCCTCATACCACCTCCCCCTGCCTCATACCACCTCCCCCTGCCTCATAACACCTCCCCCTGTCTCATACCATCTCCCCCTGCATCATACCACCGCCCCGTCTCATACCACCGCCCCCTGTCTCATACCACCTCCCCCTGCCTCATACCACCTCCCCCTACACCATACCACCTCCCCCTACACCATACCACCTCCCCCTACACCATACCACCCCCCCCCCCCCTGTCTCATACCACCTCCCCCTGCCTCATACCACCGCCCCCTGTCTCATACCACCTCCCCCTGCCTCATGCCACCTCCCCCTGTCTCATACCACCTCCCCCTGCCTCATACCACCTCCCCCTGTCTCATACCACCTCCCCCTGTCTCATACCACCTCCCCCTGCCTCATACCCCCCCTGTATCATACTGCCTCCCCCTGCATCATACGATCCTCCCCCTGCCTCATACCGCCTCCCCCTGCCTCATACCGCCTCCCCCTGCCTCATACCACCTCCCCCTGTCTCATACCACCTCCCCCTGCCTCATACCGCCACCCCCTGCCTCATACCCCCCTGTATCATACTGCCTCCCCCTGCATCATATAACCTCCACCCTGCCTCATACCACCTCCCCCTGCCTCATACTATCTCCCCCTGCCTCATACCACCTCCCCCTGCATCATGTAACCTCCCCCTGTCTCATACTAACATCCCCCTGCCTCATACCACCTCCCCCTGCATCATGTAACTTCCCCCTGCCTCATACCACCTCCCCCTGCCTCATACTAACATCCCCCTGCCTCATACCACCTCCCAATGTATCTTACCACCTCCCCCTGCCTCACAACATCTTCCCCCTGCATCATACCACTTCCCCCTGTGTCATAC
Organism: Lepidonotus clava; assembly: GCA_936440205.1. Classification (NCBI taxonomy): domain Eukaryota; kingdom Metazoa; phylum Annelida; class Polychaeta; order Phyllodocida; family Polynoidae; genus Lepidonotus; species Lepidonotus clava. The sequence goes on from OW387140.1 coordinate 45,034,048, forward strand.
TGCCTACCCCTGCCTCATACCACTCTCCCCCGTATCATACCACCTCCCCCTGCCTCATACCATCCTCCTGCTACCTCATACCACCTTCCCCTGCATCATACTGTCTCCACTACATCATAGCACCTCCCCCTGCATCATACTGCCTCCCCCTGCCTCATACCACATTCCCCTGCCTCATACTGCCTCTCCCTGCATCATACTGCCTCCCCCTGCCTCATACCACCTCCCCCTGCATCATACTGCCTCCCCCTGCATCATATAACCTCCACCCTGCCTCATACCACCTCCCCCTGCCTCATGCTATCTCCCCCTGCCTCATACCACCTCCCCCTGCATCATGTAACCTCCCCCTGCCTCACACCACCTCTCCCTGCCTCATACCATCCTCCTGCTACCTCATACCACCTTCCCCTGCATCATACTGTCTCCCCCTACATCATAGCACGTCCCCCTGCATCATACTGCCTCCCCCTGCCTCATACCACATCCCCCTGCCTCATACTGCCTCCCCCTGCATCATACTGCCTCCCCCTGCGTCATACCACCTCCCCCTGCATCATACTGCCTTCCCCTGCGTCATACCACCTCCCCCTACGTACTTACTTTCTTCTCCCACAATGTGACCAACCATGTATGTCCCAACTTCTCCCATCCTATGACCAGCCACGTACCACCCTACTTGTCCCATCCTGTGGCCAACCATATACCTCCCTCACTGTCCTACCCTGTGACCAACTATGTACGATCCTACTTGTCCCACCCTGTGACAAACCATGTACCATCCTACGTGTCCAACCTGTGACCAACCATGTGCCACCGTACTTGTCAAACTTTGTGACTAACTATGCACCACCCTACTTGTCCGCCGGGTTTTGATCCTCTGCTGTTTGCCCCCCCTGTCACCTTCATCTCATAGATTCGATCACCAAAGACAGAATTGGTCCCAACTGGTTTTCGCCGTGAAAATGACCCTGGCTGTCGGTACGGCGTAAAACACTCAACACTCACTCACTCCCCTACTTGTCCCACCCTATGACCAACTATGTGCGTCCCTACTTCTCCGACCCTGTGACCAACCATGTACCTCCTTACTTCTCCCACCCTGTGACCAACCATGTACCACACTCACTGTCCCACCCTGTGACCAACCATGTACCTCTTTATTTGTCCCACCCAGTGACCAACCATGTTCCTCTCCCATTGTCCCATCCTGTGACCGACCATGTACCTTTACACTGTCCCACCCTGTGACCAACCATGTACCTCCCTCACTGCCCCATCCTGTGACCAACCATGTACCTCACTCACTGACCTACCCTGTGACCAACCATGTACCTTCCTCCTTCTCCCACCCTGTGACCAACCATGTCCCTCTCTCACTGTCCCATCCTGTGACCAACCATGTACCTTTACACTGTCCCACCCTGTGACCAACCACGTACCTCCCTCACTGCCCCATCCTGTGACCAACCATGTACCACACTCACTGACCTACCCTGTGACCAACCATGTACCTTCCTCCTTCTCCCACCCTGTGACCAACCATGTCCCTCTCTCACTGTCCCATCCTGTGACCAACCATGTACCTTTACACTGTCCCACTCTGTGACCAACCATGTACCTCCCTCACTGCCCCATCCTGTGACCAACCATGTACCACACTCACTGACCTACCCTGTGACCAACCATGTACCTTCCTCCTTCTCCCACCCTGTGACCAACCATGTCCCTCCCTCACTGCCCCATCCTGTGACCAACTATGTACCACACTCACTGTCCTACCCAGTGACTAACCATGTGCCTCCCTCACTGCCCCATCCTGTGACCAACCATGTACCACACTCACTGTCCTGCCCTGTGACCAACCATGTACCTCCCTCACTGCCCCATCCTGTGACCAACCATGTACCACACTCACTGTCCTACCCTGTGACTAACCATGTACCTTCCTCCTTCTCCAACCCTGTGACCAATCATGTTCCTCTCATACTGCCCCACCCTGTGGCCAACCTTGTACCTCTCTCACTTTCCCAGCCTGTGACCAACCATGTACCACACTCACTGTCACACACTGTGACCATCCATGTACCTCTATCACTGTCCCATCCTGTGACCATCTATGTACCTCCCTCACTGACCTACCCTGTGACCAACCATATACCTTCCTCCTTCTCCCACCCTGTGACCAACCATGTTCCTCTCACACTGTCCCACCCAGTGGCCAACCATGTTCCTCTCTCACTGTCCCATCCTGAGACCAACCATGTACCACACTCACCGTCCCACCCTGTGACCAACCATGTACCTCCTTACTTGTCCCACCCTATGACCAACCATCTACCTCCCTCACTGTCCCATCCTGTGACCAACCATGTACCACACTCACCGTCCCGCCCTGTGACCAACCATGTACCTCCTTACTTGTCCCACCCTATGACGAACCATCTACCTCCCTCACTGTCCCATCCTGTGACTAACCATGTACCACCCTCACTGTCCCACACTGTGACCATCCATGTGCCTCTCTCACTGATCCCCTAAACAGGGAGGTGTTATCTGACAGGGGGCGATGCTGTGAGATAGGGGAGAGGCACTATGAGAGAGGGGGAGGCCATACGAGATAGTCAGAGGTAGTATGAGACAGGGGACGACTGTATGAGACAGGGGGAGTTGCTATGAGATAGGGGGAGGCAGTTTGAGGCAGGGGGAGGTGGTATGATATAGGTGGAGGCAGGATGAGAGAGGAAGAGGCGGTATGAGATATGGGTAGGCGGTATTAGAAAGGGTGAGACTGTATGAGACAGGGGGAGTTGGTATGAGATAGGTGGAGGCGGAATGAGACAGACAGAGGCAGTATGAGATAAGGGAGGCAGTATGAGATAGGGGGAGGTGGTATGAGACAAAGGGAGGCAGTATGAGATAGGGGAGGCGGTATGAGATAGGGGGAGGCGGTATGAGATAGGGGAGGCGGTTTGAGATAGGGGGAGGCAGTGTAAGATAGGGGGAGGTGGTATGAGATAGGGGAGGCGGTATGAGATAGGGAGGTGGTATGAGATAGGGGGAGGTGGTATGAGACAAGGGGAGGCAGTATGAGATAGGGGAGGCGGTATGAGATAGGGGGAGGAGGTATGAGATAGGGGGAGGTGTTATGAGATAGGGGAGGCGTTATGAGATAGGGGGAGGTGGTATGAGACAAAGGGAGGCAGTATGAGATAGGGGAGGCGGTATGAGATAGGGGGAGGCGGTATGAGATAGGGGAGGCGGTTTGAGATAGGGGGAGGCGGTGTGAGATAGGGGGAGGTGGTATGAGATAGGGGAGGCGGTATGAGATATGTCATTTTAATTCTAGTTTCACTGGCTACATTTTATCAATAATAACCTTTTCTATCAGATTAGTATTTGGTTCATTTTTTCACAAATTTCTTGAAAATTGCCAAAATTTCACCTAAAATATTGAAAAATAAAGGGTCACATGACCCAGGTCACGTGACCCAATGACAGATTTTTTAAAATTTTATCAGCATTAAAATAATCCTTGAATCATAAGCTTTCAAATGATATATAGATTTCCATATATTATATTAAGATTTCGGAGTAAAATTCAATCATACATGCAGGGGTCAGAAATTATTTGGGAAACTGCCAAAATTGCAGAACAGCAAAGGGTTAATACGCACGAGGTCGTTTTTGCTCTCGTGCCTATAGACGGTAGCATGTCGCCCTGTCAAATTAAGGAAAAAGTGATATCGCCCTGTTGAATAGACCCTTATCCGCACCCCTGTCTCCCGTCACGGTCCAGTGGAGGCTGGACAGACAAACCCATGTGGTTGGGGTAGCGCGACATTGAATTGGTGGGGGCTATTACATAATGCTGATAAGGCCTCTGGAGACTCTTCCCATTGGCTGGAATTAAATCAAAACTTTTATTATTGAAAAATGATTTTGAAATATAAACAGTGTACACACACAGCTGATACATATATCAGAAAAAAGATAAAGATTTGTACTATTGATACATATAATAAGCATTCTGCAACTATTATACGTAGCAAAAGCTACAGGCTGCCTAACATGGGCAATTTACACATGCTCAAAGAGGAATTAACCCCAAGCTGGTCTGGGTAGCAGCAGTGAGGACTGGGTCATTCACTAGGTGGCGTGGTCCGGAAAATCATTTATCAAAAAATTGGTCCTGTTCCATGTCACTAAGCCCAAAAATAGTTATTTTTCTGTGTCCAATTTTAGGGACTTTACCTATAGGAAGGAGACCATTGCTTAGATGTTGACTGCGAGTTTATTCAGCCAAACAACTGCAATGTAGCTACGGTTACTCAGCTCTTATTGGGAAGCCAAGTGTCCCAAAATGCACAATGCAGCAAGGCAAGGCGGAACACAGAGCCAACACAGTGTGGTAGGGTTCAGAGAAAAGGCACGAGATAGGGGCAATTATGTGTAAGAGAACTGCCCTTCTGTTGTGCCTTTTTACTTATGTGTCACAGTGTGTACACTGTGCGCACTATGCACACTGTGCACACCATGATCATGGTATGCACAGTGATCACATTTTGCTTATTCTGGGATAATATATATAGGGAACTGCGCTGCAGCCATTCATTGTCATTTGGCCAATAAACTCCACTGAGTTCACATCTAAGAGCACTGTTCTCTCTCCTTCTTTGGCACCTGACCCTGCCCTTACGGCAGCCACGGCCACTACCCCCACCTGGTGGGCTCACTGGTGAACTATAGCCTGTGGACTACTACCCTGCTTCCTCCCTGCTCACACCAGCAGCCCACAAGTCGCGGCTTATAGTAGATCTTTAATGACGAATATGACACGCTACCAATATCACGTTAATTAGCTCATAGTCGTTACAGGTGCGCCGACCCCATATTATTCTACCAATTCCTGATACATATGTTACCAGTTATTCTACAGGCGTTTCACTTAAACAGCATGCCACTTTGAAGTTGTTTTTGCATAAGCCTTTGATAAGTGAGATAACAATCAGCTCTTATTCACATGTCCCTCCCCCTCCCTATTTTGGGTCAAATATCTAATTTTGTGTGCGTTAAATAAAGGCGTCTAGGCCTGGTGATGCCTGAGGGATACTGGCATACTGAAAAGGTTAATTGAAATCAATAACCAGTAAACCACTAAATTTCATATTGCGACAGGGTCAATTTTGAGCATAGTGACATGCGACAGAGCCGCTATTTTGACCACACATTCAACACAGAAACATAGTGTAACAGAACTGTCCTTCTGTTGTTTCTTCTCTGCATCTGCGTGTTGCACTGTGCCGCACCGTGCTTCACCATGTTGCGCTGAGTCGCACGGTGCTGCACTGTGTTGCACCGTGCCGCAACTTGCCGCAACGTGTTGCAACCTATTGCACCGTGCCCCACTGTGCTGCACCGAGCAACACATTGATGCATGCTGGGCTCTGCTATAGAAGTAGCTGCGACACAGCACATGGTTGTCATTTGGCCGAATAAACTCATAGAGTCAACATCTAAGAGTACTGGTCTCTCTCCTCCTTGAGTAGCCATTTTTTTTTTTTTTTTTTTTATTAACATTTTATTAACAATAAAAGCTGGTCTCATTTCGGTATTGAACCGGTTTTCTGCTGGGCACCAGCATGTGGTGAATTTACAACATGTAATTTGTAACAATTTGATTGATTTCACTATATACATAGTTAACATAAATGTTATTTACCTTAACGTAGTAGGTTTGATTTTGTGATTACAGAATATTAAATTATAATATATTTTACACATCTAGATCGTATACGGATGTTTGCTGGGAACATTTTAGTTTGGAAAACTTGCTTGATAGTTGGAACGATATAATTGGTTGAAATATAATATAATATGGGTTGCTTTACAATACCATTCAATGTAGGAGTTATTCAATTGGAATTGAATATAAATCATCATAATTTTTAGGATATAAAAACTTAATCTAAACAAATAAGTGAATGGAGAAATACTGATTAACTAGAATAAGTAGACCTTAGCCAAGTTTTTTGCTTGTTTTTGAATTCAAATGGGTTATCAATATTTCGAATTTTATAGTCTAAATTGTTCCAGATGATACAACCTGAGTAAAATATGTTTCTTTTAAATGATTCACAATTGGGTTTTTTGATATCAAATACTGGACCTGAGTTTTGTCTGGTAATAATTGTATTTTTTTCTTCTAAATTTTTACATTCATTTTTGCGGCTGAACAAAAAATTTAACAGGTGAGTTTTTCTTCTGTTTTCTAAATTTGAAATTTTGCACTTTTCATATAATACTTGGCGATTGTTTTTATCATTATTCTTTGTACAGATTCTTAAACCTCTAATATGCATTCTTTCAAGTTTCTCAATTTCAGGAATTTTTGAGAACATATAAGTGATATCACAATAATCAAAAAATGGGAGTATCATTGACTTATAAACATTGATAGCAGAACTGGCATTTAGATATTTTCGTACTTTACTGAAAAGGTACAATTTGTAAGAAATATTGTTTATCAAATTTTTGGTATGATATTTAAAACTCAGAGTTTTATCTAAATGTACACCGAGATATTTGAAAGTAGGTACAGATTGTATGATTTCATTATTAATATGAATACTCACATTATTAGCTTTTTTAATTTTTAATTTTGATCCAAATATCATAGACTTGGTTTTATTTGCATTAATGGTTAGTTCATTGTTGGAACACCATTTTGAAAATTTGTCAACTAACGTTTGTAAGTCTTTAGCAGCTTTGATGTGAGATTCATTTACACTGTAAATTACTGTATCATCGGCATACAGGTAATGGTTATCATTACCTAATATATCTTTTAAATCATTGATATAAACCAAGAAAAATAGTGGTCCTAGTATAGATCCTTGAGGGACACCGCACTTGATTTTTTTATAATTAGAACATTTCCCATTTGCAATTGTACACTGAAATCTGTTACTTAAATAGTTCTCAACCCATTGTAGAAGTGTACCTTTAATGCCTAGGCTTGAAAGCTTCTTTAATAAGATATAATGATTAACCGTATCAAAAGCTTTTTTTAGGTCAATGAAAATGGCAACAGTTATATTTTTATCATTAATTGAACTATAAATATTATTACAAAAATCTGCCACTGAACCCAGTGTTGATTTACCTTTTCGAAATCCATTTTGTTTTTCATTTAGTAGTTTGTTCTGTTCAAAGTAATTCATAAAATGATCATGAATTAATTTTTCAAGAATTTTACCTGGAATTGGAAGTAATGAAATTGGTCTGTAATTTGAAACGTCTTCTTTATTTCCCCCTTTGAACAGTGGAACTACAGTTGAAAATGTCCAATCTTCTGGAAAAATTCCAGAATTTATTGATAATTCAAAAATATATGAAATTTGATGAGGTAAGACTGATAGAGCATCCTTTAAACATTTCGATGAAATTTTATCTAATCCAGATGACTTTGTGATATCAATTTCTTTAATAAGTTCTCTGACTGAACTCTCTTTGACTTTGTAATTTTGAATTTTACATTCAGTATCTTTTAAATCGATATTTGAACTTTTTTTGAATTTTTTAGCAAAATTTTCTCCAATATTAAAGCAAACCACAACGCAAATCAGTTATATATTGTCAAATAAAATTTTCAGTGAACTTTGTTTGTTGACAAACCATGTATGATCATGCTTCATCTGATAATAGAATGGTATGCAAAATTCTATTCAAAAACAGATTTAGACTGTCATGAATACTCATTTTCTGACTTGTTTTGGTCTGTTGTGTGGTCCACACAAATACCTAGATTGTTTACCCAAAAACTGATGATGTCATCAAAATGTCATTTCCGGAATCCCCCCTGCATTTTCACTCTGCTAGCAGAGTCTCTAATGAGTATTATTTTTGGTGGAGAATGATGTGGGAATTGAGAGGAGGCAAACATGGTTGAGCCTGGCTTAGTACAGAAAGGAAAGGGGAGGAATTGACCTATTGACCCTGATGATGACATCACTGATTATGGGGCAGTTGGGTCACGTGGGGGGATTCCCCAACAAGTTGATTGCAGACCAGAAAACAAAAACAAACAGATCCTCTTTCCAAGGATCATAATTATCAGACTTCTAGCCACCAATATTTGATTTTAACTGGCAATATGATTTATATGAGTGTAGTTGAAGATGTCAGGATCGATTTTGAAAATTTAAAAAATTTACTAAATTTTGATAATTTTGCATTGTGGTTTGCTTTAATAAAGAATTCATTAATGTAATCAGCTGTATCCGTCTCCGCTATATAATTCTTTTGGTCATTCTGTAAATGAATTTTACTTTTTTATTTTTTATTTTTCGGGATGACTGAGTAAATATTTCTCCAATATCTTTTAGGATCATTTTTTGATGCTATGAATTCAGATTCAAAATGATTTTTCCTTGCTGATTCTATCAAATAACCTGTTTGATTTCTGAGATTTCTTGCAATAATCCAATCTTCAAATTTATTGTTTTTTTTTGCTTTTTTCAGACATTTATCCTTGTCAATAATTAATTCCATTAATTCCTTAGTCATCCAGGGTTCTCTGTATTCGTTAATAGTAAAGTATTTTTCTGGACACATATTATCAAGTTCAGTAACAATATTTTTGTAAAATATTTTCCAGCAGACATTTGGATCATCATTAGAGAATAACGGACCCCAATCTAATAGACATAGATTTTCTTGAAAAATTTCCTTGTCGTAATTTTTATATGACCTACCTTTGAATTTAATTTTTGAATTTTGATTTTTACATTTTTTACGTGTTATAAATATTGCTTGGTGGTCACTATAATTTAAATCTAATACCCCTGAATTCGCAACATAATTAGAATTTGAAAAGATTAAGTCAATGCAACTATTCGACTGAGAGCCAAATCTAGTGGTATCATTGATAAATTGTTTAAATCCATAAGAATTCATTTAATTCAGAAGATTTTTAGAATTATCTTCAAATTTTTTGCTCACATCAATGTTGAAGTCTCCTAAAAGAAAAATCTCTTTGTTACTTAAATCATCAAATGAGTTTAAACTATTTTTAATAGATTCAATAAAGTTTTTCACATTACCTTGTGGTGGCCTATAAATATTGACTATAACGATTTCCTTTAAATTTTTGAATTTGATTTTAATCCAATGAAGTTCAACATCTTTGTTCGATAAGTTTAAATTAGAATATTCGATATCATTGAAAGGTATCTCGTTTCTAACATTACAACATAGTCCGCCACCTTTTTTAATAGTGTTATTTTCAGTCCAACTTCTATCATGTCTAATCAAGTTATAACCTTTAATATTCAATATATTTGTACTCATTTTGGCATTTAACCAAGTTTCAGAAAGACAAATAAAATCAATATTACTATTAATCATTTGTTGTTGAAACATATCAAATTTGTTTTTACAATAAAGACTTCTGATATTCAGATGTAAAAAATGTAAACCCTTCTTATTGAATTCCGATATGTGATTGTTAATCATTGTTAAACAGTGTAACGATAAAAATGACAAGATTATGAAATAACTCCACTGACCAGTTAAACAAAGTGTTATTAATTGAAATATATAAGCAACCTTTTACCATGTTATAAATTGAGTTCACCATTGAGAAATTATATACCCAGCACATCCAAGCAACAAAATAATTTAAGTTTTGAATCGAATAACAAATTAATGGATATAGGCTCTTTTGGCCATCCATATAAAAAGTTCACTATCTTCTTATGGTCGTAGTTCTTCTTCTCCTCATTTCATCCGGTAAGTTATTTTGGATTTTAAATCAATATCGGATTAATTATGATAATAAAGTAGTTTTGATTTTTCAAATATTAATAATAGGAATGTTCTTGGTTTTACCTTCTTGCCATTGATGTCTCTCGTAGAACTGGTGGTGATGTGGTAATAATTTGTCTTAGTACAGTGTGATCATATAATGGAAAATTGTTTCTAACAAAGCTCCAGTTATATCCAGTTTAAAGCATTTGATTGGCAGAATTGACTCTGTCACGACTACCACAAGATGCTCATAACCAGTTGATAACACTGATATTACAAGTTTTCATTGAATTTAACAATTAATTTTCGAACTGGAAATAATCATTTGGTTGATTTGATATCAGAATCAATCATTTCAATTAGATATTTGGAAATTGGACATTTTTAGGTCAGAAGTCGAGTTGACTCTGTCAAAACGAACCGAAAGAAATAAATTATACTAAATATTTGTTGACAGTTTTGATGATGTCTTTGGCCCATTTGATTTTCAGTCGATCTCCTAAGTGTAGTCCATCCACAGATAGAAGATTCAGGAATGTTTTTTTCTTGCCGTTGATTTCACGATGTACACTTGATGCTAGATTTGGCATGTAAAGATCCTTTTGAATGTTTTTTTGGAATAAATCTTCGTTTATCATGAAGATGGCATCATTCAGGATTACTTGCTTTTCATCCGATTTCTCTTTTAAGACAACATTTAAGTTTGCTCCGATGATAGAACAAAACACAGCTTTTGTAGCTGGTGCCTCCTTTGACAACATCATTTCTCCTTCTTCCACTACGTTGATTATGTGGTTAGCTAATTCAATGGAGTCAGACCAGTCGAAATATACTTTTTTAGTGATAGGATCCTTTCTTGTTATGTTGTTGATTCCTCCAACGATAAGCACAATGTCAAATGGCGTGTATTTGGAGTAGTAGATTGCCTCACGAACTAAATCCTCAATTTGTGCTCCCGGGAAGAACCTTATTTCAATCAACGGATTGTTAGGAGATAATTCTTCTATAATTTCTTCAATCCCTCTTCCCCTGCTGTCAGCAAAAACAATTATCTTCCTTCGCAAACCACGTGTCGCCATGTTGTTTGTCAAAACGAAGTGACCTATTTACCGTTACGGCGGTAAAATTCAAATGCTGAGTTGAGTCGGGTGCGTTTGGAAATTCGAATCAATTTATTTTTTTGCAAGCTTACTTCTAAGTTCCATTAGTTGGTTTCCAAGAATGTTTTTTCCTGGTAGATTTTTGAGATCAATTTTGTTTAATCTTGACATTGGAACACCACATCCCCAGGTTTTATCGTTGGTACATTCTAGTAGTTTAGCTTTTTTGGTTTCGACGAGTTTGCTCTTTAGATCTTCATTTTCATTGAATTTTGATTCTAGTATGACCTGCATTGTTTTCTCCATAAGGCAGCCACAGCCACCACCCTCACCTAGTGGGCTCACTAGTGGTCTGTGTTTTATCAGTAAGAGTAGCCTACTACCCTGCTTCCCCCTGCTCTCACCAGCAGCCTATGGGAAGCGGCTCGCTAGTAGGTGGTCTCATATATTTACAACGATCGCAATATGCTACCTATTTTCTTGATTGGCTCAGAGTCGTAACAGGTGCCTCACCGCCCTTCTTATATCTTAAATTCCTGTTACAATAGCTTATCCTTAATGGGGTAGATCCAGAAACTTTGTAAAGGGGGGTATGGATGGGGGGGTCCCATGTCAGGTGTCGAATTTAAGAAATGGCCATGTCGCCTGTCGTTATAACTCACTTTAGACCCATGTCACATGTCGAATTTAAGAAATAGCCATGTCGCATGTCATTATCTTTTTAAAGCTCCTGTCCCATGTCGAATTTAAGAAAAGGTCCATGTCATTTGTCACTTAATTGTCATGTCGCCTGTCGAATTTAAGAAATGGATGTGTCGCCGTGTCGAATTTAAGAAAGCACCCTGTCGCCCTGTCGAATTTAAGGGTCTACACCCCCTAAAGGGGTAGGGGCTACATTAACAGGGTTCCAACGCCCTTTTTGTAATTCCTCAGGGTGACATCACAAATTCTTAATTTTAACAGGGCAACAGTATGATTTCTAAGTTGAAAGGGTGACATAGCGACCACCTCTACATCCCCACATGTAGTGTGACGACTATTTTCCGGATTATTTTGAAATTTTCTTGAATTTGACATGTGACAACTGTAGTATTATTGGGTTAAAATAATATTTAGTGAAGTGACCCCTGATGTTTAATTTATTCATATTTACTGTTGTGATACCTGAAGATGACTCAGCCATGTTTCTCTGGATCTATAAAGATGTTCTCAAGAGTACTCCTGCATTGTTCCTGATATTTCATGGTGGCAGCGGTGGGATACCTTGTTCTACGTGGTAGTAGGATACACTAAGGACCCAGGCACCTGCAGGAACTGTGAGTAGAACATTTACTTGGCTGGTTTGCTCATCTTACCGGTGCAAAGTTGGAACCTACAACTGGGAGCAAGGAGAAACCAAGATGGTGGTGACCAGGAGAGAGGTTCAACTGCCAGGAGAGTTCAAGGGTGGTGCTGCTGCTGGACCCAAGCAAGCAGGCCTCTGGACTACATGGCTGGAGAGGTTTGAGAGGTACAGGACTGCATCTGGGCTGGATGCTCTCTCAGATCACAGGCAAGTCAGCATGTTACTCTACTCCATGGGGGACTGTGCAGATGACATTTTACTTACTCTGGGTGTGGATGAGGACACTTCATCTTACCAGGAGGTTGTGGCTGCACTGGACAAGTACTATGGGGTAAGGAGGAATGCTGTCACTCAGTGGGAAGTGGCTGAGGCTAGGAAGCAGAACTGTGTACTTCTTTGTGGGGAACAGAGGGCTACATCTCTGGATTATGTGGAGGGCCATGCTGGTAGCCTGGTCCAGGGAGGCACACATGAGGAACAGAGGAGCCCAGGTGAGGAACTGTGTCTATACTGTTCCAGGTCATACCACAAACATAAGGACTGTCCAGCTAAGAACTTGAAGTGCTATAAGTGTGGTAGCTATGGGCATTTCAGATGTGCCTGTGGAAACCCAAAGAGGAAACCACACAGGAAGGTCCATGAGGTGGAGCCAGAAGAGGACGTTGAACCTTTCCTGGGGGAAATCTCGGGCCAGAGGGACTTTTGGTCAACCCAGGTGAAGGTGAACGGGTACCTTACCAACTTCAAACTGGATACTGGAGCTGCAGTGACGATTCTCAGCGACTCAGTTTCTTGGCTGGAGGGCCAGGAGCTGAAACCTGTGACCGAGACTCTTCGTGGACCAGGACGCAGCCAACTGTCGGTGATTGGCAAGCTGGATGCTAAGCTGATTACGCGTGACAGGGAACTTCAGGAGGTCGTCTACGTCCTGAAGGATCAAGCATGCTCTCTTCTGAGTAAGCGGGCGTGTGAAGGACTGGGACTAGTTACGGTCTCGAAGGACGTGCATGAGGTGAAGGAGGAAACGCCGAACTTTCGTGCGGAGTACCCTGAGCTGTTCCGAGGCTTGGGGAAACTGAAGACGGAGTACCACATCTCTCTACGTACTGGAGTGGAGCCGGTATGTCTTTATGTGGCGCGGAAGGTACCTCACCCCTTGCTTACACAGGTTGAGAAGGAGCTGAACTCCATGATACGTCAGGGAGTTATCTCACCTGTGACTAAGCCTACGGATTGGTGTTCCGGGATGGTGCCTGTCCCAAAACCAAATGGAAACGTCCGGATATGTGTGGATCTGACTAACCTCAATAAGGCAGTCGCGAGGGAGGTACACCCGATGGCTTCGGTGGATGAGAGCCTGGCGAAGCTAGGGCGAAGCAGGATATTCACAAAGTTGGATGCTAACAGTGGCTTTTGGCAAGTACCACTGGACGAGCAGTCGAAGCTGCTGAAAACTTTTGTGACTCCATTCGGGAGGTTCTGTTTCAACAGGTTACCTTTCGGTATTAGTTCAGCGCCAGAAATCTTCCAGAGGACGATGTCGACCATTCTGGAGGGCTTGGACGGTGTAATCTGTCACATGGATGATGTGCTAATCCATGGAAAAGACCGGGCAGAACACGACTCACATGTGCACAAGGTGCTGCAACGGTTGAAGGAGGCAGGGCTTACACTAAACGCGAAGTGTGAGTTCTCGAAGGAACAGATGAAGTTTCTGGGACACATCGTCGATAGTGCTGGTCTTCGGGCAGACCCAGCTAAGACAGCAGCTATCGAGAAATTCCCTACTCCTACCAACATCACGGAACTACAGCGCTTCAATGGTATGGTGAACCAGTTGAGCAAGTTTCTACCGGGGCTCGCCAACTTCAATGAACCCCTGCGCCAACTTCTACGGAAGGACACGGTGTGGTGCTGGGGGGATAAACAGCAGGAGGCTTATCAACGTATCAAGGACGCACTTGTATCTCCTGAGCTGCTGGCCCACTATGACCCTCAGAGAGCTACTGTGATCTCTGCAGATGCGTCGGGTTATGGTGTGGGTGCTGTGTTGCTACAGATACAGGATGATGGGACACGCCGTCCTGTCTGCTATGCTTCACGATCACTCAGTGAGACGGAGCAGCGTTATGCAGTGATCGAGAAGGAAGCACTTGCCGCTACTTGGGCGTGTGAGAAGTTTTCGGACTATGTGTTAGGACTGACCTTCACTCTTGAGACAGATCATCGACCACTCGCACCACTGTTGTCGACGAAGGATCTGTCCGAGATGCCCCCAAGGATACTCAGGTTCCGTCTGAGGATGATGCGCTTCAACCCTGAGGTGGTCTATGTGCCAGGCAGGAATCAAGTGACAGCGGATACGCTTTCACGGGCACCTGTGACGGTGCCAAAACAAAAGGATGAACTTCTTGTCAGGGAAGTAGAGTCATTCGCATCACAGGCAGTGGATATCCTACCCGCAACGGAAGTCAAGCTTCAGGCTATCCGGGAAGCCCAGAAGGCTGATGAGGATTGCTGCCGGATTCGTGACTACTGCATCAAAGGATGGCCTGTGTATATGCCCCATACACCGGTGTTGCGACAATACTTTGAGTATCGTGGACATCTCGCAGTGGTTGACGACTTACTTTTATACGATGACAGGATTGTCATACCTCGTTCGATGAGGCTAGGCGTTCTCGCGTCTATTCACGAGGGACATCTGGGGATAACAAAGTGTCGTGAACGAGCACGGACTTCGGTATGGTGGCCTCATATGTCACAGAGTGTGGAGGAGACGGTGAAGAACTGTTCCATCTGTGCTAAGGCCTTACCAGAACCGAGAGAGACTTTGATGGCTGCGTCTTTCCCTACCCGACCCTGGGAGAGGGTTGGAATGGACTTATTCGACTTCAAAGGGAAAGTGT
This sequence comes from Lepidonotus clava, assembly GCA_936440205.1. NCBI lineage: Eukaryota > Metazoa > Annelida > Polychaeta > Phyllodocida > Polynoidae > Lepidonotus > Lepidonotus clava. Next base: position 45,049,212 of record OW387140.1, read on the forward strand.
ACATCCTCGTTGTGGATTACTATTCGCGATGGGTGGACATGAAACCATTGTCTAGTCAATCTTCGGAAGCGACAATCAATGTGCTGAAAAGCATATTCGCTACGCACGGGATACCGGATGTTGTGATGTCTGACAATGGACCCCAGTTCAGTGCTGAGCTTTTTGCCAAGTTCGCTGAGGAGTATGGCTTTGTGCATGTGACTAGTTCACCTCGCTATCCTCAGGCGAATGGTGAAGCTGAGCGAGTGGTGCGAACAGTGAAAGCATTGCTTAAAAAGAACTCGGACCCGTACATTGCTCTGCTGAACTACAGGAGTTCGCCATTACAGAATGGACTTTCTCCTGCTGAACTGCTTATGGGACGTAAGCTGCGCACCCGTTTGCCTGTTCTCCCTAGTGTTCTGAAAAGGAAAGTTGAGTCTGATGAGCTCAACAAGGCTAAGGAGAGGGAGGAGGTGTATAGGTCTAACCAGGAGCGAAACTTCGACCAGCGCCATCGCGCTAGAGACCTACCACAACTGGATCGTGGAGATAGTGTATGGATTAGAGACCAGGATCGTCAAGGAGAAGTCCTTGGGCGCATGAACCATCCGCGCTCATACCTAGTGAGGACTGACATGGGAACTGTTAGGAGAAACAGATCAGCCTTGGTCCACGCTAGGCCGGTCTGCGACGAACCTCCAAGACAGCGGTTAGACTTCGCTGGTGTTCAGAGTACACCAGTGCCTCGCCCAGTTGTGACTACACCAAGAGTGTCAATACCTGGCACTCCCACCAAACCACAGACTCCAAGTCCAACAGTGCCTGAGCGGGCACTACCCAGTGTACGCCTACAACAACCATCAACAGCTACTAGTGTAGCGCTCCCCGGGCTCACCCAGCCCGGGGAATCAGGACCCAGATGATCACTAGGATTGGCGCAGTGTAACATAAAACCAAACAACAATTTAAATTAAATAAAGTTTATTAAAGAATTATTAAACAGGTACTTTGTCACAAATACAAGTATTTTACAATATTTTTACCCTTATAAATTACACTAAATTATCAATAATTCTTCAGAAAATAACCTCTAAATAGTCAGGTCTAATACAAGCAAGGTCAAGGACTTCAGGGGAGGACAGCCAACACATAAACACTTGTGGGCAAACCATCAACTATAACCTTCAGCCTGGAGTCAACACTCTTAGGCTATAGCAAAATCTACCACAAGTATATCAAACAACAGCCTAAATATAGGCTAGGCCTAAAGCATCAGTCCTCTCCCATCAAATATCAAGCCTTCTCAAGTCTAGTCAAAATCAAGGACAAGGTTACCTCCAGAGGTATGAACCTTATAGCAAGCCAAAACAGACTGAATCTACCCTCCTGAGTGTCCTCCTTTTATAGCCTGAGCACGGACCTGGGAGAAAGCACCCACAGTCAGCCTCCCAAGGACCCAAAACTTGCTCTACTGTGCCTGAACAAAGCTGGCCCCTGATTGGTCGGTTTGACTTGAAAAGCTAGCTCCCTATTGGCCGGAAACGCTGGCCTCTGATTGGTTCTGCACAGACTGTCCAACCTGGCCCCCATATATAAGAGGAAAGTTGGGGAGCCAGCACACTCAGTAGGCCTGTGGGCTATGGGGCTCTGGGCCTCTGGGGCACCACACTAGTCCGGTCCCTACAAATATGACCAGGGCTGGTAGAGTTGTTCGTCCGCCAAGGAGACTTGATCTGTAGTGTCATGTGTGAACTGTGTGTGAACTGTGACTGTCATAATATGCTAATGGTTTAAAGTAAAAATAGTCATAAAGAGCTATTACTTTAAAGTGCTATAGTACAGTCATATTTTAACCTAGTATTTCAGACTTATGAACACTGGACTCAGGAAGAAGACTGAAAAAGACTTTTTATCATAATGGTATATATTGAGATATCTCTAAGGGTTAATTTTAATGGTAGAGGCCTTTAACTACAGGAAACTCAGAGACTATGAGGATAGAGACTTTTACTTTGAATAGAGTAACTTCAGAGACAGTAAGGACTCGGGGGGAGATGTAGTATTATTGGGTTAAAATAATATTTAGTGAAGTGACCCCTGATGTTTAATTTATTCATATTTACTGTTGTGATACCTGAAGATGACTCAGCCATGTTTCTCTGGATCTATAAAGATGTTCTCAAGAGTACTCCTGCATTGTTCCTGATATTTCAACAACCCCACCCCAACCCCCACGTAGAACAACTTTCTCAATTCTGCCCAAGACAGGCTATGGGAAATGTGTACATTATTGGTCATTAGGGCACTTTGGCCCCGCCAATGCTCTGTGTTCCAGTGTTTATGCCTGTAAACAGTTCCAGTGTGTGTGGTGGGCCGACAACGAGTTAACCGGATAACAATAACAGCGCGGGAAATAATCTCACCGCTGATTTTCGGCGCGATAGACAATAACCCGGGAACAAGTTTCAGCGGCGCATGCGCCGTCGCTCTTGGTTACGCGGGTTGTTTACACGGGAGAGGGTTCGTCCAGGGTTCAAGAAACAAACCACAAACATCTATCAACATGCACGGAAGCGCAGTAAGTACAGCAACACTGATTTTGTTACATTAAGTTTTAGTCATGTTTATTTCACATGTGTAACCTTTCCTTTTGCATCTGAAATTGGTGAGTTCCGCCTTGAAACTCCAGAAAATAACGCGCGAGGCTCACTCAACTTACTCAAGCCAAACCTTGGCCCAGGCCAAGGCAAGCTTACAGTTACAATACAAAGTTACAACCTTACAACTGAACTCACAAGACTCAAAATCAAATCAAGAGGCAAAATGGTCAAAATGTCACTGTTGCACTGTTGGTCTTAACACTTTTAGAGTTTCACATGTGGATAGGGAAATTTTAACAAAACAATAGATATATGCAGGAAATGCATGCACGTCAGTCATCAGAAATGATAAATCAAATGTGATCACAACACGTCAACAATCAACAGTCAAGGCTTGAGCTTGAGGTGGACTAGTCTTGGAACCTCATGAAACAAAATTAATGCATTTACCCCATCCAGAGCTCAGTGTTTTGAGCCCCTATTCATTGTTCATTTGTTGGCACAGTTTGTGTATTCCCCAGTGGTCCCCAAACTGAACACAAAGCATATAAAACGGTGGCATGACGGCCATGAGTACATTGACATTGTCATTGGTCTCACAATCAGGATCCCCACTGCACAGGGAAAACTATCCCAAAAACATCACTGTCAGGGAAAATACGGGGAATTTGACCAAAACACAGGGGATAAGGCCATCCAGGTTTGCGAACATAGAAATACAGATTAAATCAATGAGGTTTACTATGATATCTCATGAAAATTGCTTCCTTGGTTATTCCCCCAAAAAACTAAATGAATCATGACAATTTTTGGTTACAGTTTGTTTTATGAATCTCTGAAGTGCAGCCATATATAATTGCCATTTTCTCCAAACCATAGGAACTAATGCTAAAGCCCAACCTATAATAGCCCTTTATTGCCTTGGAATAAGGCATTTTGATTGGTTGGCAAACCTATCAAATGACCAAATTTAAGAAGTCCTAAAGTTTTAGCAGTACTTAGTGATAAAGAAAATCTTAGCTAACGTTATTCAAACCAACTTTTTGAAACTGGGTTGGCTTATAGTTATAATGATGTTTTTTTGTTTTATTTTTTGTCCAACCCTTGTCCAACCGCAGAACATACACAATATGGCATAGGCTAATTAAGTTATTCTGTTTCATAAATTATACCCATTTTGTCCTCAGGAAACAGAAGACAGGCTGAAGCGGATTCAGAACTACCAGGGGGTCACTGGTGTTCTCATCATCAACAATGAAGGTAATGGGCTAAATATCATTGTAATATCCATCGATCATAAATGTGTAGATTCAAAATAAAGTTGATACACCTTAGAGCAAGGTAAGAGGGGGAAGTACTTTTCTGGTCCACTGGCTTCCAGCCGTAAGTTAACGATGCACCATGTCGGCAACTTTCTCCTATACTGGCTCCTAGCGTAGCACCCCAATAAGTTACCTATAGCTCTATCTGATAACTGGTAGCCCCAAAAGGTTACAATGTATACCATTTTGTACCAGCTCCTATGAAACAAATGCATGGATGGAAGTTTCCCGATTTTTATCGGATTTCGTTTTTTTTCTCACAAGCACCTCAAAAAGTCTGTTCCAAAATTTGAAATTTAGAATGCATTTCACATCATTTTGGGACACATTCAGATTTTCTTAATGCTATTTCCGATTTTTTCAGTCCCCAACTTACATCCTTGCAAATGTTACAAATAAAAAGAAATTGTAGAGGCACCTTGGTTTTCTGCTTGAATAATATGGATCCGTATCAAATTGTGACAATTTCAGGTATTCCCGTGAAGACAAGTATGGATAACTCCACCTCCGTACAATACTCCAACAACCTGACCAACTGTGTGGCCCTGGCGCGCAACGTGGTGCGCGACCTGGACCCACAGGACGATCTCAAATTCTTTAGGATACGAACCAAGAAGAATGAGATTATGTTGGCACCAGGTAATAATGGTAATAGGAATTTTGGTTCTTGCTTCTAGTGCTAAGATGACTTTGGTAACGATGCTGTAATCAATGCAGAAGGTTGGCGAAGTAAAGCAGTTTTCTCCCACTTCTAATTAATATAGATTAAAACTTTTTTTTTTCTTTTTTTTTCTTTAGATATTATTTAAAGAATAATATTTTTGAAATATAAATCGTAATGCTCTGATTGCTCAGCACTAACTTTACGTACGGATTTATTCCGCGCATGGAAAGTTAACTTTTCGATCCATTAGCGAGGCAAACATATTTGCTGGGATACAGGGTTGATTTAACCAATGAGCTTGTTAAATCAATGGCCCAGGTATACAAATATTTTGCTCATGGCTAATAGATTAATGGCTCAAGTTATAGATTTTTGATGATATTTACACATCTGCAATTGGCACTCTGGCACTAACTTCATTTAGAACTCATTTACTATAGATTCAATCTGCTACTCATTGGTGTAAAACTATTTGCAGGCCAGCAAGGATGATTAAATGATTTTCCTTATCAAATCATCAACCCTGATAAACAAATATTCGCCAATGCATTTATAAAAAAAAAGATAACAAATTTTGTATTAACTGAGCATTTAATCAATACGAACTCTATATTTTACCGCCATATAGAATAGCTTGCCTTCACTTGCACTGATTTATGGATTGTTACTCGTCAGAAGGGTCCCCCAATAATCACGCACGCACTAAATATAAATCCCAGATTTCCCACCTTTTCCACCATAATCATACACATACACTGTGTACTGTTTTGTTGCCCTCCCCATCCTTTTGATGCGTATGTGATTAATGGCAGTCCCTCATATCTAATTCTATGAAGATAAATGCAATTTATCATCCGCCAAAATATTTATTGAATTAAAGGTAAAAGCTTATATGATATAATGCTATATATCGATTTTGTTACATGTTAAATATTACATTTGTATTAGATTTCTCATTATATTAATTTAACAAGTTGTGTTTGTATATTAATGTTACCAGTTGGCTTTTAGCAAACTGCCGTTCCAATCCTACAACATATACATGTACTTGGATAGGTACTTTCTAAGTCATCTGATACGTGAGAGCTCCAACTGACTTTTTCCTTTAAAGATCGCGGTGTCAGTGCATGTTTGTCTGGAAAATGGGTCCCAATTTGGGCTTTTTCTCTTAATTTAAATTTTTGCAACAATTTTCCATTTATAATTATAGTACAAAACATTTCAAGAAAACTGACATTTTATAGCGATCATAAATAAATTCAATATAAGCTAGAAATAAAATTAGTAAAAATTGTTGGTTTTTTTGCTTGTCATCCATACAATATACTCAATTTCATCCTGCTTTTTTCAGAGAACGGATGTGTCCTCACAGTCATACAGAGCTCAAGCAACTGAAAAACGATGCCATAACAAAAACAAAACAAAAAATAAATGTAAATATTTTTAATTGTGAAGAAAAAGTACGTTCTCCTACTTCATCTTATAAGTCAAACAAGGTATTATTTATCCAAGAAATACAAAAATAGTACGGAAATGTGCAAACAGAAAACTATTTCTAAGTATACATAGTTATGTAATTATGTTAAAACCATGTCAAACGTGTACACGAAGAGTTATTACATGTTAGATGTTGATAGTCGTTGGCTAAAAATGGCTCGAATGATTGAGTGGTGAATTGCCTGTTTCTTGTTTAATAAAAGTTGTATATAACCACATAATCTACCCTTTTCTGTTTTATTAATTTTAAAAGCACTAGTGGCTTCAGATCAACATTAGATGGAGCAAATATTCTTACTCGTTATTCAGTTTTTCATATAATATTATGTGTCGTAATTCATGTAACAGAGCAGTATACGTACATCCGGGGTAAAATGCAAAAACAAAATCCGATACTACTAGCTACTAGCCATACTAGTTCTAGTTTACACAAAAGATAACTTAATTATGATTGGGTCATGAGAGGATTAAGACGGCCATTGTTTTTGACTTCTTACAAGTAAAAACTCGTAGTACCTGTCTAGACCTGAGCAACAGCAATCACGTTTTAAATACGCCAATTATACTGCACCGAACTAGAGCTTGATTAGAGAAATCCTCTGGTGGATGTAAACACAATTGGCTCGTTAAAACATGGTTAACCTATTAAGGCTTTCTTTAGAGGATAGACGGCAGTAGTCCTTTGTCTGAATTTGGCAAATCTTCTCATAATATCGAAGAATTAATAAGATTACTTACTGGTTGTCTAACAATGGATTTTGTAATGACTTAGTCAATAGATTTCTTATTGCCAGCGACAAGAGTAAATAACATAATTGCGGAATATACGCTGATTACACGTGTCCGTTAACAACACATTAATCGAAATGTAAAGAAATAATAAAAATAAATCTGGCAAACATTGCATTCATTAGAACAATAACAAACTGGCACTCACAAAAAGAAACGTTTGATCTTTTTTCATTAAATGAAAAGAAGGATTAAATTGGATATTGTTTTTATTTCTGATAGATCACACAAAGAAATAAACATCCTCTGTACATTGTTCAGAATTGTTTTAGACACTCACACCTCGTTCGCAGAGACGAACACTCAGTCATAAATCTGTATAATAATAAATACAACTAAACTTGACCCACACACACATACACACGTTATCCTTTCAAAACAGACTCCGAAGTTTCAAACAACATAAAAACTAAAAGATATTATATAGAGTAATTACTCCTAATAAAGAAGATGTAGATCGCCATTTGAGCGACTAATTTTGAGGTAATTATTCAACGTCTGAGCACACTTTCTATTCCATTTTGAGCAGCGTTGTTTAAACTGTTGACGTTATTTACCGAGAAATAAAACTTCACACAACTAGAGAAAAACTTGTAATCATGACCCATGGCGAACATATAACTGGGTCACATAGAACTTGATTAAAACTAAAGAAGTTTCAGTTAAACGACACCATTGTAATTGTAAAACAGACGTTTTAAGATTGCAACATAATGTATACTTTGTTCACACAACTTCAATGGAAAAAAATCATCCTTTCCAAACAATTATAAACTTAAACACCCACTACTTGTATTCATCTTTTTTTTTAAATCCGTGTCAAATCACACCCACAAGAACGTCTACATCATTGTTAACTTTAGGAGAAGAATTGATGGATACCAACAATGTTCAAATTTCACATTACTATCAGGATAACATTGCAAGTCTGGCTATCTGCCCAGAAGAGAGAACAAGTAAAAGAGTGACAAATCGATATGTAGAAGGACATACTTCTCCGTTAAGGTTGTTCGGAGCGCTGGCAGTGTCAGTCAAGCTGTATTGAGAAGTGCTGCCAGTTACCCATCCACTGCTGCCTCAACTTTTTCCAAATAAATTTCATAATCTGCAGGAAAACCTGATCCGTTACAGTTTTGTGTCTACCGGGGGTAGGGAGGCTGCTGGGGAAGTCTGCAGGGACTTGTGGACAATTCAAAGGGCTCCGATATAGTAAACCTTGGTTAGATTTTCCAAAATACACATTTATACACGTCGTAAAAAAGTACTTTATTATTTACTTGTAACCATATACCTGATAACAATCATTATCATGTACCTGGAGTGATTTAATAAAATTATCCACATTTTGAGGTTTACAAACTTCTATGTCAACTAAGACATTTCGTCCATTCAGAACAACTAACTTACCAGTGTTTAACCGTAAGGTATTCTTGGGATTTCTGTTCAGTCCTAAACAGTTTAGTTACTCCACGGCTTTGGACTCAATTTTTCCACAGCTTTAACTTAAAATCTAAGTACACAGTAGAAATATTTATCTCCATTTTTTTCAGTACGTGAATAATTAAAACCTTAAAATGTCTTGCATATCGGTCCAACACCTCGACAACGATTCAATAATAACAATATTAAAAGTAGGTTTTGTTTCCCTGAATCAACAATTACCTAAGGCGGACTCCAAGAACATCAAGACATTCATTAAAGATTAGACCATTTTGACTCTGTCATAATTCTCGGGTGGAACTATCATATGACACAAAGGAACTGCAAGAATGGTCAACACAAATTTCTAATATCCTCAATAACTGAACGGACGACTGCGATTGTTTTGTTTATCATTTCATATCCGAGACGATAGTTCATCTTGACATAACTACATTGTATTTCCACAACTTTTGAAACACAGTTACCTGAAATAGTTCGCTCTACGCTATTATGAAATTCTACGTATACATGGCTGCCACTGATGTATTTTGTTTTTGGAGCGCTTAATGTTTTATACAATCACTCAATGTTGAAATCTCCATGTATTACCGGCAAGACAACAGTTTTTCTCTTCCGAGAGATATTATGAATAATATAACACCCGTTGTGGGACCGAGGTTATGCTTATCGGCTATACAATCTACATTTTAAACCAAAAAATCTAAAATCTAAACAAATAAATGTGTCCATCTGACTATCGTCCTAGACTATGAAAGACATATCCTGATTGGCTACAAGCTCAAAATCTGTTTTTGATGTACTTCATAGCTGCGCTGTGTTTTGAGTCCATTGTCGGACTTTCATTTTTTCTATACAAGAAAATGCATTTTTATAATGTAGGAAAAAAATCTTAAAATTCAATTGTACATCTAAGAATGCAGACACACATCAAGATAATCACTCACATAAGTTTGGACTCATCCAATATGGTTTCAATCAAGCCAAACTGTTTTCTATCAATAGTGTTTGACATATCTAGAGAGAAACCACAATTTCACACAGAGTAAACTTGCACGGGCCCCCGCACATGTTGAGGACCGTGCTAACTAGCTCCTATCTACTGTCACATCTTTACATTTGTACAAACGTACTCAACAATTCTCTATATTCACTTACACACTCGTACCCACGTTTCCATCTTGATTATCATTAAATACCCCTCATACTATGCTTCGGCAAAATAATTCCGTTTAAATAGCTCGTTAAATATAGCCTATACAGTTCTTAACTAGAAAAGTACATATCGCTTCTAAGTTAAACCAATATACGTTCTTGAATAGGAAAAGAGCAATTTCATCAATTCTGCCGCAGTATTGTCTACAAGTACGCAAGTTTAGATCACGCTAGCTTTAGAATCTAGAACAATACGTTTTCAGTCAAGCCATATGCTTAAGGAATCGTTCAGGAATATGCTTGAATTGGTCCTTGCATTACTGACTTAAGCCTAGGTTTAGGCTTGTAATTCGCCAACAGATCGTAAGTCTATAGCAGCGTTGCGCAAACCAGATCTGACGATTGTTTTATCACAGCCTTACAATATTCCGAAGTACTTAACATGTATGTTCCTTAATAAGGAAATCGACTGAGTGGAGTTTATAGTACTTCATTGCATCAACTGAGTATAATTATTGCAGTATATCGTGCTTGCTTGGAATCGGCACTTCGTACCTATACACTTAGAAAATTGAAAGTACTTCTTCCGTACTTCTCTCAATTCATAACACACTATGAGTGCGATGTTTCATCACAGCAATCTTCTCTTCACGTCAATCTAACAAGATGTCATCTTCAAAGGTTCTTTGTAGGTTTTCCTTTTTGTTACTATTGTTGTTCACGCCCATATACAACCGGTATAGACCCTGTTCGCCCTAGTTTACTGCCAGGTTTAGTTCTCCTGTTGTGAAATTTCATTTCACAGCCTGTCTTGCACTATCCTTCCAGCTTATGTTCCCTCGTCTGGAAATGCTGTTTTTATATATCTAAGAAAATCTGCTTTCTCACCTCAAACTTATCGATCTTTTTTCATCATGAAAAAAGGTCTTAACCTGGGCCCAAAATCATCAGGTATGATAATCTTTTACTGCTAATTATCTCCTATCCAAAAGTACGATGTGAGGCTGAACTGTATGGCACAGGCTGATAATATGACTCGCTGGGCTTACATCACGTATAGAGATCACCCGCAGAATCCACAGTACAGAGCTCCAGTCGCAAAGCCTGCAGGATATAGCTGTATTTGTGTATACACTTTATATCATGTAGTCCAGTTCAGCCACTAAGAAGAATGTACTCGAGTTCGCTTGCACAGCGTACAGCATTTGTATATGCGTACAGCACCTAGATCATCTACTCGAATTCGCTCGCACAGCCAACAGTATGTATATTCACGTACAGCTCTTACATCATGTACAAGAGTTCGCTTGAACAGCCAACAGTATGTGTATTTACATACAGTGCCTACATCATGTAGTCGAGTTCGTCGTCGAGGTAGGTGCGCATGGCCTTCTGACATTCGGCCGAGGCCCAGCGGTCGACCAACATGCGACACTCGGTCTCGTTGGTCAGCTCCATCTTACCCCGCTGCTGGCTACGGATCAACAGTTTCGACCCCTCCAGACTCTGGAAGCAAAAAGTCATAATTTAAGAATTTTATATCGTTAATTAATGCTGCTATGCAATGATGTACACGCCTTAGAGGTTTATGAATGGTTATGATAGTGGTATCAGTTGCTTTCTCAAGATTTACCTAGAGCCAAATTATTTGACAAAAGGGCGACTACTTCAATTTTTTTTTGTTCCTAGAATTAAACAGCACAGAAACTGCTCTTAAACTATTCAGTAGATAGCTTATATCCCGGTGACATTTGAAAAGGTTTCTAATTGATGAAATAATATTTAGAGTGAAGTTTACAAAAGAGGGAGAATAAAGAAAGTACAGAGTAAGCAATTTAGATGAAGTTAAAAGCTTGTGAAACTGGTCACACAATTATGACTCGTTAATCCATATTCCAAGAATGACAAATAGCTTATTTTGAAGTAAAGTTACACAAAAAACATGTCGAGGAATATCTAGGCTTGAAACTGTTACATAAACTCACCCTGATGGACTGGCTGGCGATGTTCTGTACGCGCGGTATCACCTCCTGCATCATACTGGTCGGCCAGAACACCTGAGACACGAGCCCGATCTGGTACGCCTCGATCGCGGTCAGCTTACGCCCGCCCAGCAACATGTCATTTGCCTGAATAAAAGAATGGTATGATGGTGTAAATAGTGTATTGGAGCAAAATAGCTTTCTCAATGCTATACGATAATTTTCGGGATTCCTTACTAGTAACTTTGATAGCATAACCTAGAAGCGATACAGGAACAACAATGGGTAGGGAATTTCAACCCAAAATATTTTCATCTGAGGACGACCCAAACATAAAATGTGTATGTCCACAAGCATTTTATGGACAATCACATTTTTCTCCTTCGATAACATTTTACAAAGCCAAAGTTACAAAGCATCTACTGTCATTTACTAATTTGCTACTAATTAATTGTAGTTTAGAAAAGAAAGAACAAGTCCGTAATTGATATAAACTATTTCCTGAAAATCCTGTCCTCATATGGTGGACCAGAAATCAAATTCTAGTCGTCCACATCAATTTTATGATCGTCGACTGACACGAGGACACACAATACTAGCCTGATTGACTTAAAAAGTATGAATGGAAAATATCAATGAAAAGAAGTAAATCTCACCATGGCCATGCCCATGACCTGGGGGAAGGTGAATGAGCTGCAGCCCTCAGGGGTCTGACCCAGCCGGCCGTATGGGCAGAAGAACGACGCCTTGTCACTCGCGTAGATGATGTCACATAGTGGTAGGATGGCAGCGCCAAAACCGATGGCCGGACCGTTCACCGCAGCCACTATGGGCTTCGGGAAGGCAATCACCACGTTGACAAAGTCTCTGAAATAGGAGTACATGTATTAGCCACTTTCAATATACTGTGAATATCTTAGTGAGAATAAATCATTATTATACCTTATACTTTACATATAAACTGGTATGCGAATTCCCAGGAATTTCTCTTTATTGGCTTTGAAATCATGATGAAATGGAGATGGTTTGAAAACCATCTCTTGAAACTGCATTAAATGAGTGAAACCCTGGTTAGAACTGAAGTCCGCTTTCAGATACAAGGGCTCCTTTGCTTCCAATAGTCAGCCTTATTTTTAATCATTCAAAGGTTTTCACATACTCATTTTTTCGACAATTCTTCGGAATTCAAATTGTACGGCATTTATTCATCCAAAAAAGATTTAGAAACATTTACAGATTCCAGATTTCTTTTTTCCTTGACTTCTGTCAAAGCAAAGTAAAGATTTTTTTAAAGTCAATTTTGACTTTATACTATTAGGTGATAACCATACAAGACTTGAGTTCGTACCTGATGGCGTCCGCCATGCTCTGTGCGCTGTGTCGCCGGTCTCCACTCAGCAGGTAGTTGAGGTCGATGCCCGAGCAGAAGATGCTCCCTGAGCCGCTGAGCAGCACCACGCGCGAGTCGTCAAACTTAGCGTTGTGAAGGGCCTGCGACAACTCAGCCAGTACCTGGAGTAGCAAATCAATAAAGATTTGAGGATAAATCATACATTTGTTTACAATGCAACATTAGACTTTTACAGCATTTTTCTTCACCATAGGCCTAGCGCAATGGAAAAGAGAAACTACAATATAGAAATAATGTGTAAAAATGTAGAGCGACTACTGTGGTATGCTATTATGTCAAATTGATCACTTTTCCCGACTGAAAAAGGTTCATCCTTTTGAATAGACTACTATAGTAATGAGCAGAACGAAATTTTTATAGATGATTGGGCATTAGGACTAATGATAAAACTTGACGGGGGAGCTTTCAAGGATTATTTCAGTATAGTTTATCTTAGGACCTACCTTGGGATTTAGTGCATTTTTCGTTTTACTCGTAGTGAACAGCCACATCTGCGTATATCCAGCACACTTCTTAACGATGATCTCCTTATAGCGGAATGCGCTCTCTGACTGCCGCACGCTCACTCTTCGCTCCACCGTCTCATCCTCCTCTCCTGAATCAGAATGCTTACTGCTCTTCTTGGCACCTCGGCCAGGCTGCAGGCTGTTGGGTAGGTTACGAAGCAGGCTCTTATACGAGGCGGTCGAGGGACTAGTCGGGATGAGCGGCATCACAGGGATGGTGGGCAGGTCGCTCATGAACAGATCAGGTCGCTGTGACTCGGCCTGTGTTCGAGGTTTGACCGGGGTCATGTGGAGCGGGGAGGTCGGCGGAGTCTTATGGGCCACGGCTGCGGCTGATTCGGGCACTGCGGCTGCGGCTGCCTTGGCCGGGGAGACAGGACTGCTGCTGGATTGACGGGGAACTGAAATTGAAAACAACCACATTATATATTGGCTTTAGAGCTAAACTGAGTGGGTATTTATTAAAATGAACGTACTTAATATTGTAATTCACCCCACCACGGATAACCAATTTCTTGAGTTTGACCTGCAGGTTAGCCTTGATTAGAGTGCATGCTGGTTAATATGTCGACAAATAACAAGGCTTTAGCATAAGAACATTCATCAATCATATCACTTTTTGTAGTCTGACATGATAGAAATACTAAAGATCTTTACTTTTTAAATTTGTGTCCATATACATTAAATGTTTTCCAAGTTGTTTAAAATTCACTCATTATAGCCTGAGGGGTCACAATTATATATTAATTTTCTATAGTTTTTCCAGGGGTTTTGTCTACAATTAGCCTGAAGCCAGGTGATTGAAATATTATAAATCAGCTATCTGGGATAGGGTGAATTGTAATGTAAGTGATGTTTGAATACATTTCCAGTCAGTGTTATTAATAGTGAAATTAATTGTACAGTGGGAGCGGGTGGAAGAACAGCATTGCTGAACCCATTTACCCAAATAAAAACAATTAAAAAAAAAAAGTGTTCGAAATTTATCTATTTTCAGACTGCACCTGGTGATTGTATCACATGCACATGCACATATAAAGACAACCATAAAACGTGCAAATTGGATGCACAATCCTGAAATTCGTGTCACTGTGTCAATCAGTGCAACTTTGTGCGCTATTTGGAACACTTACAGTGTATAAGACACATCGGCTATGTAGGCCGACAACGTAACTTGAAACAATATACATGTAATATGCTGTTTGATAGCTCTAAAAAAGTCTTATCTCAACTAACTCACTGTCTGACTGGCCCACTGAATCAAACAATCAATGGCCCCTAATCCTTAACAAATGTGTGCAACAGGTGGAGAGTGATTTCAACCCGGTAAATGCAGAAAACTTTTAGATCACCCAACATAAAAACGGACATTGACGGCTGAGTCACAGATTGTCCGTGGGGTACAACATATTAACCATCTAAGGACGTGACGGCCTACTTTATGCACAATAATGTTTGCTTCTGTTGCTTCTTAGCCGTTGTGTTATACTTCTCAATGCTAAATATGTATTTTTGACAGCGACTCTTTTAAGTATCTTAAACTTTTAATGGTACTACGCATCATGCACATAACAGTCATTCCAAGTCCCTTTCGACACATTTAAGACTAGTTTCCATCTACGACTATAAACTTTGCTTTATCCAGGGTTGTAAGTCGAGGCCTCAGGCTAATGAAAAAATGTGAAACTCCAGAAAATGTGAAACTCTCTTAAAATGTGACAAAATGTGATGTAAGAAATCAATTTTGAAAATTATCATTTGAGTGACGATGTGAACAAAATCTGAAATAAGAAAAAAATCTGAAATCCTGAAAACTTACATCCCTGTTTATCAGAGAATTTCGTGGAATGTTGAAAAACATGTCCTTTCAGTCATAGTGGACTGTTCTCCAAACTTGGCAATGTGCTTCTCAAACAGAGTAAAATTAAAGCCTTGTGTTCCGAAACTGATCTCGGACCATTTAAGGTTTACCAGCAGTCATTTTGTTTACAATGTCCTATTAAATCTCGGTAGAGCACTAAATGGGACTTGGGATTAGATTATGTTTGTCGAGTCAAATGACAAAAAGGGGAATCCTTTTGAATATGAAATACGCTCAACTGAATAGAATAGGAACTCCTATTGAAACACTAAAAAAGGTCGTACGTTGTAAGAAAGACAGTTTAAATGCGTGCACCGGCCGGGTGCATAGCTTTGGAAAGTTTGCACCTGGGAATCTAGTATATGTGCACCCAGTTGTATAAGGTTATCCATTCTATCAAAAAAACACCTGCCGACTACACTCTTAAAGCATGCACCCGGCTGCCAAAACATACACCTCGCGTGCAGGGTGCACCCTTAATTTCCGACATTGTAAGAATATTATGAACACATGACTAAATTCTATATACCAAGGTTGCAGCAAAGCTTCATGCAAAATATACAATTATTGCTAAATAAGAGTATAAAGTACCTGTAGTTAAACAGCTTCTTACCTGGTTTGACGACCTTGGTTTTAGGCTTAATGCTGTCCTTCAGTAGCATTTTCCTTGGTGACAGACCAGGAAAGGCGGCGCTTGTACCATCCGTCCCCAGCATCTTAGCCACCTTGGCGTCGGACGCACCAGACGGGGACAGCGAGGACCCCGACTCGGAGTCGTCCCCGTCATAGTTGGGGTTCAGCGAGTAGAGTACGTCATCATCGCTTGTGTCTGGAGAGATCGGTCGTTTAACAGCCTTCTTCTGTTTCAACTTAGAGACTGCTTGTGGCTGTTTGGGTTTCTTCGGTCCTCTCTTCACTTGGCCCTCCTGGGCAGGCCTACCTTTTTTAACTGGACCGTCTCCGACTGGCTTCACTTTGTTGAGTGGACTCACAGTCGAGTCAAGCTTCGGCTTCTTGGCCGGAGTGGTGCCCGTACCTGGCTTGGCCTTTGGAATCAGGGCGATTTTCTTGGATACAGTGTCTTTGGGTACTGGACTGGTTTTCGTTGATTGTTTCTTTTGTGCTGTTAGCACTTTGGGCTTTTTCTCGGATGGCACTTGTTTTTTAGTTTCTACATTTTTAACAGTAGCTTCTTTTCCTTCCTTCTTTTTCGGGGTAGTAGATTCATCCGATTTTGGAGATTTTGAGATATTTTCTGCTTTACTTAGAACGATAGATTTTTTGGCAACAGGGCTGGGTTGTTTTGGACTGGATTGCTTAGGGCTAGTCTTCATTGCCATGTCGTATTCTATCTTTGAGAGTTTGATGACATCTTTTAGAATGATTCGAGGAGACTTGCGGGGTGACCGCGGGTTAAGTAAACTCAGGCGCTTTCGCGGAGTTTTCAGTGGGGCATTTAATGTTACCCTCTTCTTTGCTGCTGTTTTTAACTTATTGGCGACGTTCAGCATTAAGTTACTCTTTTTTCTCTGTGCAATAGACGGGCTTTTCTTAGTAGGGGAAGTGTCCGTAGACTTGACCACTGATTCAGGGGTCTTGTTCAGGTCGGGTTTCAAGGCGCTTGCTTTCGGTTTACCAGGTTTGCGCCCTGGCTTGGCTTTGGTTGTTCCCTTAGCTTTAACATTTTCAGGTACCTCGGAAGTTTTGTCATTACCTTTCCCTGCAGACTGTTTCTTGACCTTTTTGACTACCTTTTTGGAGGCCACTTTAGCCCCAACTTTGCCCTCTTCCTTTGTGACTAATGCTGTTTCAGTTGTTGTAGATTCTAATACATCTGGCTGTACTGCACTTAATACAGTCTTAAAAGGCCGGCCGCGCTTTACTTGTCCTTTAGTGCCAGCCTTGGTCACTCCCACCTTGAATCCAGGTTTGCGACCCGGCTTGCGGCCTGGCTTTAACTTAATCCTCAGCACCGAATTGAGTACAGATTTCTTCACTAACTGTCCTTTACCTTTCACACCTGCCTTCGGTTTAGCCAGCTTTTGTTGCAAGGTTTTCTTCTTCGGTCCTGGCTTGGCTTTAGTGCTCGGTTCTGATATTAGTTGTGGTGTTGGGACTTTGATTTTGGCTACGGGAGATGTTTTGTTCAGTGTCTTTGGGGTTTCTGTCCCTTTCGGGGAGAGTGACCTTGGGGATACAGAACCCGAATAGCTGAGTTGGGAGTCCAGTGACAAGCGACTTTGTCGTATGCGTGAAGGATACGTCTTCACGACACCTAATCCTTTTTTCTTTTTCATCAGCGTAGCACCGGGAGAGCGTTTGTTTACCTGAGAACTGTTCGTTGGGCTACCTACCGCACTCGCTGAGCTGGCTTTCTTCAGTTTTGTTTGTGAACCGGTAGAACTACTACTGAGGCTTCGCTTCCTGCCTGGACCCTTCACTGCCAAAGCTGGAGACGCCTTGCCCTTTTTGGGGCCAGGCTTTCCTGGTTTAGCGATTGTTGCTGAACTGGGTTTTCGTTTTCCTGGACTTTTTGCTGCTGTCCCTATGCTAACTGGAGTGTCCGGAGTGGGTGGAACCGAGTGAGACTCAACATCGCCTACAATTTTAGCCCCAGGTTTCTTTTCATTGTCCTTTTCTGAACCCTTAGCAGATTTACCCACATTTCCCTGTGAAGACTGTCGCCTCCGTCCCCTACCGGCCCCTTTCACGTTCCCTGAGGGGGCGGGTAGGGTTTGAGCAGTCTCTATGTCAAGACTGAGCTTCTTCTTGACCCTAGAGATGGGTGACTTTTGTTGCTGCTGCGATTCACTGGTTGATGACTTGGGAGACTTAGGGGGCGATTTGGGAGACTTAGGGCTTGGAGAGAGAGTAGGGCGCGCTCGTGGATTGACCGGTGATAGGGACCCTTTTCGTCTCTCTGTTGCTGCATGGTTCGGGACATCAACTTCTAAACTGTCCGCCAGGGATGACCTTTGCTGCTGGCCCCGCGGGCTGCCACGGGGGGATTTGACTGAGGGCGATGGGGTGAGAGGCGCTGGGGAAATTACACCATAGTCTGTGATGATATTGATGGGTGTTTTTGTGCTGACAGAGTCAGTCGGTGGGACCACAACTACTGATGGGGGTGGTGAGCTGCTCCCCGGGCTGCTCCGCTTTGAGTCACTCCGACTGAGTCGTACCGGGCTGGTGTGACCTGTGCGGGTGGGGGACGATGAAGAAGGCACATTTGCTGCCACGGAAGTCAAAGCCTGGTCAGACTTTTTCCGCTTAGTCTTTGTACTATTGCCAGTTGCTGCTGCCAAGTCAGAGGCGCTGCTGGAAGCACCGCTTACTGTCGAATCGTGACTGAACCGTCTCAAGGCCCACCGACTCCCTCCTGTCGGATGTAACGCCGCCGGGCTATTTGCTAAACTGTCTTTCATATTGCCATCAGCTATACTTCCTACATGGTTCATCACCACAGCCTCAGCATTGGTGGCAGTGGGGGAATTAACCGCGGAGGACATGCTGGGTGTTGTGGATCGCGATCTCAAACTGGTCCTGCGAGTCACTTTGGGCAAGACTGGGCTGGTCGGAGGGTGGCCCGAAGACTCATTGAACTGTGTGATGAAGGCGTGACCATTGGGCCCAAGTCGGTCGGAAGGCTCCCACGAGTCCTGGTCGCT
Organism: Lepidonotus clava; assembly: GCA_936440205.1. NCBI lineage: Eukaryota > Metazoa > Annelida > Polychaeta > Phyllodocida > Polynoidae > Lepidonotus > Lepidonotus clava. The sequence goes on from OW387140.1 coordinate 45,068,089, forward strand.
GTCACAGCCCCGCCACCGCACTAGGTACTCCGTCTCATCAGGACCAGCCTGCCGCCGTGCCAACACTTTGTCAATCTGTGAAAAAGCAAAGAGAAAACAATTAGATTGAATGTTGGATATCCAATAACAAATCAATCAGAAAGTCATGATGGCACATGAAAAGTTTCTGACTTTACAAACAACAAGGACAAAAGAATATGTTTAATACCAAATCAAGTCATTTTAATAAATATTGGCACAACTTAAAAGTATCGTATTGGAAATGGGGCAGCTTTTTTTAAAGTTCATCTTCTGCTTGCAGGAGGAACTTATTCCAACACCAGTTTGACATGGAAGGGGCCATTCCCACATTCAAATTACAGAAATATTATGGGATATAACAAAATGGCCCACAATTCTAAAAAAGTGCCCCCCCCCCCAAAGGATAAGGAAAAAGAGACTTTTGTTACTCGACATCTTTTTCTAAGAAGAACCTGTACCTCATACTCCCTACCTCTCTGTTCCTAAACTTGATTTTGGTTAAAATACTCTGATCAGTGGTAACTACAGGCTCCCCCGGAAAATGTGCATAATTATCTAGTTGATAGCTAAAAACAAAATCTTAAAAGTTGGTGGCAAACGGAAAACTAAAGGTTCCCCTTCTGGACTTACGAGGATAAGTTTTCAGGCGTGCATCTTATGTCTGACAATGACTGTGCATGCTTTTTATGTGTATGACGCATGGGAAACTTCATCTAGTAATTTGCTGTGGTGGCTAAATGGCCAGGTGATAGACATCAGAACACTTCTCACCAAGCATGTCTATAAGATATAGCTTGATAAAAAATATTGGACCAGTATGCAATTTCTACTTGCCTAGCCTTGTATTTCACTGCAAATTGCGGTAAATTTGAAGTTTAGGATCCTTTTCCAGGGGTTCTTTAACTATGTTGTCCACCGGGCTAGCGCTCCCTGTCTTTGCCCTAGCCCAATTCAATGTTCCACTAGTCCATATACTAAATTATTATTACTTAATTGCAATTTTTTCACAAGCCCATCGGGCTAGCTGCTCAGTTTTCACTAGCCCTGCAGGAATTTTACAAGTACCCTGTTCTAGTAACTCTATGTGGACTAGTGGACAGAATCCTTAACCCTGCTTTCTCCCAAGTTGGCTTGGTAAAGAAATTAGCTTATTTCCCTAGTTTGATATATACCTACTGCCCTGATTCCAATTCAGTCTGTTCGCTGCCTGGGGGACACGGTCTATTTACAACGAGATTGAGCCACTTTTTATTCTCCACTTATTCCCCGGTCACGTTTTACCCTTCACTTATTTCCTATTGTGCGGGAGTTCCTGTTGTAAAATATGTCAACCAGTTGAAAGACCAAGATACTAGAGAAGAGCGGTGGAAGGGGCACATGGCTCTCCTTATGATAAGTTAGCCATAAGGCCGAAATATATGGCCCATTGGTTTGAGTTGGCCCCTGCGTGCTATTACATGATTTGGCTTATGATTCGATGTGAAAACATATTCGATGTGAAAACATATTAATATTGTACATTAAATACTTTGGTGGTCAAATAATCTAGCATTATTATCTAGTTCTGCAATTCTCACCGGGTCTAACTTGTTTGCCTCAAGACAGAAAACCATCTTGTCTGCTGGTTTCCCAAAGTAGCTAGTACTTATGCCAACCAGCTCAAGAGAAGCCACTCGTAATCATGAAAACCTCTTCGAGAAATAAACGGTTGCAGGGGTCGCTCTATAAAAGCGTCAGGTCGACAATGGCGACTCAAATTGGTAATTTCGTTTTTGCCGACTAAATCTAAGAGGCTAGGGTGACCCCTGCGGTTGCATCTATTTACGTTTTTCAATTTTGAATTACTATATGACATAGAACTCAATTATATTTTCGATGTGGCATTTCCTGAAGCTTTAAGACAAAAATATGCAGTAGTTTTGGAATAAAGTCCACTCAACCAAAATGAGTTAGTATGGAGCATATAGGCAGGCTAGGAAAATCTGTGTCCTCGACGTCCAGAAAATGGGTGTGGACAATCAGAAAATGAATTTTGGTTGTCCTTACAGGGCTTGACAAATCGGGTGTCCAGTGGCCCAGGACCACCAAAAAGTTGTACTGGGCCACTGAAATGAGTGCCTAAGTTGCCCAGTGGGCAACCAGAGTCAAGGTTGAAAATGATCTATTGTTAATGTTTGATTTAAGACTGCGTAAGATTCGTGTATATCCAAGTCTTCGTAAGTTGCTTTCCAGAATGTCTGAGTAATTCAGACCGCGTTTAAAGTTTGTCCATTCACTTCCCAATAGTTCAAAAGAAATGAACGATGAGGGAGCTTCTTAATATGAAAGGGTTTTTATTCAATAAACATCTCATCCCGAGTCAAAGCCACCATGTGTAAGTCTCCATCAGTCCACCTCCCATCTCCTATCAGCAATCAACCACATTTAGAACACGAGTTGCTCCAACGCCTTCTAGACCATTCTAGCATTTAGCTCTAACACAATCCTATGTCCGAGGTAGTGGATATTGGTAAACTCCAGTCTGTTACATGGAGTCGATGTACTTACTCCAGGTATAACTCCTTGGTTAAACATGTTTCTTCTAACCAACTAACTCACTAACTGCTCGCTCCCTACCTTGCAGCGCCTTTTATACTGGTTAACAGGTGGCGCTAGGAGCGTAAGATATTTCTCCTAGGAGTAGACTAGAAGTAGACTTGCTAAGCCTGATCCTTGTTGGATTATATATTATGACAATGTATTAAAAGTACTAAGCCATTAGTACATTCGACGGCGGTCAGGTGTTTGAGTTTAAGGAGGTGGACGACATAGCTCAAACCAAATGAATATAATGAACTCCCAATTTTGATGATTGGATATATTTGTTAAACCATGGTGGGGTGGCCCTGACTCTCGTGGTACATTCAACACAGTATCAATAGATTTGTAGATCCTGTTTCAACACAAATTCACAGTGAAATTATTCATTGAGTTGATTCCCACATTTTGAAGCTCAAAGTTAGCAGAACTCGTTCATAAAATGACAAGGCAAGTGTTAAAAATTGATAACATGATTATTTGGATAACAACGTAGATGATGACATAATCATGGTTACAAAATGACAAAGTCAACTGTAGAGGATGAAGTATTCGTCATCTTTAGGTATTCACTTAGTACGTGCCTTGTACATTAAAGTCAGTTCTCAGCATCGTTAGCTGATTTTAAGGTTCAAAGATTGCGACGCCCGTGCATAAGGCGACAAATTCAGTTTTGACTTAGTACGCGCATGTACAGTTTCTGATATTTATGATTTGTAACACAAGTCAACAGAACTCAACATATATACAGTGTAGGGTTGTCTTAAACTTCTAAGAATAACAAGTGTACATCAAATCCAATTTCAGAACAAATTAACACAACATAAGTCAATTCAGAGAATTCGGACATTTTGAACGAACGACTTTCATGATACAATGCGTGTCGAATTTTCAATCAAATTTCAACCAGAACAACATTATTTACAATAAATACAAGGTCTCTGTATCAGGTTTAGTAATACCGAGCAGTTGGAACCAGAAAATACCACCATTCCTGTCACGCGTCCGCCAGCTATACTTAGTACACGTGTACTTAGCGGGGCGCTTGACTGGAGTTCCCCCCCAAGGTTTGACCTCGATTTGGATCCTTCGGGCGCGAAGCGCCCGGATGGCAAATTTCTGCTTCGATCAAACTTTCAAGTTTGATTGTTCGACCTGATGTTTTGGGCCGATATGAATTAATTCTGGCGCTTGATTATGTTGGTTGGGGACCTAAACTTTAGTTTAGCACAGATTTTATAAGAAATTATACGATGCTTTGATCATGCTAGCCGATTTCAGAATTTGGATCTTTTGGATCAAAAAGGGGTTTTCCAAATTAGCCTCGTTTTGACGTCATTTTAATCAGTGCCGGCGGTATTTTTACAGAGTCAAGACGTGTTTTTTATATCTTCGTTTACTTTACTCCATCCTCCACAAGTTCACCATGGTCCGAGTGGCTATTTTTTCTTCAAACCGGGAGGCCGGACTCCAGGATTATCCTGATCTAATCCGGAGCAGCACCGACCATTATTTTGTAACTTTTCCGAGCGAGGACGCAACGACAGCGGAGTTGGCGGGGCACGCCTTCGCCCATCACATGCTCTACCCGGAAGACGTGCTAATAGTTATGACTAACCTCCTCGACATTTTGACTTGGGACAGAGAATTGGAGCTTTACCTGCCACTATTCATTAACCCGGATGGAGTAGTGAACTTTTATGCGGAACTATTTAACCAGGCGTTCCTGAACCTGCGAGCCCATCCCATCCCAGCCACCCTGATCTTGGCCACTCCCTCCGGTTTTGATGCCCGGAGTTGGGAGTTGACTGACAGTGATAGCTCGTTACAAAAGTGGCTGAACCGGATCATCCCGCGAGTCAGCAGAGAGGTCAGAAGAGCTAACGAGTGGTATGCGGTTCCGACGGTTGACACTGGTCACGCACTCCACCGGCCCAAGGTAGTCGCGGACGGGGTAATGACGGTCAACGATTTCCGCGAGCTGACAGATGGCTACATGCCGTCAACCCGGTTGCTTCGTCGTTGGGCCCGGGCTTTAGGCCGAGTCTTTGTCAGACTGCCCCTTCAGTAGTAGGCCGCCGGCACTCTTTTGTATATATTAATTTCTTATTGATTTTCAACAAGTGATTTTATGATCCAATTCCCGGCCTGTGATTGGAACACTTAATTCTGGATCGTTTTCACCGAGTGATTCTGGTGATTTAATTCCCGATCAGTACCTAGTCCACTTAAGTTCATATATCCAAGAGGCTTCGGCCAGATCGTTCTTACGGGAGCTCCGGACTGTTAACATGGGAGGACTCAGATGTTTCACCGCTCTTGCTCGTCGTTGGGCACCGCCCTCCTCGTAGAGACGGCCCCTCGCCCAGCCCGCTCCGAGACTTGGTGAGTACAGCCTTCTTCCTATTGTTCTTTGCATGTTAGGCTGGCTACTAATCGTAGATTTTAAGGAGATTGTTGGCCAAATTCTTCTTGGTGGTTCTCGGCTCGCCTTCACGTGGTTGTATTCCGGAAGCTGATGTCACTCCCGGAACCAGAAACTGTGTTTCGCTGATAATTTTAGTAACGGGTAGCGTGGGTGGCCACCTAGTGTTTACTTTTGGTTCCAAGATGGTGGGCGCGGGCCGAGAGTCAGGATCTTTCGTACTAAACTTATTATCTTTTCCAGGTCCTGCGGTATGTTAGGGTGATGTAAATGAAGCAATGTGACACGGTTGGCACTGAAAAGCGTCAGGCTATATAATTTTAGTGGGCGGATTGTTTAGGCTAATATGATCAAGCATTTTACCTCGCGCGTGGTTGGGCGATATTAGGGGGTTTTCTGACTAGCGGTTTGTTGACATTACCGATCTAAGTAGGGTTTCTGGAGTGTGGGTAATTCGTATCGTATTGTTATTTTTTGATACTATTAACTGTTGGGGACTGACACTGCCCATGATAATCAGGCATGGGTGGCCAGAGATTCCGGTCTGAGTTGTACAACACAAGATTTGCTGTAACAGGATTCTTTGTTTAGTCGTTATACGTACAGGGCGTTAGTGTAAATGTCTTCATTGGAAACAATTCACATGGGGTGCCCTAGGTAACAAGCGCTTCCCAGGGTGTTCACCCTGGTAAGTTTAAGTGACAGTAGGTGACCAAGTATTTTGGTCCAGACTTCCCAGCATTAGATTGGCTGTGACAGAATTCTTTGATGAGTTGTCCCCCTTACAGGGTACTGGAAAGATTGACGTGTCGGCCACGTAAGGCGACACCACAGGTGGAGCCGTCCAACGAGCTGTTGGCGACTCCAAGGTAAGTTTGAGATGTAGTGGCGAAGGCCACAGATACCCATCCCATGTTTTAGTCTAACAGCAAGACTTCGTCAGTGTCATTGTGTTAGAATAAGTGTTAGAGTGAGTATTATTGTCCAGAGTCGTCTCGAAGAGGAAAAAATACTACTGTGAGGAGACCGAGATGAAGTCTCTAAGACACTGAATGAACTCCCAGATGAAAATTCTGTATGAATATAATGAAAGAAGGAATGGTATCCTCATTAAGAGCTAGAAAGGCACCAACACCACAAAGATTATCAAGCGTCCCAAGCAGAGATACATGTGTGTGCACCGTGGGAGTTCGTACATTCATAGGTCAGGCCTTAGTAGGCGCCGTTCCATTGAACGCAGAAGCCACGCTTATCAGTGCCCGAGATTGCTAAACATCTCAGACAGTGATATCCTTGTGATGAATGAGTGGGAGCCTATGCTCACAGGTCGGGACTGAGCCGTTACAAGAACATCCACCTACAAAGGTTTCATGAGTGCCCGAGAGGTGATGCAAAACTGTCCCGCTCAGATTCCCTAACCGACCTCATGGGGAGATAAGAATAATGATAGGAATTGGATCCCTGGTGATTTACCTTAAGAGGTCACAAGGTTCAATACTCTTGATAACACTCTTTCTGTACAGTGCGGTAGAATAATTACCCAACACACTCCAAAGATTTATACGCAAACAAGTTAACACCCCCTTCAAGGGTGACAACTGTTCTAACATATTTGACTCCATTTTATGAAGCATCCGCTTTAAAACCCCAGTTTTATTCTTATTGATTGATTTTGTTATGACAAAATCCCTTCTTTCCCTGCTAGTTACAGGTGGTAGCTCGGCGTTCACCCCCTACATTCAGCCTGGGGTTTGAAGACCGAGTTCCACTTTATATTGGGTAGTGGCGCCCTTCTGAATGCAAACGGGTGCGCCACTAACTCCAAACGGCTCACTGAATAGATATTATACCTATGTTAACAGTGACATTTCACTGTCTACCCTATACTCTACATCACATGGGAAAAACCAACATGGCAAGCGGTTGGGGTAGCGTTTTCATTCCGTGAGGTATAAATGTCATTAAAGGACATTAAGTAGTAACTGTACAAAGGAGGCTGAGATTATTCGTTCCTTATTTGTTATCACTAGAGGATCGGGTCTCAGATTCAGGTTCACTCCTGATCGGATTCCCGGTCCTCATTAGTTACATGTGGTTTGTCGGTACTCTCCCATTCATAGGACCAGAATGGGCAGCACCGAGTTTCCATTGTTATAATTGGGAGCAGACTGCATATATATTTTTTTTTTTAATATGCAGCCTACACCCCCTTTAAATTATAGAGATGTGTAAATGCCTCTCCTTAGATCACTTACTTCCAGACAGCACCTAGTAAGTCGGGCTTTTACCGAAGTACAGTACAAGGTTAAACCCGTTTTCTTGTTCAGGTCTATGCCCGTTTCTCTTGTGGAGAGTCAAGACTACTCCTGAAAAGACTCCGCCCCCAGCTTATCCTAACTATGCGCATGCCGGGCAGGGATAGGTAGTGCTAAAGACAGAGTTAGAATTTTTTTTTATCTCCTTTCTAATAGATCGGGTAAACTTATCAGCTCTGGGTGTCAACCAAGTTTATTGTAGCTTGTTCATCAGGGAATCGGTAGTCCATGTCCCCCCTCTTCAGCTCAACTGTTGAGCGGAGACCTGGATGCTTTTAGCGCCTCGACGGCGGTCAAGACTAATTTTCATTCATTTATTTTATTTTATTTTCTCGACGGCGGTCAGTTCTGAAGCCGCTCATTTCCTTTATTAATTTTAATTATTTCTAATTCTTTTTTTTACCCGGGTCGAAACTTGACTTCTTGCCGTTTTGTCTCTGTCCCGATTAAAACTGGTCTAAAAGTGGTCTAAATAATGTAGTCTTGAATTATGGGCAGTTGTTTATATACTAGTTGTCGTTGGATCCTGACTTTTTATGTTAAAGTCAGGATCCTTTGACCTAAGACATACGGTGATCCAGTGGTCATTTACACATAACCAAGACGACGGGGCTATTAATAAGGACAGCACCTCGCTCCACCGCCTTGTGAGTTTTCGCTACAGCTTCTCCCCCCCCAGGGATGGCTTGTCCCGTCTGAGGGAGTCGCGATATAGTGAGAGAGAGCCGAGCACCCTGTGAATGTCACCAATTCGCCATTGTCCCGTAACTACATTTCCTTGTGACCTCCGTTATAGCTCCCAAATATAGCACGCCTTGTCAGGATTTGCACATATCCTTGCCGCTGCAGCGTGTCTATGCCAGGAGCAAACGAGCCACGTATAAGGTACTCTCGTGTGCTGTCACGGAGCGTCCCCCCCGAGAATGCTACTAATTATTCTGCGTTCTTATTATATTTTGCCCAAAATTCCCTGAGGAAGAGCTCTTAGTTACACAAATATTGGTTTGCTTTATATATTAGTTTTTAGGTAAATTTCTTTCTACTCGTCGATTTTTTTTTTTTTGTGATGAAGGGACCGCTTGTCAGGAGCCAATCCACCCGGGGCATAGTGACTGCCATGGTCGGGCGTCCACCCCAGTGCCCTTCGCAGCGTCAGTGACGCGTAACCCCAACGTCCTGCCTCCTGTCAGGCACCACTGACACCAGGCCTGTGGGCAGGCTCCTGCTGCTTGTGCAACCCCCTCATCTTTGAGAAGAGTATATATGTAAGCATGCTAAAGAATAGACAGTGGCGTTCCCCAAGTGGCCCCTGTACTGCAGCCCGATCCTAGCGGTAACAACAGCACAGGGGTCAGGTGTAGATGGTACTTGCTTGGGGAAGTTCACTTCGCTCGTTGGGAGCATTGGTCCCGTTGAGCGCTCTTAGGTTTTATACAGAATTTTGAGTTTTTCTTTTAAAATGCTAAAATTTTGCGACACTAGGATCGGTTCCAAATGGTTCCCTACTTTAAAAGAGTTGCCAAATCAATAACAATTAGAGTGTTGAGCTAGGCTACCGGGCATGGGACACTCGACTTGAGAGAAATTTAGATAACCCATGGGTCCATAGAGAGACGGTTGGACCAGCCTACCCGAACTAAGTTTTTCCTGACTGGTGAATCCTTATTGCTCAGGCTAGTCAACAGAACCCTACCTACCCAAACAGGTATCGCCCAGCGAACTTCCTGTAACATTTTAGTTTTAGTATTCGTACCTTTGTGTTATTAATTCACCAATTTTACCTGTACAGTACTAGGTCAGGTTTTACCACTCGTTACATTGTCATATGATAACTTCATAAACCGTTCCTGGATTTATCTCGGATGTCCCTGGCCTTATTGTCTTTCGTGCAGATCCTGTTCCGGTCGCTGTTGAGGTGGGCGTGGTCGATCTAGGAGGAGCGTTAGGCATTGTTCCTTGTCCCAACACCTGTTGAGGCCAGTCTGCTCCGACATCGGACCACCCTGCGTCGATGAGGCGAGGTACTCCCATGGGTACCGGAGTGGCTAGCCCCGAGGAATATCTCAGTAGTCTGGCCCTGGTATTGTATTTTAAGTTACTCATCATCAGACGGGCTAGTTTTTTAGATACCCTCAGGGTGTCGGGTAGTGGCACCTTAGATGGGTGCTGTCCAGGTCTAGTTGCTGCTCCCATCAGCTGCGCCCCCCAGGTTACCGTCAGAGTATACTTCAGACACAGCTGGGTCACCAGTAGATCCCTAATGAGCACATAGCCTTCCGTATAAGTGTGGTCTGAAGGCATAGCCAGTTCGCCTAGGAAGATTGTTTCTATCATATGTGGATTGGCAAACTGTACGTACAATCCATCCACAGTCTTTCTTCTAATATTTCTCCACTTTCGCCACACGAGGACCACTATGGCGATGACTAGTACTGCCAGTAATATAGCAAGTACTGCCACCGCAGTGGGGTTGGCGGTCGTGTCCGGGCATCCAGTTAGTTCCTTTTCACTGCGCAGCAGCTCCTCCGGGTCCGCCGCTTCCAAGGCCATGGCCCAAGGTAAAGTCATGGTTAGTCCGGCCAGGGCAGCCTTGCCTTGGTGGTTCCGCCAGCACTTCCAGAGAACACATCCAATAATTGTCACAGCTACCACTATGCAAAAGATGGTGAGGAGACCAAAACCGCCTCCGAAGTTGCCTATAGAGAACCACGGGGCGTGTTTCTCTACCTCATAACGGTCAGTCGCTTTCTTGATACCCTTGGCCAAGTCTTTACGGTGTTTTTGTATTCGTTTGGCCAGGGAGGTTACAGGTATTTTGGCCTTCAGGCTTTCCTCGATTTCCAGCAGGTCTTTCCTAATTGTTTCAGGGATAGGGTCTGATTCTAACATAGTGGGTTCGTTTTTGGACGTCGTGAAATTCATGTCCCACCCCTTCACACGACTTGCTGCTTCCAACAGGTCATTATGTGGGTACACAACCGTGGTGATCCTGGTGTGCTTGTCACAATTTCGCAAGCTATACGGTATCCATGCTCCTTGTGTTTGGAATGCACAGTCGCATTCCACCTGAACCCTTGCATAATTTTCTATGTTCACTCCGACCGCAGGCTGGTTTCTGCAAATCATTTGGCCTCGGGTGTCGGCGCTGACCACTAGCATATCTCCGTCGTCTAGATACACTGCCATCTCTCCGAAGTCTGCTTCCAGTAGATAGTCCAGTTCACATTTTTCTTGGATCGCTAGGTCGTCGCGCCTCAGTAGCGCAGCAGTGCAGGTGTTGTCTGTAATCTTTTTCATATAAGGTAGGTCCTTACAGAGCGTGATGGTCTGTCCATAACAACCTGACCAACTGCCACTAGCCAATGGTACGTAATACTGGCGGGACATGGACATGGCGACACTTTTGGGTAAATTAACAATTTGGAGAGCGTCCTTCTTAAGTCGCCCCCTAACCGTCACTGGCACAGGAAAAGTTAGTACTTCGTAGACCCGGAACAAATGTTCATCAGCCACCACAGGCACCCTTACATACACTATAAATTCCTGAGTGGTTTCATTGAATTTGAACGAAGGTTGACTGTTCTCGTAATAGAAGGAAGGATCTGTGAACGCGACATGGAACCTGGGGTGGATCCCCTTCAGATATCTGTTCACTTCCTGGACCGCTCCGACCATATATTGGCGGGGTACCAAGTCCATAGTCAGCTGGCCCCGCGTCAGGCGCTGTACACCTTTCCTGAACACGCGAGTCTGCTCTACCATTAGTTGAAGATACACCATCTCTCCTAACTTGTCTTCCAGAGCGACCGGTATCATATTCAGGTACAGTTCCATCCAATCCACCTTATGTTGCACGAGTTTCAACCTTCGGCGAGTCGTGTTGTGTGCCTTATTTAGTGATCTTAGATTGTCCAGTAGGCCTATCACGACATGGTTAACCTTTTCGACAGCCTCGTCATGTTTTTCATTCATCAGAGCCAAGTCTTCGATCATTTGGCTCGAAGACTCCTGCAATACTCTAATCAATTCTCTGTTATATTTGACATCAGCCGCCAGTCCTTGATTCCAAGAGGTTGGAAGAGGAAAGGTCGGCCACCCTGGATCGTCTAGCATTGTGGGCAACTTCTTCATTCTCTTAACCCTTCCACCTGGATTTAATTCCGACTCTTGATTTTGAAGGTCTTGTTGAGTGTTCTTTATTAGGGAACTTAAGGTTTCATTAAGAACTTCTCGGTACCGACCCTTAAGCGCCTGTGACGTCTGATCCATCCAACTGACCAGCGACCTGATATGGTAGCAGGCCCGATCAAGGGCGTCTCCTCCCTGTAAATATCGGTGACAGACCTGGCCAAAGGTAGCCTTGTTGAAGGAGCGCCTCCTTGGAATAGTGATTAGGAAGCCTTGTCGGACGTGTGTTATATCCGCGGTGGACATTAACTTCCCTGGTTTTAACACTACTCCATATTGTTCTAAAGCTATCACTTCAGCGTTAGGGGCTAGCCCTTCAGGTGGGCTGGAGTCGTTATGCACTCCCCTAATGCCCCCTATTATAGCTAATACGAACAGCACTAGCCACTTCATTGTCTTTGTTTTGGCCTTAGCGATAGTTTGAGAAAATTAATTTTGCAGTTTATCTAAAACCTGTTCACAGCAAAGTTACCTTATTTTTTCTGCGCGCTACTATCATCCATGCGCTGAAATATGCTTTCCTCTCGGGCTTCCTGGTCTGTTTAGTTTGGGACATGCTCGTAGAGGTTTTGCCCGTTGTCATTTACCACTCGCCTGATGATTCCGCTCTCGTCCTTGGTGACCGTGATCCTCAAGCCTCTCATACGTTCGCAGGACGAGGGGCGCATTGCTCTGAGGGGTCTTGGCCTAGTAGGTTCCAGTCCGAAACGGCCCCCGTTGGATCGTACGACGGTTGGCTCGAGGGGTATGGGTTCGGTACCTGTGGTTGGTTTGTCGCTGGGAGTGGACTCGGCCACAGTGGGCCCCCCGGCTGGCTGGTTGGCGTCCACTGCTGCTGGTTCCATAGCAGTGGTGAGGGATTGGCGTTGCAGCTCGTTGTCAAGCTGCTCAAGTCTAAACAAGCGGGGTCCGCAGGCTGTAAGTGGTGGAGGAGGGGAGCTCCCGCTGGCCCGTTCCCCACCGGTGGGGTTGGCGCGTGTTGAACGGGTGCTACCTCCACTTTTAGTCCTGGAGCGGCGACGGTTAGCTGTTCCCCTCCCGATCGCCTTTCCAGAGTGGGCAGAGGTCGGCCGCCTCGTGTTGTTTGTAGGCTGGTACTTTCCTTGACGCATTTAGAGTTTTGTGTGGTCCTTTGAATGAAAGGAGCTATCTGAGTTTTAATCTCAGCTAACTGTTTGTTTGTTTTTGGCACATCCAGTCCCACTGTTCTCCTAATTTCGTCAACAGTCTCAAATAGTTGGAACAGTGGTTGCGTAAGGTCCCAGAACCAGCCGGCCTGTATCTGCACTGGTTGGTTGACCGCTTCCTCCTTCTGAACCGGCTTGGCCAATGCCGTTAGCCTTGGCTCGGGCTCCGAGTCACTCACCTCAGATAAATTGTAGAAGTCTTTATCTACTGTCTTCTTTTTGGCTGGAGCCGATTTAGCGGACCTCTTGGCTCCGCCTGTGGTCGTTCTGGTGGGCCGCCGGGCTGGTGTCCTTGGCTTCTTCCGGGCAATCCCGGCGTCGGTCGAGTCCGGACGGACACCGCCCCGGCCCGGCCAACTCCACCGCCTAAGGGTCTGAGCCGGTTGTTTCTTAGCACTCTCCTTCTCGACTGCCTTTTCTTTCATTTGGTAAAATCCTAAAAGAATGGCCCAACGAACCTTCCCTTGGTAGGCAGCGCCCTCAGGGTGGGCCGGCTAATCCGTTTCCTTCTCAGGGGGACGATAATCCTTCCCTCCGTGTCCGCAGGGAAAGTAGTGGTTCCCTTTGGATTGCTATGTGGCCGGAGGGCTAGACAGTTCCCCATGAGTCGGTGGATCAGTGTCCCAGCTAAGTTCTCTTTCTGCTCCTTCCAGGAGAAGTCGGAGGCTGAACAATTTCTATCTCCAACTTTTGTTCAGAGATAGAATCAATATCTATCTCCGTTTCGTCCCGGGCTGGGTTGCGCGTACAATCACCTGCAGCAGAGGTGACTGTCTAGGAGCAGAGTTGCGGACCGACTGGTGGATCGGCGCGGATCCCACGAAATTATAACCGATCCGCTTGTCCATGCCGTCTCCATATTTGGAGCTGTATCTTGTTTCAGGTGGGGGGGGAACGCTTGCATCCGGTCCCAAGAGATGACGCCCAACCACTGGCATCTCTCTTGGCGTGCGCACCCTCCCCTTCTGCCACGCCCCTGGGCGCGGCAAGGTGGCCGTGAGACAGACCACCTGTTCCATTAGCGATGATGCTAACGGTGCCGCTCCGCCGAACCTTTATTTTCACAGGGCGGCTAAATTTCCTGCATTAATCATCCATGTCGTCGCTCTCTCCGCCGTTGGACAGAGCGACGTAGTTAGGACGGCGGTTCCGACGTAGGTTATAGCCACCTTTCGTCGGGACATGGTCCTTTACTGTTTTTCCTGGGCTCTGTTCCGACGTATCCAAGATCGGCACATCACCGCAGGGTAGTTTTATGGGCTTGTTGTTGCCTGGAGGGGATCTCCCCTCCAACGGCTGGCTTTTGCCCCTTCGTTTAGCTCGTTTGCGTTTCCTCTGTCCATTAGCGCCAGCTGTTCCCCGTTCACAGGCGGCTTTATTAGGAACAAAGGATAAGTTTGTGGACAGCGCGGTGTCCGCACTGGTGCCCTGACCATCAGTGATTTGCCCATCCGTTTCTGCTAAATCAGTGGGACTTGGGCCAGGTTTTTGTGTAGGTACCTTCCTGGTCATAGGAACTGCATCATGCTCACGGGGACCGGTCGTTCCCGTTGAGTTTTCAGTCTCAGCACCCCTTATTTCGCCATCTTCCTCAGCGATTTCACCCGTCGGAGTGTGACGCAATTCAGGGTTTCGGTCAGGATCTGCCCCTTTTGAGTTAGTGATTTTCGCTTCTCTCACCAGTTTGGGAATATTATGAGGGACAGCGGGAGACCAGGGCCCATGTGCAGGTTTGAGTTTTGAAATGTTTACTAGATGTGGGACCTGTTTTCCAGTTTTTAAAGACACTAGTCTAACAAGGTGGTCTCCTTTTGTTTCAATTACCCTGAATGGCCCCGTATACCTGTTTGAGAACTTAGACGCTTTATTTTCACTAGCTAAAGGGTCGTACATGTATACCATATCACCTTCGTACATCTGAGTGGGCCGCGCCCGCTCGTCAATTCGCAGCCTCAGATCTTTTTCGTAGTTTTGAACTACTCTTTCAGCCATATTCCTAAACATAGCAATATTATCCTTGGTTTGCATGAAAAACTCGCAGTCGTTCAGCGTTTCAGGAATTGTTCCTTGCTCAGGCATTCCCATACTGATTGGATCTCTGCCAAACAGCAGGGTGTGTGGGCTGTATCCCGACCGTACACTGATTGTGGATCTAACTGTCCATAATGCAATGGGAAGTAGATCGACCCAGTTACAGTGATCGTCAGGGATATAATAAGCAATCAGGTTTTCAATGGTTTTATGTAGTCTCTCTACTCGAGCGTTGCCAGTCGGCATTCGCCCGGTAGTGAACGTTTGCTTGCACGCTAGTCGTGTGGTGATTTCCCTGAATAGCCCTGAGAGGAAGGCCGCCCCCCGGTCTGTGTGCAGGCGGTTTACCCGCCCATACCGACACACTATTCCGGTTAGGAAACAGTTAGCCGCGGTCTGCGCGGTGGAGTCTTTAGTGGTGAAAGCCTCCGGCCAACCTGTTAGTAGGTCTATGAAGGTCATGATATATTTTGACCCATCCCTAGCCTTCTTTAGTGGCCCGATGAAATCACACTGTACTACCTCAAAGGGTCGGGTTGGTCTCTCCCAAGACTTAGCTAAGGCCTTGAAATGTGGGGCCCGTCTCCTTAGAGAACAGGTCTCACAAGCCTTTACATAGTCTACTATGTCGGCGTTCATGTTCCGCCAGTAGAATTTATCAGAGATTTTGGTAGTGAGGTTACTGATCCCTACATGTCCCCCAGCTAAGATGTCATTATGTAACAGTCTCAGGACTTTGGGAATTAACCTACCTGGAACTATCATTCTGGGTTTTAGTCTGACCAGTTGGTCTTGGTGTTTGTTATACCTTTTGATGTTGAACCTACATAGTACTCCCGGTGCCACCATTCCCACAAAATCGGCTTGGTCCATTATTCGCCTAGCTTCAATGGGATCTGTCGGTAGGTCTCCGTCCTGCAGGTAGTCTATCAATTGCGCGCACTCTGCATCTTGGAGTTGCGCGTTTAATACCGTAGCCACAGAAAGTTCTTCCTCCTGAACTTCGGCCTCAAATAACTCACATCCCACAGCGGGCTCATATTCCTCACCTGGGACATGCTCATGATAGACTCTAGACAAATAGTCCGGTAGAAAATGAGTCGCTCCTGGCTCATATATGATTTCAAAATCAAAATCTGATAACGCTAAAGCCCACCGTCTCAGCCGGGCTGACGGGGCTTTGTAGGCACTCTGTAGCAGGGGAATCAACGGTTTGTGATCAGTCACTATTGTGATTTTAGCTCCCTGCAACATGTCCTCATAGTTCTTAATGCCTTTAATTACTGCCAGAGCCTCCTTTTCTGTTACCGAATAATTTAATTCGGCGTCCCGGAGAGTACATCCCCAGAAAGCAACCGGACGGTAGATTTCATCTAGTTTGTGACAAACCGCTGCACCGCACGCGGCGTCCGATGCCGCTTGATCCCTTCGGTTTTCCCCTATGTCATTAGACATAGTGGATTGCAACCTGAGCTGGGATCCTTTCCAGCCATAAGGCTCTCTCTGCTTCCCAGAATGTTCTTTTCAAACCTGATGTTTTCTGATCACAGAGAGCATGGCTCAACCATAACCTACGCTAATCCAAGAAATGAGGTCTTGAATAGGCATGTTTAGCTTTACCATGGCCTGACTGTACATTGAGCCCTCTCCGACGCCGATAGGTTGCAACAACTCTACCAGTCCGACAGAGACGACCGGCCAGTGACCCAGTCGATAGCGATTACCGGTCCCAAGTCACCCTGGGTGGTCACCGACGGCCTGATCCAGGTGAATCGTGCAAACCCACACTGAACTTTGACCGTTTTCACTGGCCTTGCCTGTTCACTCCTGAGTGATGGAACTACTGTCAGGAGCTAGGTGAGGTCTGTCGACCCCGTACCACGCACGTACCACTTACAGGTGGCCGAAAACGAAACCACCGGCAGCCCGATATGTGCGCCGACTAGACGGTACCACAGTAGGATGTTGATTCATCCTTCGCTAGACACGGGGGCCTTCAGTACTTCTCTCCCCTGCACTATATCTACTAGTTTTAACGTGTCCCCGGACCCTTGCGAGCCCACTGCCGCCTGTTACTGACTACCCGTTGAGGAGCTCATCCCTCTTGGTAGTCAGTTAGTAGATAGAAATGCCCTCCTATATCTGGATGAATTAGTAAGGGCGGCGAGGTTAGCAATTTCTTTAACTGTTGAAACGCTTCCTCGCAGGCCTCTGTCCACTCAAAATAGACTTCTTTCTTTAGCAGACGGTTTAAAGGCTTTGCTAGATCAGCGAAATTAGGGACAAACGATCGGTAGTAGTTACACAGTCCCAGAAATGATTTAATGGTTTTCACATTATGTGGACGGTTAAAGGCTGTGATCTTTTCTGTGGTTACCCTTTGTGTAGCCACACCTTCCGCGTTTACTACGTGGCCGAGGAAATTGATTTCACTACGGCACCACTCACACTTTGACGGTTTCAGTTTGAGATTAGCTCTCGCCAAAGCTTGGAGAACCACCTCAACGCTCGCCAGGTGTTCTTCAAATGTAGTGTCGTAGACAATTACGTCGTCTAAATATGCTAAGCATGTTCTAGGAATCAATCCCTTTAGCGCTATGGCCATTACCTTGGTAAACTGCCAAGGTGCGCCAACTAAGCCAAATGGTACACGCTTATACTGATACACACCCATCGGGGTTTCAAAAGCGGTATATTTTCTACTGTCTTCTTCGATTACGCACTGATGATAGCCGCTCAACAGATCTAAAGCTGTCCACATAGTGGGTTTCTTGTAAGCCATATATAGGAAAAGCGAGCGAGCCGTGGGCATGGGGAATTTATCTTTAAAAGTGACTTGATTAAGCATGCGAAAGTCTGTACAGAGCCTAGGTTTGCCATCTTTCTTCTGCACTACCACCAGCGGGCTTCGCCAAGCCGATTCGCTGGGTTCTATGACACCTATATCTATGAGTTGCCTAACCTGTTCATCGATGATATCCATTTTCTGTGGAGAGTATCGGTATGGTCTGGAACTTATGACTCCCTGCGACTCATCCACAATGATTCTCATCGGCGCTATTTCACAGTGACCTAACTCTTCCATTGAGAACGCTAGTGCATTTCTATTGTTATTAAGCATTTGCCTAAACCTTACCTGTTGTTCTTCGTTTAAGCACGACTCGGTCAGATCTATTTTACTTACATTCTCATCCATTTTACCTCGGGATTTCTCCTCAGAGGTTTGGCTTTCCATTTGCACTGCGTCTTTCATTACTTCTACAGAAATCCTGCAGATGGACATTGGGGTCTCTGTTTTAGTTAGATAACACAAGTCTAGGAACTCCTCTATCTGATTTTGGTTTACCTCAGGCACTGCGCATTCTTCCGCAAAAGCTAATACTTCCTGGGGAGTGATTTCTTGCATTACATCTAGCGGATTCATGACTTTGATCCACCACTGGCTTCCCACCGTATTCACGCACCCCTCCACTAGGACTGGTGCGGTTACCGCCGGTGCGCAGTAAGCTACCGGTGAGTCTAATCCCAGCGGCTCTCGAGTGGTTACCGGTATGATGCATTCATTTCCCGGCGGAATTTTCACTGTTTCTTTGCTAACTATAGGGTTTCCACAAAACACTTCTATCTTTGCGCCTGGTAGAGATAAATCTGATCGAAGCACTGTTAATAAGTTCCTCCCGATTACTATTAGGTGGCATAGATCGTCCACTATGTTGAAATCATAGCAGACCACCGATCCCTGGATTGAAAACTTACATCTAATTTGTTCTAGTATTACTTGAGACGAGTTGTCTGCCAGACTGATGTTTCCCTTCGATACCTTCCATTCATCTAAAATGCATTGTTTAGGGATCTGTCGTTTACAATGGGTGGACATGAAGCAATCGCTCGCTCCTGTGTCTACTAAAGATCTAACCTCCTTCTGATCATCAAATCTTAACGTTAAGAAAAATGCTTCGTCTCCTATCTCTCTCCTAGCCGGTCCGTCCACTGCGCCTAATTCTATCGTGGAATGAACGGACCCTTCCTCTAGTTTCCCTGATTCTTTTGTTCGGTACCACTGGCTTTGCTATCTTTGTAGATCCGCGGGGTTTTTTCCCTCAACCTATTCTTTAACCACAAGCACGCTTCTGTAGAGTGACCATGCTGTTGGTGAATGATACAAAACTTACTTTCATCAAAAGGCAATCTGGGTCTCTCTACTTTCTGTTGAGTTGGCAGATTCTTTCCTTTATCTGCCTCTCTGTTCGGGGCGATATTGGATTTAGGCTTCTGATCTGAATTTCTTTCACCTTTCTGGTTGTCGTACCTATCTTTTCTCTCATAACCTTGCTGTTTAAAGTTACCACCACTCTGGGGAGTCCCGCTTTGCCCTGGCTTTGGTTTCTGAAACCATGGAGCGGCCTCCAGTCGGGCCAGCACCACTCCAAATCGTTCGGAGATGGAGTTTAGGGCCGCGGTCTCCTCTGATTCTTGGCTTCCAGCCAGTTCGCTCACTGCATTAGACATTTTAGTTCCCCCTTTGCCTTTGTCCAACGATTCTAACCTCGTTGCACAATCCACCGCTTCGGTGAAAGACTTAGGGTCCAGTATAGCTACTTGCCTGGCTACGCCCTGTTTTAATCCCTCTAAAAACACAGCTAACATCATGCTTTCACTCGCCTCTGCTTTAACTTGCTTTTGTTTCAGAACACCTGCAAATTCGATCACGCTCTGGTCTTTTCCTTGCTTAAGGCCACAGAATTCTGCGTGTTTCTGCCACTTAGCTCTTCGATCACCGAAGATCTTGGTCATTTGGGCTTCTAGCTTCTCAAATGAGTCTTTCTCACTTTCAGCTAACGCTCCTGCCCAGTCGTCGGCCCTTCCTTTTAGGCCTAACAGCGCCATATTCAGGAGATGGGCGTCCGACCAGTCATAGATAGCTTTCAGTCGTTTTAATTCCCTGAAATACTTTTCTATTTGCTCGTCTTCTTTTCCACTAAACCACGGTAACCTAATGTTTGGTCCCCTTTGGTGACCACTGTGAGCCGTTTCACGCACTGGCGCTGGTGTTTGCCCCAGTGCCTGGCTCAATTGTGGTAGAATTTCCCAAATATTTGGTTGATTCGGTGGGTTTGGAGGGTTGTTCTGACCTGGTGGGCCCGGCGGACCTGGTGGTCCGGGCGGTGGAGGATTCGGTGGGTTTGGGGGGTTGTTGAGTTGGTTAAGGAAAGGATTGTTGTTCTGGTTCGGGGGAGGGTTATTGGGTCCTGGTGGATTTACTTGATTATTCTGGCCTGCTGGGACTTGCTGACCCTGCTGATTCTCCGCTCTTCCTCGGCCTGCGTTAAGATTGGCAGCGAGTGCCATCGCCTGCAATAGGTGAGGGAGCAGGTTTTGATCGACCCCACCCCCTGCTGGCACGGCCCGGCCAGGCTGTTGGCCCGGTTGGCCTCCCCCATCATTTTGTTGCAGTCCCCCAAGGTTTACCCCAGGATTAGGCTGCTGTATTCCCGGATTCACACCACCATTTCCCCCTGCACCGGGTTGCTGGAGTCCCCCAGGGTTTATCCCTAGATTGGGCTGATTCGGAGGGGGATTATTAATAAGGTTTTGGGGAGGGTTGTTGAGAAGGTTTTGAGGAGGGTTGTTGAGAAGGTTTTGAGGAGGGTTGTTGAGAAGGTTTTGAGGAGGGTTGTTGAGAAGGTTTTGAGGAGGGTTGTTGAGAAGGTTTTGAGGAGGGTTGTTGAGAAGGTTTTGAGGAGGGTTAGGCCCTTGTGGGTTGGCCTGATTATCCTGGCCTCCCTGGACCTGCTGATTAAGAGGAGGAATAAGTCCTTGAGGGTTGGCCTGATCGTTCTGGCCCCCTTGAACTTGTTGATTAAGGGGAGGATTGGCCTGATTACCTTGGCCTCCTTGGGCCTGTTGATTAAGAGGAGGAATAAGTCCTGCCTGCACGCCTTGGTCCGGCTGCTGGATTAGGATCTGGCCATTCCCATTGTTTTGTTGATGTCCCCCAGGGTCCATCCCACGGTTAGGAAGCCATGCCCCCAGATCTACACCCCCAGCTCCCCCTTCATCGGGTTGCTGGCGTTGATCTCTATCCTCTCTTTCTTCTACTAGATCCATCAAAGGAACGCCTCCTTCCGCCATATTATTTTCGTGGAGGTTTTGTATATCGTGATCGTCCCACTGTTCTTTCACAGGTATTTCCTCTACACTAATTTCGTCCTCACTTTCTAGTTTAGCTTTCTTACCTGTGTCTAAAACATCCTCGGTAATAATTTCGTATGAAGACGAGGTTGATTTATCTTCTCTAGCTAATTTTCTATCAGGACTACCTTCTCTGATACTCGCGATAGCTTGTTCTAATTCCCTATCTTCTTCTTCGTCTTCACTTTCGTATTTATCATACAATTCTTGAGTTAGAGTGTTAAAATCTTGTGCTTTAAGCGTTACATTTTCTTCACTATCCTGATCGCTTAGCCTCTCTAAATCTATGTGCTTTTCGGGGCTTGAGTCTGCCCACTGCTTTAATATTTCGGCTGGATCAAAGGCCTGAGCTTCCGCTCCCCTACCAGCCTGGTCTAAGTTCGTTTCTACACCGTAAGTTAATCGATAGGGTTGTAAATTGCCTACTTTCTCGCTGTTTCCCTCTGCTTCCCTTCCCACTCCCCTATCCCTTCCCACTGTTTTTCCTTTAGCTACAGTGGAATAAGGAATGGACGCCCCCGGGTTGGGGTGAGTTGGTGTTACCAGTGGGTGACTGATAAACTCAAGTCGTTGGGGTAATGGATAGGTGAGAGAGCTCCCATCAGGTAGGATTACCGGATTTTCGGGGCGTTTTCCCCCTGATGGGCTGGAGTTATCCGCGGTGTTTTGTTGTTGTTTTAGATTTCCTGAAGAAAATAGGTTATCTCCATTGGAAACTTCCTGTTCGCCTTCACCTCCCGCTGCGGGCAGTAAACGATAAGGAACACTTTGGTTACACCACGGATTGTTCACATCAGATTCACAGGTGGAGCGAGAGCTAGTACCAGTTTCTTGGTCCGTAGGTGGTACGTACCCTGGGTTCCAATATTGCTGATATTCCGTGAGACGGTTCTTCCCTTCAACTCGTCCCGAGTGTGTTAGGGTTTCAAGTCCTTCGTCAAGAACCGGCCTATCTTTGGACCCTAGGTGCCAGGGAAATGGTTTACCTTTGCCACGGGTTTGGTAATTTTGTGCACCTTCGGGGCAGAGCTGCTTGGGTCTGGCTGCGACCTCCTGTCTCTGTGCCTCCCCGTCTAAGGGATTACCTACCAGGTGGCGGTTTTCCACATTCCCTGTATATGATGTTGACACATCGTGTCCTGCGGGCCGCAAAGATTGAGGCTTGGGGTTAGAGGAAGCCTCAAAGTCACCGGTGGCTGACATCAAGGATGAGCAAAACGGCACAAGTCATGTTTCGGGTATCTCCACCAAATGATCTATTGTTAATGTTTGATTTAAGACTGCGTAAGATTCGTGTATATCCAAGTCTTCGTAAGTTGCTTTCCAGAATGTCTGAGTAATTCAGACCGCGTTTAAAGTTTGTCCATTCACTTCCCAATAGTTCAAAAGAAATGAACGATGAGGGAGCTTCTTAATATGAAAGGGTTTTTATTCAATAAACATCTCATCCCGAGTCAAAGCCACCATGTGTAAGTCTCCATCAGTCCACCTCCCATCTCCTATCAGCAATCAACCACATTTAGAACACGAGTTGCTCCAACGCCTTCTAGACCATTCTAGCATTTAGCTCTAACACAATCCTATGTCCGAGGTAGTGGATATTGGTAAACTCCAGTCTGTTACATGGAGTCGATGTACTTACTCCAGGTATAACTCCTTGGTTAAACATGTTTCTTCTAACCAACTAACTCACTAACTGCTCGCTCCCTACCTTGCAGCGCCTTTTATACTGGTTAACAGGTGGCGCTAGGAGCGTAAGATATTTCTCCTAGGAGTAGACTAGAAGTAGACTTGCTAAGCCTGATCCTTGTTGGATTATATATTATGACAATGTATTAAAAGTACTAAGCCATTAGTACAAAAATTTGGGTTTGAAAATTATAAATATAGACCTTTTACCCCTTAACCCATGGAATCAATGTATATGTCATCTATATATTTTACATCATTCTCTTCAAACGTTACTGGGCAACCACATTTTATAGCTGGGCAACCAATTTCTGGGCTCAAGTTGCCCAGTGGGCTACCAGGTTTCAAATTGATTTGTCAAGCCCTGCCTTAGATGACCAGATATTTTGAAGCAATTACTTTAATTCTCTGCATAGTTATCTAGGTTTTTCCGTTATGAATGAGAACCAAGGTCCAAGTGAAAGAAACTTATATTGTGGACAACCTATATTATATGTGGATAACCACATTTCTATTATTGATCGTCCTCGGACGACCAGAAAATTGAAATAATTGTCCTGGCCCAAAGCACCCTCGTGCGTCATATAGTTTGTTTCTCCTGTGGACACCCAGTTATTTCAAAATTCTGTGATCCCTGCAGACTAGATATATTGCTATGCACATACAAACATCGACGGGCGCATAATTTTTTTTAACTATTTCGTAATAATTCAATTTTAGACAGTGACACACTGACAGTATGACAGGATTTAATATCTTTTAGCTCATTTCTTACCACCGACTGACTCTTATCCTAGGCAGTATCCGAAATTAAGGGTGCACCCTGCACCTTTATGCAACAGGGTACATGGTTTTTTAAAGTGTGCACCCGGCAGATGCACACATTTTTTACGTTTTTGATAGTCTTATATCACTGAGGGTGCACTGAAAGGCTCTCGGGTGCACACTTCTAAAACCTAAGCACCCGGTGGGTGCACAAATATAAACCTCAATTTCGGACACTGCTAGGCTATAGATCTAGATCTAAAAATGTAACTCAATAAAATTAGCACTATCTTTATCCTCAGTCGATCATATTGAGTGGAATGCTGACAGTATTTTACCAACATTCTATCAATCCGTTCATTCAACCATATATATAAGCTAGGGATATCTTAATAAAGAAAAAAATGCCATCGCATTTCCAGGTAATAAAAGTGAGATTACTATGTCTTGCGTCAATTTGTATATCGGTGTCAGCCGATGTGTAATCAGAATAAATACAATTTCTGACTGAAAACACTGAATTAATTTAATTCACTTTTTTGTTGTTGCAATCTACCATATTCACGATAAAGTTTCAAGCAGTCACTGAGGAACAATTTTACGGTTTGTCTTGAAACTTGATTGTTCTTAAGTCCATATATATGGCAATATACATTACGAGACAACATGGAAGACTCTAACCTTACCCAAAATGGTTATAAATTGCAAACCCATGAAAAAAATCTCACCTGTTGGCTAGATATTAATTAGCCTTATTATTATGTAATACCGTTAGAACTAGACACTACCACTGACAACATAAATTCAAACTCAAAATGAAAAATAACAGGGCTCCTCGTGTCTAGCTTACTTGGATAATTCTTGCCTAGCATCCCAAGCTACAACTCCATAGGCTATGCATAGGCCCTGTTTCTCGTAGCCTGTCAAACTTGTTGAACCATAAGTCCAGGTGCGCTCTCAAAACACAGAAAATCCTTTCTTCTGAACACAAAAGATAAGTGACTGGGGAAGCTGAGGTCGAACCGCTCCTCCGAGACGGTGTGCGACAAAGAAAAACAACATTCACTGCCACAAAATAACGCCCAACTCCTACAAGCTATCTCATTCTTACACTGTAAGGAAACATCTCAGGACAATAAAGATCTTACTCCTACTTTAATTGCCTTTTTCCTTAGGTATCGCCCGTCGACTGCTCTGCTTTAGACCTCGGGAAGCCGGCTTGCCGTTCCCCGCGCTCGCCTACACTTCACAATTCTTTCACTGCCTGCTCGTCTAAAGGGACATAAAACAGTCTAATTTTTACATAAACGCACAGGTGAAGGTCTTTCCTTGAAATTCATATGTACTTTGCTGGGGTTCTGTTGCCGATATTTTGCAAAAAGACCAAGTTTTCCACTCACCTCACAAACCTCGGCACTTTCCGCCATTTTTCTGGGACAAGTCTATTTTCTTGTGCGCATGCGCGGCACCCACCTGACCTCTAGAACAAAATGGCGGCGCCCATGACAAACTTTTGCCGAGTGGCCTCTTTGATCCAGAAATCTGCTGCATTCAGGTACAAACTTTGGTTTATTTTAAGTATTTATTGTGAAAATTTGAGTCCGAGTGCTGCTGACTTCTGAGAATATTTTGTTTTGGCTCAGGTCAAAGTGGTTGGCCTAAACATTGATTATTTCATTCTGAAAGTTATCTCAGACATGGTTTTGTATTTTGAACTGTCTTCATTTTGAGTTTGACAGATGAGCGTCATTGACTTACACATTCTTTTCAAACTATTTCTTTCTTGGCGTACTATTTGAATTAGATATTCACATTGAATTACCTAAGTGCATCCTGGGAATCAATTAGTGATAAATTTTAAGATATTTCAAAAGAAAAGGGGCGTGGCACTAATGCCTAGGCTAGGTAGACTATATTACTATTTTAGATCTACAGACTACACAAATTTGAAAAATGCTCAAGAAAATATTGAAGGACGTATTATCAGCCAGATATGGTGTCTAGTATAATAAGCTTTTTGAATTTTATCTCTATCTGCATTGGTTCAAGAGTTAATACAACCAGTTATACATGGCACTCTGGTTTTGCCCTGTCAAAATGACATTGAATTTAGGTGGTTCGCTGTGCAGCTCGGGGGCAAATTACAAACCAAAACTATGTGTCATTTTGAAGGGAAAATAAAGAAGAAAGTCATGTACTAATAGCTTAGCACTTTTAATATATTCTCGTGTTATATAATCCA